>JAVIAB010000125.1:20643106-20750606 GCA_032433765.1 Megaustenia siamemsis
AGGTCCACAACTACAAAACGTATTTAATGGATATCCGTGACTACAAAACGTATTTAATGGAGGTCCGCGACTACAAAACGTATTTAAATGGGGTCCGCGACTACAAAACGTATTTAAAGGGGATCCGCGACTACAAAACGTATTTAAGGGGGTCCGCGACTACAAAACGTATTTAAAGGGGGTCCGCGACTATAAAACGTATTTAATGGAGGTCCGCGACTACAAAACGTATTTAATGGGGGTCCGCGACTACAAAACGTATTTAATGGAGGTCCGCGACTACAAAACGTATTTAATGGAGGTCCGCGACTACAAAACGTATTTAATACAGGTCCGCGACTATAAAACGTATTTAATGGAGGTCCACAACTACAAAACGTATTTAATGGATGTCCGTGACTACAAAACGTATTTAATGGAGGTCCGCGACTACAAAACGTATTTAAATGGGGTCCGCGACTACAAAACGTATTTAAAGGGGATCCGCGACTACAAAACGTATTTAAAGGGGGTCCGCGACTACAAAACGTATTTAAAGGGGGTCCGCGACTACAAAACGTATTTAAAGGG
Source organism: Megaustenia siamemsis (assembly GCA_032433765.1). Classification (NCBI taxonomy): domain Eukaryota; kingdom Metazoa; phylum Mollusca; class Gastropoda; order Stylommatophora; family Ariophantidae; genus Megaustenia; species Megaustenia siamemsis. Next base: position 20,643,677 of record JAVIAB010000125.1, read on the forward strand.
GGTCCGCGACTTCAAAACGTATTTAAAGGGGGTCCGCGACTACAAAACGTATTTAAAGGGGGTCCGCGACTACAAAACGTATTTAAAGGGGGTCCGCGACTACAAAACGTATTTAAAGGGGGTCCGCGACTATAAAACGTATTTAATGGAGGTCCGTGACTACAAACGTATGTAATTGAGGTCCGCGACTACAAAACGTATGTAATTGAGGTCCGCGACTACAAAACGTATGTAATTGAGGTCCGCGACTATAAAATGTATTTACTGGGGGTCAGCGGGATGGAAAGTTTGCGAACCTCTGAACTAGAGGATAGAAGGCATGGGGGGGGGGGGGATGTAATGGATGGTAGACATCTCGTATTAGAAGATGTTGAGAGAATGATTTAAAGAAAAATAATAAAAAACAAGCTATGTTGAGTCAACGGGAAATCAGAGTGAAAATAAGACATAACAAGTCATGATTAAGTGAATTAGGAACATGAAAGTGATGCCGTAATAATATAATACCTGTAGAGGAAGATGTAGCCCAAGCAAAAGCAGCATTCCACTAAGATGAAATATGATCTTTACACAATGAAATATGATCTTTACACAATGAAATATGATCTTTACATCATGAAATGTGACTTACACAAATATGTCCTTTGCACGATGAAGTATGTTTTTTTTACACAATTAAATATGTTCTTTCTTTTTCCTTTCTTCTTCTTTTCTCTTTCTCACTGATACCGAAAAGGTGTCGTGGTTATATTATTTAGTCGTTCTTGAGCTGCTCGAACTGTCTGAATTAGTGATTTTCCTTTGTTGTTGAATGTCTCTATCACTGCACCTATCCTTCTTCTTTTGGGTCTTCCTCTTGGTCTTTTTCCATGCATTCTCGAGAAGAACGCCCTTGAAGGTGATTGGTGAGGATTCATTCTGACCAGGTGGCCCAAACATTTAAATTCTTGTTGTTCTATATATAAATATGTTCTTTACTCAATGACATATGTACTTTGCACTAGGAAATATGTTCTTTACACATATATGTTCTTTACACCATGAAATATGATCTTTTCACAATGAAATATGTTATTTACATAGCGAATAATAATCTTTACAATGAAATATGTTCTTTACACAACGAAATATGATCTTTCTGCCTTTTTAGCGTCCACTCATTAAATGGCGTGGATGCGTTGTGTCACCGTTTTACGACAGAAAAGCTATATCTGCACCTTTTGCCCTTACAATTTCATTTTCAGCATTGGCAGATTTGCTTAAGAAATGTTGCCCGGGGACCGGCTATTTTAGCCTACTCTTTTCGACTTTTAACGTTCTTTAACGTGCGCCAGTACACGCTGAATCTCATATTTTTCGCCTTTATCCAACAGGGCTAGACATTGGATTTTACTACCCAGAGAGAAAGGAGTAAAAAAGTAAAGTAAAGAGCCCCGTCTCGCCAAGTGGTGTATAGGGAATATGGTGTTAGTGACCATATTGTTTACAGACCTTCGGCACATGATTTTGGGGTAATATGGTCGGTTTACGCCCGTGCCGTTTTAGTTTCCCAGAAAAAAATGAGGTATCCATTTAAGGCAGGGTGAATCCGGAAGCCGTCGTTCAGGATTGCTCTTGTCCTTTGTAGTCCAGTTCACTAACCACTAAGCTATCGCGGCTCAGGAAGGGCATTAGATGTGATGGTACACACGAAAGTTGAGGATACAACGAATAGATAAGAGGAGGAAAGAATAAGTGTGGAATTAACCTAATTCACTAGGAGAATTTCTTCAGAATTGCTTTAGAAAAATAGCAGTCAACTTTCTTTTAGCAATGTCAAGAGAAGAGGAAGTCCTGAAAAATATCTCTAACAGTGGAGTAACAGGGATTGAAATAATTATTGAGGAAACCTTGAGTAACAGTGGTAAATGAGGGAATGAAAAAGATTTAGAAGTCTTGAGTAGCAAGGAAAAAACAGGGAATGAAATAGATATTGAGGAAACTTTAGCAATAAGGAAAAAACAGGGAATGAAAGAGAAAAAGCGCTATCTTGAAAATAGTGCTAACAACGGATAAAGAAGAATGAAAGAGAAACACAGGAAGGTAACGAAAGAAAATAATACATGTTTACGGTCTGTCATGGTAAAATTTCAATTTCAAAATTGATAGGGAACGACAATAAGAAATACAATGACAAACATAATCGCTTACATCCTTAAGCATGGCAGTATATGATGTAGAATGACAAAAAAGACATCATTTGAAATACTGAATATGAGAACTTGCTGAATACTTCAATCAGAAATATACCTTGCAGACCGAACATATCAGCTCTCTCTCTCATCCCTGGAGTCTGACAATGATGGGATGTTTGATAAATATGAATAGAGCAGTTTACAAACCATAGAAGCTCAGTTTGTTGCTGACACCATAATATAACTCCAGCCTTCGAGACTATGTCGTACAGTCTGGAACTATTCTGCTACACAAATCTATTATCGTTAAATTAATTATTTATATCGTCATTGCGGGACCTCGGACAACTATCGGTTACCAAACTAATTTAAACTCGGGTGGAGTTTAGAGGAAAAAAACAAAATATATTTATCCAGTTACTTTAGACATACTATAACCAGTGATGGAAAATGTACAACTGAAATAAACAGAAGTATAGGAATGGCAAAAAGTAATTGTAATGTCATGAAGAACATACTAACATCAAAACAAATAATACCAGGGCTAAAACTAAGAATAGCAAAGTGTTATGTCTTCTCAACATTCATATATGGTGCAGAAACATGGACTTTACACAAGAAAACAGAACAGAGAATTGAAGCCTTTGAAATGTGGATATATAGAAGAATATGTAGAATTGGATGGAAGGAAAAGAAAACAAACGATGAAGTCTTAAAACAACTAAAAATGAAAAGAGAACTAATAAACACAATTCAAACAAGACCAATGGTATTTTTGGACCATGTTAAAAGACACAGCAGCCTGCTAAAAGTAATCCTGGAGGGGAAACTACAAGGTAAAAGAGGCAGAGGCAGATCAAGACTAACATGGACGAGTAACATCAAAAGATGGACAAACCAGCTTATGACCTCTGCTGAAGGTTTCTACAACAACAGAAAATATTTCACTCGAATTCATGGTCTTCCTGTAACAGAAAACAAGTTCTTTTCAATTTCTTCCCACAGACAAATACGTCCTATGCAATGTTATCAAACAAGATCATTCTATTCAAAGTCTTTTCAAAGACATTATTAATTTACAGTTTGACTCAAAAACATGAAACATTTATTCAGCAAGACTAAACTAAAAGACATGAAATAATTTCTATTCAGGTCATCTCAAGACATAAACTATGCTTTATTCAAGTACTTTCAAGGCAGAAAACCAATTCTATTTCATGTCCTCTGAAAGACAGAAAACGTGTTCTTTTAAGGTCCTTTCAAAGACAGAAAACATGTTCTTTTCAGGTCCTTTCAAAGACAGAAAACATGTTCTTTTAAAGTCCTTTCAAAGACAGAAAACATGTTCTTTTCAGGTCCTTTCAAAGACAGAAAACATGTTCTTTTAAAGTCCTTTCAAAGACAGAAAACATGTTCTTTTAAGGTCCTTTCAAAGACAGAAAACATGTTCTTTTAAGGTCCTTTCAAAGACAGAAAACGTGTTCTTTTCAGGTCCTTTCAAAGACAGAAAACATGTTCTTTTCTGGTCCTTTCAAAGACGGAAACATGTTCTTTTCAGGTCCTTTCAGAGACAAAATATATGTTCTTTTTCAGGCCCCCCCCCCCCCAAAAAAAAAAAAAAAAAAAAAAAACATTTACTCAGGAAATTTCTATAAAAGGCAGAAACATGTTCTACAAATGTCATGAAACAGGATTTTAGAGTAACATATTTCATTATTTTGGATTTTTTTTAACTACGAGGTTACATGAATCATGAAAAAGGCACCCAATCAGACACAGAAAGAAAACACATAGCAGAAAAACACATACACGATACCTACCCACAGGACTCTTGGTCCCACATATACACAGATGGCTCTGCTACAAATGCCACCAGAAATTGAGAGGGAGATGTGTTCTTGACGCTGAATAATCAGGACGAGATCACCAAGTCAATAGCTAATGGAAAATTCTAACAACTTTAAAGCAGAAACTGAGGCCATCAGAGGTGCTGCAACACTGGCTACTCAACACAAAAATAACATGCACAATAAATTGGTGATTCTGACTGATGCACTGTCAGTACCATCAGCTCTAAAAAGCCCCAAGAACAATGAACTAGATGACTTGAGAACAACTCTGGACCAACTATGCAATAACTTCCAGAGAGTAGTCGTTCAGTGGATACCATCACACTGTAATATACACGGGAACGAACGCGCAGACAAATTAGCTAAAGAGGGAGGGAGATTACCGCAAGAGAACCATCCGCTCAGTTATGATGAAGCCAAATCCATCCTCAAGGGTCAGTTTCACGAAAAATGGAAACGAGAACACCCAAAGCATAACAAGAGTAACTATCAAAGAGGGACCAAGTCATCATACTTCGCCTACGCGCTGGCCACAATAGAATAAGAAATCACATGTTCACCAAATTCAAAATAGGTACAACCAGCCTATGCCACTGTACACTGGAACAATATGACTACAGAACATGTTCTACAGGATTACCCCCAGTACACAGAACTGAGAAGAGCAATGTGGTCCACGCCCACCTCACTGGAAGAAAAACTATATGGGGCAATCGATTCGCTTAAACAGACAGCTGACTTCATGAGAGAGTCTGGAATCCTACTCTGATTGAGTCTTGATCTTGATTGCAGAGAGAGAGAGAGAGAGAGAGAGATATATATATAGTTATTTTGAGGCTAATGTCAGATCTGACAAACCATAGAAGAGACTGCTTTGACTGGGTCTATAACAGATACCAGATATTCTTGTGTTTTAACTGGTCGTCGGTCAGACACTATCTGTAATATACCAGAGAATGTCTCTATTCTCCAAGGGTCAGACAGTATGTATAATATACCAGAGAATATTTCTTCCTTGCAAGGGTCAGACACTATCTGTAATGTACCAGCGAATCTTTATATTTCCCAATTATCAGACACTATCTATATTGTACAGGAGAATATTTTTTTATTTTTCAATAGTCAGACACTCTCTATATTGTACCAGAGAATATTACTATTTTCCAATGATCAGACACTATATATATTGTACCAGAGAATATTACTATTTTCCAATGATCAGACACTATATATATTGTACCAGAGAATATTACTATTTTCCAATGATCAGACACTATATATATTGTACCAGAGAATATTTATAATGTTCAATGGTCAGACACTGTATATATTGTACCAGAAAATATTTATATTTTCCAATGATCAGACACTATATGTATAATGTACCAGAGAATATATATTTTTTCAGTGGTCAGACACTATATATATATTGTACCAGAGAATATTTCTATTTTTCAAACCTGATGTTAATATTTCAGTCACTATCTTAACCATCAGGATTGCATTTGATTGTGCGGATGGCCAATTGCGCACTGACTGTATGTTCCATTTTGTCGTTCAACAATCAAATGACTGTATGTTCCATTTTGTCGTTCAACAATCAAGTGAATGTATGTTCCATTTTGTCGTTCAACAATCAAGTGACTGTATGTTCCATTTTGTCGTTCAACAATCAAATGACTGTATGTTCCATTTTGTCGTTCAACAATCAAGTGACTGTATGTTCCATTTTGTCGTTCAACAATCAAGTGACTGCATGTTCCATTTTGTTGTTCAACAATCAAGTGACTGTATGTTCCATTTTGTCGTTCAACAATCAAGTGACTGTATGTTCCATTTTGTTGTTCAACAATAAAGTGACTGTATGTTCCATTTTGTCGTTCAACAATCAAATGACTGTATGCTCCATTTTGTCGTTCAACAATCAAGTGACTATATGTTCCATTTTGTCATTCAACAATCAAGTGACTGTATGTTCCATTTTGTCGTTCAACAATCAAGTGACTGTATGTTCCATTTTGTCGTTCAACAATCAAGTGACTGTATGTTCCATTTTGTCGTTCAACAATCAAGTGACTGTATGTTCCATTTTGTCGTTCAACAATCAAGTGACTGTATGTTCCATTTTGTCGTTCAACAATCAAATGACTGTATGTTACATTTTGTCATTCAACAATCAAGTGACTGTATGTTCCATTTTGTCATTCAACAATCAAGTGACTGTATGTTCCATTTTGTCGTTCAACAATCAAATGACTGTATGTTCCATTTTGTCGTTCAACAATCAAATGACTGTATGTTCCATTTTGTCGTTCAACAATCAAGTGACTGTATGTTCCATTTTGTTGTTCAACAATCAAGTGACTGTATGTTCCATTTTGTCGTTCAACAATCAAGTGACTGTATGTTCCATTTGGTTATTTGGTTATGGAAGGCCCCGGTATCACTGCAAACGAATTAAAATCCATAATTCCTCAACCGCCCGTGTCAGTGGAATCATCCGAATTATTAACTCATCTCCCAAACAAAGAAAGGTAGCTGTAGTCCCCATCACAGCAGTCTCAGCACACACCAAAAGACATAAGGCGAAACCGCACAGAAAGTGAACACGCCAACTTTTCCCTGTCATACGATATCAGCATTCATTGTAAACAATTGGAATATCGGAACATGATCAAAACGGATGAAACATACAGCTCACGGTGTGCACAGAGCACCTAACTCACTTGGAATGTGAGGAAACTGCAACCAGGGACACCTTTCAGACATAGCCCTCAATGGTTCCTGTCGCCTATCCACCATATTGACCGGAAATTCACGTCGTCCTGAAAATGATGATCGTCATATTTTTTAAAATGTATAACGCTTGAAGATGTTAGGGCATCGTATTTGACTCCAATCCCGAACATATAAAACACAGTCCGTCGTCAGATTATCCCCGTCGCACATCAAACAACAGACCGTAAGATTAGCATATGGCCGGTCTTGGGATATACGATGAGCCATTATGATGACATAGCAAACACACAATGGCTGCGCCCATGGATTCATGATTACCCTAGTGAATGCAGTCTACAACAAACGAAACACGGTGCAAATTCCCTAAAGAGATAACACTTCGGCTGACTTGACGGAGCCCACCACATTAATGCGTTCTAACATGTAAATAACTTGCGTCAAACAACTCCAACAACGGTCATTGAACAGCACTCAGTGTGACGTAAAACACAGATCGACACCAGATGGTGGAAGGTCGCATTCACAACACTCGATTTGTCAAAATGGAATATTGCCGTGCTTGCAACGCCAATTCATCTGCGCAGATGTGTTAATTAGAACGTCATTTCGACTTGAATGCAGAAAATTGCAATGGAAAACCGAGATTAATCAGATCCCAAAGTAATTTCTGCAGCGATCGAAAGAACGTGACTTAGTTCCGCCATCATGGAAACGGAAGTCCCCTGTATGTTCCATTACTATTTTCCATTTTGTCGTTCAGCAATCACGTGACTGTATGTTCCATTTTGTCGTTCAACAATCAAGTGACTGTATGTTCCATTTTGTCGCTCAACAATCAATTGAATGTATGTTCCATTTTGTCGTTCAACAATCAAGTGACTGTATGTTCCATTTTGTCGTTCAACAATCAAGTGACTGTATGTTCCATTTTGTTGTTCAACAATCAAGTGACTGTATGTTTCATTTTGTCGTTCAACAATCAAGTAACTATTTTCCATTTTTTCGTTCAACAATCAAGTGACTGTATAATCCATTTTGTCGTTCAAATATCAAGTAACTATTTTCCATTTTGTCGTTCAACAATCAAGTGACTGTATGTTCCATTTTGTCGTTCAACAATCAAGTGACTGTATGTTCCATTTTGTCGTTCAACAATCAAGTGACTGTATGTTCCATTGTGTCGTTCAACAATCAAGTGACTGTATGTTCCATTTTGTCGTTCAACAATCAAATGACTATATGTTCCATTTTGTCGTTCAACAATCACGTGACTGTATGTTCCATTTTGACGTTTAACAATCAAGTGACTGTATGTTCCATTTTGTCGTTCAACAATCAAGTGACTATTTTCCAATTTGACGTTCAACAATCAAGTGACTATTTTCCAATTTGTCGTTCAACAATCAAGTTACTATTTTCCAATTTGTCGTTCAACAATCAAGTGACTATTTTCCAATTTATCGTTCAACAACCAAGTGACTATTTTCCAATTTGTCGTTCAACCATCAAATGACTGTATGTTCCATTTTGTCGTTCAACAATCAAGTGACTATTTTCCAATTTGTCGTTCAACAATCAAGTGACTGTATGTTCCATTTTGTCATTCAACAATCAAGTGACTGTATGTTCCATTTTGTCGTTCAACAATCACGTGACTGTTCCATTCCTGCTGCGTTCAACAATCAAGTGTCTGTATGTTCCATTTTGTCGTTCAACAATCAAGTGGCTGTATGTTCCATTTTGTCATTCAACAATCAAGTGACTGTATGTTCCATTTTGTCGTTCAACAATCACGAGACTGTTCCATTCCTGCTGAGTTAAGAAAGGTTGTCATCTAGCGAGGACTAACATTAAAAACTCTGACCTGCACCTGTACACAACGAAGCGACTGCATTGGACATGTGGGCTTTGTTCTCAAATCCTATGAGGAACACGCTCGCTTCCACCACACCTTAAAAATGCGATACATTAAATAATTAATTAAATGGATGAATTGTATATTTTGGACAGGTGAATCGCTGGTGAAATCGAACGAAGTATATTTCTTAGTTTGTGAATGGGTAACAGAAAACCGTGAAACTGAAACTAATTCTTATTGAAGTTTGTAGTCTGTAAACGAGGGTAAAGATTGTCACTACGAGGTTAAAGTAATAAATGCTTCAAGTAATGATATTTGGTCCATTGAGGTCCGAGGGCAGTAATTTTTTGTGGTACTTTACTTGTGTAGTTTATGATCTTCAATTTTGAGATCGATATTCCTGTTATCGTTGATTACATGCCTGCTTAGAACATGTTCACCATTGCCTGGCATTTCTGTCAACTTTATATTTATGAATCAAGTTACTATTTGAAGAAATTCAATCACGTCTCGACCTCCATATACAGCAACACACACATACAGAGAGAGAGAGAGAGAGAGAGAGAGAGAGAGAGAGAAAGAGAGAGAGAACGAGATAGAGACTTAGAGAGAGAGGTGAAGAAATAGAGTTGGGATTTACGTTGCCGCTGCACTTTAATGACGCCAACATCCTATCATTTAATTACAATAAAGCCAAATTTGTATTGGTGTAAAGTATAGACCTCTGCCCAATCTAAGATGTGTTTATATATACTGGTGCAGCCAAGCCAGTCTACACATATATAGACAGACAAATATGAATTCAGACATTTTATTTAAGTAGATTATACAAAGTATGCATGCACATCACACAGTTCTGGTTTGGTCTTTGTATTCGTCCAGCTCTACTCGTACCGAGCCTCATTTTCACTCGTCGGTTTCAAAATGGAGTTACCGTCAATCATCGTGCCGAACTACACGAAACAGTTATGAACTGTCAAAAGCATTACTAGAAACCTAACGCTGTCAAAACATGACTAGAAACAAAACTTACCGTCAAATACATGACTAGAAACCCAACGTACTGTCAAATACATAACTGTAAACCAAACTTACTGTCAAATACATGACTAGAAACCCAACGTACTGTCAAATACATGACTAGAAACCAACTTAATGTCAAATACATGACTAGAAACCCAACGTACTGTCAAATACATGACTAGAAACAAACTTACTGTCAAATACATGACTAGAAACCAACTTACTGTCAAATACATGACTATAAACCAAACTTACTGTCAAATACATAACTATAAACCAAACTTACTGTCAAATACATGACTAGAAACCAACTTACTGTCAAATACATGGCTATAAACCAAACTTACTGTCAAATACATGACTAGAAACAAACTTACTGTCAAATACATAACTATAAACCAAACTTACTGTCAAATACATGACTATAAACCAAACTTACTGTCAAATACATAACTATAAACCAAACTTACTGTCAAATACATAACTATAAACCAAACTTACTGTCAAATAAATAACTATAAACCAAACTTACTGTCAAATACATAACTATAAATCAAACTTACTGTCAAATACATGATTAGAAACCAAACTTACTGTCAAATACATGACTAGAAACCCAACGTACTATCAAATACATGACTAGAAACCAAACTTACTGTCAAATACATGACTAGAAACCAACTTACTGTCAAATACATGACTATAAACCAAACTTACTGTCAAATACATGACTCGAAACCAACTTACTGTCAAATACATGACTAGAAACCAAACTTACTGTCAAATACATAACTATAAACCAAACTTACTGTCAAATACATGACTAGAAACCAACTTACTGTCAAATACATGACTATAAACCAACTTACTGTCAAATTCATGACTAGAAACGAACTTACTGTCAAATACATGACTAGAAACCCAACGTACTGTCAAATTCATGACGAGAAACCAACTTACTGTCAAATTCATAACTAGAAACCAACTTACTGTCAAATACATGACTAGAAACCCAACGTACTGTCAAATTCATGACTAGAAACCAACTTACGGTCAAATTCAGGACTATAAACCAACTTACTGTCAAATTCATGACTAGAAACCCAACGTACTGTCAAATTCATGACTAGAAACCAACTTACTGTCAAATACATAACTATAAACCAAACTTACTGTCAAATACATGACTATAAACCAAACTTACTGTTAAATACATAACTATAAACCAAACTTACTGTCAAATACATAACTATAAACCAAACTTACTGTCAAATACATGACTATAAACCAAACTTACTGTCAAATACATAACTATAAACCAACTTACTGTCAAATACATAACTATAAACCAAACTTACTGTCAAATACATAACTATAAACCAAACTTACAGTCAAATGCATAACTATAAACCAAACTTACTGTCAAATACATGACTAGAAACCAACTTAATGTCAAATTCATAACTAGAAACCAACTTACTGTCAAATACATGACTAGAAACCCAACGTACTGTCAAATACATGACTAGAAACAAACTTACTGTCAAATACATGACTAGAAACCAACTTACTGTCAAATACATGAGTATAAACCAAACTTACTGTCAAATACATAACTATAAACCAAACTTACTGTTAAATACATGACTAGAAACCAACTTACTGTCAAATACATGACTATAAACCAAACTTACTGTCAAATACATGACTAAAACCAACTTACTGTCAAATACATGACTAGAAACCAACTTACTGTCAAATACATGACTATAAACCAAACTTACTGTCAAATACATGATTAGAAACCAAACTTACTGTCAAATACATAACTATAAACCAAACTTACTGTCAAATACATGATTAGAAACCAAACTTACTGTCAAATACATTACTAGAAACCCAACGTACTGTCAAATACATGACTAGAAACCAAACTTACTGTCAAATACATGACTAGAAACCAAACTTACTGTCAAATACACGACTATAAACCCAACGTACTGTCAAATACATGATTAGAAACCAAACTTACTGTCAAATACATGATTAGAAACCAAACTTACTGTCAAATACATGATTAGAAACCAAACTTACTGTCAAATACATGACTATAAACCCAACGTACTGTCAAATACATGATTAGAAACCAAACTTACTGTCAAATACATGATTAGAAACCAAACTTACTGTCAAATACATGACTATAAACCAAACTTACTGTCAAATACATGATTAGAAACCAAACTTACTGTCAAATACATGACTATAAACCCAACGTACTGTCAAATACATGATTAGAAACCAAACTTACTGTCAAATACATGATTAGAAACCAAACTTACTGTCAAATACATGATTAGAAACCAAACTTACTGTCAAATACATGATTAGAAACCAAACTTACTGTCAAATACATGATTAGAAACCAAACTTACTGTCAAATACATGACTATAAACCCAACGTACTGTCAAATACATGATTAGAAACCAAACGTCCTGTCAAATACATGACTAGAACCCAACGTACTGTCAAATACATGACTAGAAACCAAACTTACTGTCAAATACATGACTAGAAACCCAACGTACTGTCAAATACATGATTAGAAACCAAACTTACTGTCAAATACATGATTAGAAACCAAACTTACTGTCAAATACATGACTATAAACCAAACTTACTGTCAAATACATGATTAGAAACCAAACTTACTGTCAAATACATAACTATAAACCAAACTTACTGTCAAATACATGATTAGAAACCAAACTTACTGTCAAAAATACATGACTATAAACCAAACTTACTGTCAAAAACATGACTATAAACCCAACGTACTGTCAAATACATGATTAGAAACCAAACTTACTGTCAAATACATGACTATAAACCCAACTTACTGTCAAATACATGATTAGAAATCAAACTTACTGTCAAATACATGACTATAAACCCAACGTACTGTCAAATACATGATTAGAAACCAAACTTACTGTCAAATACATGATTAGAAACCAACTTACTGTCAAATACATGATTAGAAACCAAACTTACTGTCAAATACATGACTAGAAACCCAACGTACTGTCAAATACATGACTAGAAACCAAACTTACTGTCAAATACATGACTAGAAACCCAACGTACTGTCAAATACATGATTAGAAACCAAACTTACTGTCAAATACATGATTAGAAACCAAACTTACTGTCAAATACATGACTATAAACCAAACTTACTGTCAAATACATAACTATAAACCAAACTTACTGTCAAATACATAACTATAAACCAAACTTACTGTCAAATACATGATTAGAAACCAAACTTACTGTCAAATACATGACTACAAACCAAACTTACTGTCAAATACAAGACTATAAACCCAACGTACTGTCAAATACATGATTAGAAACCAAACTTACTGTCAAATACCTGACTATAAACCAAACTTACTGTCAAATACATGACTATAAACCCAACGTACTGTCAAATACATGATTAGAAACCAAACTTACTGTCAAATACATGACTATAAACCAAACTTACTGTCAAATACATGACTATAAACCAAACTTACTGTCAAATACATGAATAGAAACCAAACTTACTGTCAAATACATGACTATAAACCAAACTTACTGTCAAATACATAACTACAAACCAAACTTACTGTCAAATACATAACTATAAACCAAACTTACTGTCAAATACATAATTATAAACCAAACTTACTGTCAAATACATGATTAGAAACCAAACTTACTGTCAAATACATGACTAGAAACCAAACTTACTGTCAAATACATGACTAGAAACCAAACTTACTGTCAAATACATGACTATAAACCCAACGTACTGTCAAATACATGACTAGAAACCAAACTTACTGTCAAATACATAACTATAAACCCAACGTACTGTCAAATACATGATTAGAAACCAAACTTACTGTCAAATACATGACTATAAACCCAACGTACTGTCAAATACATGACTAGAATCCAAACTTACTGTCAAATACATGACTAGAAACCTAACGTACTGTCAAATACATTATTAGAAACCAAACTTACTGTCAAATACATGACTAGAAACCAAACTTACTGTCAAATACATGATTAGAAACCAAACTTACTGTCAAATACATGACTAGAAACCAAACTTACTGTCAAATACATGACTAGAAACCAAACTTACTGTCAAATACATGATTAGAAACCAAACTTACTGTCAAATACATGATTAGAAACCAAACTTACTGTCAAATACATGACTATAAACCCAACGTACTGTCAAATACATGATTAGAAACCAAACTTACTGTCAAATACATGACTATAAACCCAACGTACTGTCAAATACATGATTAGAAACCAAACTTACTGTCAAATACATGACTATAAACCCAACGTACTGTCAAATACATGATTAGAAACCAAACTTACTGTCAAATACATGACTAGAAACCAAACTTACTGTCAAATACATGACTATAAACCCAACGTACTGTCAAATACATGATTAGAAACCAAACTTACTGTCAAATACATGACTATAAACCCAACGTACTGTCAAATACATGATTAGAAACCAAACTTACTGTCAAATACATGATTAGAAACCAAACTTACTGTCAAATACATGACTATAAACCCAACGTACTGTCAAATACATGATTAGAAACCAAACTTACTGTCAAATACATGACTAGAAACCAAACTTACTGTCAAATACATGATTAGAAACCAAACCTACTGTCAAATACATGACTATAACCCAACGTACTGTCAAATACATGATTAGAAACCAAACTTACTGTCAAATACATGACTAGAAACCAAACTTACTGTCAAATACATGACTAGAAACCAAACGTACTGTCAAATACATGACTAGAAACCAAACTTACTGTCAAATACATGACTATAAACCCAACTTACTGTCAAATACATGATTAGAAACCAAACTTACTGTCAAATACATGACTATAAAACCAACGTACTGTCAAATACATGACTATAAACCCAACGTACTGTCAAATACATGACTAGAAACCCAACGTACTGTCAAATACATGACTAGAAACCAACTTACTGTCAAATACATGACTATAAACCAAACTTACTGTCAAATACATGACTCGAAACCAACTTACTGTCAAATACATGACTAGAAACCAAACTTACTGTCAAATACATAACTATAAACCAAACTTACTGTCAAATACATGACTAGAAACCAGCTTACTGTCAAATACATAACTATAAACCAACTTACTGTCAAATACATGACAAGAAACCAACTTACTGTCAAATACATAACTTTAAACCAACTTACTGTCAAATAAATAACTATAAACCAAACTTACTGTCAAATACATAACTATAAATCAAACTTACTGTCAAATACATGATTAGAAACCAAACTTACTGTCAAATACATGACTAGAAACCCAACGTACTATCAAATACATGACTAGAAACCAAACTTACTGTCAAATTCATGACTAGAAACCAACTTACTGTCAAATTCATGACTAGAAACCAACTTACTGTCAAATACATGACTAGAAACCCAACGTACTGTCAAATTCATGACTAGAAACCAACTTACTGTCAAATACATAACTATAAAACAAACTTACTGTCAAATACATGACTAGTAACCCAACTTACTGTCAAAAACATGACTCAGGAACCCAACTTGAGTCATCCCTAATTGACTGCTAAAAACTTCCAATCTCATGCTGAGGTAGCTTACCGTATCAGTTTTGCTCGACCTTAATCTTATCTTTCAATTAACAGAAAACCCTGACGTTAAAGTAAACGTTTGAATTACTTCGATCCTCGTTTTACTGAAACCACATTCATTAAAGTGACCAATATGCCTGCATTATCTCTTCATGTACAAACCAATGAGATGATAAGTACTAATGTGCACATTTAAAAAAAGCACACACCATTCCAGAGAACTTGTTGATAAAGGAACATACAAAGAGAATAATAAAGTGCTTTTGTAATTTTAAATGGTACAATGACCCGGAGAAGATCATTATGTAATGCACGATACCAAGTTGATGATAGAGAGGAAGGTCAAGATGAAGATGGGTGGAAGATGCCACAGATGAACTGATCATAACTGAAGCAGAAATTGGACATCTCGTGTAAGACAGATACAGCTTCAGAGGAGGTGTAATGGGAGACAAGTTTCAGCGGGGACAAGGGGTATGTTGATGATGATGATGATGATGGTGATGATGATGATGATGATGATGATGATGATGATGATGATGATGATGAGAGAAGACTTCAAACACACCACACTATTTGGGTTCCTCGCCTGTCTAAATGTAAGGCAAATGTTCATCGCTAAAAGAGGCTGAAAGTATAACTGTAATGATGACTTCCGGTTGGTGCGACAGACCAAGATGGCTGCTTAGTCGATTCAGATTCACAACTAGTGAGCTTTTTTGCTGCAATTTAGTTTCGAATGATTCTTTCTGATTGATTTTCGTTTGCGGAGACAGCGGTAGTCCAGTCGCATTTACCTGACCACAAAGTCAACTTGGTTATGGTGCTGCGCGCTGAGTTAGTGCTGCAAGCGACTGGCCAATGTTTGAAGTTAAACGGTACCAAGTCCCGACTTTGCCCTGTGACGGGATGTGTGATCTCTGTTTGGCTGCAAATTTACCACCAGCTGGACTGCTGTTGGATCGAGTGTTTCTTTGGTTATGGTTCTTTGGTTATGTAAGGCCTCGGTATCACTGCAAACGAATTCAAATCCATAATTGCTCAACCGCCCGTGCCAGCGTATCATCGGATCGAGGGTTTCACTGAAGTGGAGGTCTGACTCCATTTGTTGGGACAGCGATTCTTGGCACAAGATTCACTGATCATGAAGTTACATGGATTTGGTGCCATGGAGATCGTGCTGTGTTTGGTGCCATGGAGATCGTGATGTATTTGGTGCCATGGAGATCGTGATGTGTTTGGTGCCATGGAGATCGTGCTGTGTTTGGTGCCATGGAGATCGTGATGTGTTTGGTGCCATGGAGATCGTGATGTGTTTGGTGTCATGGAGATCGTGCTGTGTTTGGTGTCATGGAGATCGTACTGTGTTTGGTGTCATGGAGATCGTGATGTGTTTGGTGTCATGGAGATCGTGCTGTGTTTGGTTCCATGGAGATCGTGCTGTGTTTGGTTCCATGGAGATCGTGCTGTGTTTGGTGTCATGGAGATCGTGCTGTATTTGGTGTCTGGAGATCGTGCTGTGTTTGGTGCCATGGAGATCGTACTGTGTTTGGTGCCATGGAGATCGTTCTCTGTTTGGTGCCATGGAGATCGTACTGTGTTTGGTGTCATGGAGGTCGTGCTGTCCGCTACGGCCGTTACAGCAGCGACCCGGAAGTGTGCATATTGAACTGATTACCATTTATATAGACTCGTTCAATAGAACAGTATGAAAGATCAGAATGAACACTTTTTTAGTTTCTGGAATATCGGCTAAGCAGATGTGTGAATGCCCAGCATGCAGTGACTCCACTGAGTTCTAAAATCTAAAATCTAAATGATGATCACCCAGAATGACTTTAATGAAGATATTATTGTAGCGTTATGGTCTAAAGATTAGATCATGCTTGCGTCCAGACATTGTGAACTATCACCAAAGCGCTTCAGTGAAAATAATGATATAGAGATTTGCTGATTTTCCGCAAAAGATTTGTATACTGTGCAGCTATTTTTTTAAAGAAATCAAAGAGCAACAATTTGCACTCATCACGAATTAGTCCTGTACTAGTCATATGTACGTATTTTTAAATGACGCATTTGTGAAATAAGGGAAGAGTATTCTCTCTAGATTATAATCTGGGAATCTGGTAGCGGATATAGTGAATACTTGAGTGACGTCATGACATTATTTGTCGCGGCACAGAAAGTCAACACCGCCATTTTGTTATCTAGGATTCAAGTGTTGTGTAATCAACGGTCACAAATTATAATGGGAGAGAGAGAGAGAGAGAGGGAGGGAGAGAGAGAGAGAGAGAGAGGGAGGGAGAGAGAGAGAGAGAGAGGGAGGGAGAGAGACAGAAAAGTTAGCTAGTCACAGTGGTATTTGTGAACGTAACAGACTTAACACAGTCGGACAGCTTTCCTGTTTTAGCGAAACACTGTAGTAGGGACCCGAAATTATTGTTAACGAGATAAGGTAGATTACTGGTTATGGGACTTTCTAGATCAATGGTTTTCAAGATTTCTCAAACATCGACCGTTCATTATTTGTAATTAATCTCGGAGGATTGACGTGTCTGTAAAATAATGAATGGAATGAGAAATAATTATCCAAGAAATTGGTCTCTTATCTATAGGGAATCCAGTAAAATTTGATGTACTGCCAGCAACTGGGTTGACGATTTGATCTCTCAACTATAGTTAATCCAGTTTGATTTGATGTACTGCCAGCCACTGGGTTGACGATTTGATCTCTCAACTATAGTTAATCCAGTTTGATTTAATGTACTGCCAGCCACTGGGTTGATGATTTGATCTCTCAACGGTGTCCGGTTAGCGCAATCGATAGGCGGTTGGCTTACCACGGCAACAGCCGGGGTTCGTACCCTGGTGAGGACACCTGGGTTTTACTAATTCCCTAAAAATTAGTACCTCTGAAGTCGGAGTAAATCTGCCTGCATGGCGAGGGGCATCCTGTAATGGGATAAAACAGACTTTACACGCAAAATTCAGTCCCACAAAATTGAGTGGGTGGGACTTCGTCAGAGGTCAAAAGCTGACGAAAGCGAACGAACGAACGAACGAACGATCTCTGAACTATAGTTAATCCAGTTTGATTAAATGTACTGCCAGCCACTGGGTTGATGATTTGATCTCTCAACTATAGTTAATCCAGTTTGATTAAATGTACTGCCAACCACAGGGTTGACGATTTGATCTCTCAACTATAGTTAATCCAGTTTGATTAAATGTACTGCCAACCACTGGGTTAACGATTTGATCTCTCAACTATAGTTAATCCAGTTTGATTAAATGTACTGCCAACCACTGGGTTGACGATTTGATCTCTCAACTATAGTTAATCCAGTTTGATTTAATGTACTGCCAGCCACTGGGTTGACGATTTGATCTCTCAACTATAGTTAATCCAGTTTGATTTGAAGTACTGCCAGCCACTGGGTTGACGATTTGATCTCTCAACTATAGTTATTCCAGTTTGATTTAATGTACTGCCAGCCACTGGGTTGACGATTTGATCTCTTGAAGGTGATGTGACCAGTTACTTTTCCATTTCCTGTGTTCTGCTGGGAAAATATAAATACATCAACCCTATACACATACCCGAAGATCTACTAAAATCTATCTTTGTAGCCATACCGAAGAAGTCAGGAGCCACTGATTGTGAAGACCATCGCACTATGTCTCATGAGCCATATGACTAAAATATTACTAAGAATAATCATGAGACGTGTAAGGAACAAAATAAAACCAGAAATAAGTGAGGAACAATGTGGATTTGTGGAAGGAAAGGGCACCAATAATGCAATATACATCTTAAGAACATTGATAGAATGATCTATAGAGGTAAAGAAAGATCCTTATATGTGCTTTATAGACTACACGAAAGCATTTGACAAGGTAAAGTATGTGGAAATAATCAATATGCTGGAGAAATTAAACATTGATGGCAAGGATCTGCGAATCATAAAAAAACATGTACTGGCAACAAACAGCATCTATACGAATTAACAACCAAACAGGACAATTCCAATATATAAAACAAGGAGTCAGACAAGGCTGTGTTCTGTCACGGGATTTGTTTTCACTTTACAACGAATATATTATGAGATCAATAGTAGACAAAAAAGAATTGAAGTCAACGGTCACAACATAAATAATTTGCGATATGCGGATGACACAGTCTTAATAGCTGAGACAGAGAATGATCTACAAGAAATGATAGACATAATAGTAAAAGAAAGCAACAAGAAAGGTCTCAGTCTGAATAGTAAGAAAACAGAAGTAATGGTTATATCGAAGAAACAATCACCACCATCATGCAGCGTCAAAATAAACGAGACAAATCTGAAACAAGTGCAACGTTTCAAATACTTGGACACAATAATAAAATCAGACGATAGATGCGCCACAGAACTAAAAAGCAGAATAGCTCAGGCCAAAAAAGCATTTCAGAAGGTTAAACATATATTATGCAACAAATCTATGTCAATAAAAATGAGAAAGAGAGTTCATCGGTGCTATATAGAACCAATTCTGGCATATAGAAGCGAATCATGGACAGTGGACAAACAAATGAAAAGACGATTGGAGGCCACAGAGATGGGATTTCTCAGAAGAATGTTGAAAGTTCCCTGGACAGCTAAAAAGACCAATGAGGAAGTTCTCAAAGAGGCCAACACAAAAAGGGAGCTCTTAAAAAACATCAGAAAGAAGCAATCAACATTTTTCGGGCGCATCATGAGAAGAGGAAAGTTGGAATACTTGGTTACAACTGGCAAAATAAAAGGAAAGAGAGATCGTGGGCGACAAAGAGAGAAAATACTGGATAGCTTGGTGTCATGGCATGGAAAACAGTCAACAACAGAACTGATACGATGCACTGTAGATAGAAGATTGTGGAGGGACATGATTACCTACGCCAACCGGTGTGGCACATGATGATGATGATGATGATCAACCCTAGAGGCGCTGCAATACTAGGTTTTCTATAACAACAAACCCCATCACAGCCAGGGCGACGACGATCCTCACCTTTATGTCTAGCTTGTTTTGTCGCATTTTATTACTAGAGAGCCCAATGATCACATGATGTGGGATTTTGATCAATTCTATTTTATCGGCCTTTGCCGATTTGTCAGTTGATCGTAGAGGTTCCACAAAATCACCGTTTCCACTAATCATTAATTAATTGGGTTCCGTCTCTACATCGAAGGTTGACTACCCTTGAGCACTATTTTACTATGTTTCATGTCTTGATTGTGCATATTGTCTTACCTGTATACCTTTTGATGTTATTTGCCCACTTTAGTCTTGATCTGCCTCGTTTGTCGTGTACCTTCTCTTCCAAGATGACTTTTAAAAGGGTTTTTATGTCTTTTCAGATGTCCAGCAAATCTCAGTTATCTTTTTACCGCAACGCTACAATTATTGGTCTGCTTCCAGGTTGTCTTTCTCACTGATCAGGTTCTAGAATTCTTCACGAAGGAAACAATGAGAACTCAAGTCCCACGAAGCACACACATCCCCGGCACACCTTTACATTTTTTTAAAAATAGCGTCAAGGTGTTCAATGATTGAAACATCGGCCTTCCGTGTGGAATACTTCTGATGTTGATCCCTCTCTTAACAATGATTTCTCCATGGTGGTGATCATAAATATCATATGTAACTATTTTGAATGCTGACGCTGATGATCATGCCTCCATCATCTTTCTTTCTCTACAGTTGTTCTAACCATCATTATCTACAAAAGTAAGCAGAGGCTGAAAAAATAAACCCGTGAAAACCCCCGACTGGCGTGACGTTTTCAACTTTGCAAGCAGGGGTAGTTATGAGTAGAATGACGTCAACCGTCTATAGCTCTTTAGCTGAAAAAGTCACACTAGAAAGGGTGTTTTGGGTTTTCCTTTGAGCGCTCATACTTCTTCTTCTTCTACCTTTTAGCTCCCAGCGGAGCATAGGTCTTCAATAAACACTTTCCAAGTCGTTCTGTTTTTTGCCATTCTTTTAAGATCATTCCATGTCTTCCCCATCATTTTCATCTCTGTTTCTATCTGTCTTCTCCAAGAATTCCTTGGTCTTCCTCTTTGTCTTTTCCCCTGGGGATTCCAAAAAAGGGCCTGTTGTGTAATAATCTCAGTTGGCTTCCGTAGTGTGTGTCCTATCCAGCGCCATCGTCTTCGCTCTATCTCTTTATTCACTGGTGTTTGACTGGTACATTTCCATAATTCTATGTTAGTGATTTTGTCCTGCCATTTCCATCCTTTTATTCTGCGTAAGCATCCATTAATGAAAGTCTGTATCTTCGTGATTGTCAACTTTGTTGTTCTCCATGTTTCACAGCCATATAATAGGACCGCCTTAACATTTGAGTTGAACATTTTTATTTTGGTATTTAACCTAATTTCTTTGGATTTCCATGTTTCCCAGTGCAATGAAAGCTCCTCTTGCTTTTGACATCCTTATTTTGGTATCATTTTCTGTTCCACCCTCTTTATCTATATTACTGCCCAGATATATGTAAGATTGTACATCTAATAGAGGTATTTCTCCTAGTTTTATTTGGTTATTGCCAACTGTATTAATTTTTTCACATAGTGTTGGTCTTATCTCTATTAATCTTCAGTCCTAGCTGTTGTGATCTCTCATCAAGTATGCTCATTTTATCCTGCATCTGTTGATGGCTGTGTCATAGAAGAGCTATGTCATCAGCAAAGTCTAAATCATCAAGTTGTGTGGCCAGTGAATTTTATATTCCATTTCTGTTGTTTTGAGTTATTTTCATAATCCAATCTATGGCCAGTAGAAAGAGAAATGGAGACAGAAGGCATCCCTGCCTTACTCCTGTTCTTATTTCAAATACTTCTGTAAACTGCCCTTCATGCACCACACTACATTTCGTTCCTTCATACATTGTTTTTATCAGGTTAATAAACTTTATGGGGATTCCGTAATGACTCAGCAACTTCCAAAGCATTCTTCTGTCTAAACTATCAAATGCCTTTTCGTAATATATGAATCCATATAAAGTGGGGATTTTAGTTCAAACTTTGTTCAACTATTATACGTAGAGTAGTTATTTGATCAGCACATGATCTGTTCTTCCTAAAACCTGCTTTCTCATCTCTCAAATGTTTCTCTATGGCCTCTTTTAGACTCTCCAGAATGATTCTGCTTAATATTTTTCCTGGCGCTGATAGTAGCATAATTCCCATATAATTTGTGCGCTCCTGTAAACTTCCTTTCTTTGGTAGTTTGATCATATAACCTTCTTTCCAGTCTTTAGGTATTTCTTCCCACTCCCAAATTTTATCTAATAGATTATGTAGCATCTTGGTAGAGGTGTTAATATCTGCTTTGATGGCTTCCGAAGGAATTTGATCTGGTCCTGTGTAGCTTTACCATTTTTTAATAGTTTCATGGCTTTCATTATTTCTTCTTTACTTGGTTGTCCACAGTTAACGTGCAACCCTTCTTCTGCTGGTAGTATATCTGGAGGATTATTTGAGCCGGGTCTGTTCAAAAGTTCTTCAAAGTGCCCTTTCCATTTCTCCATTTGTTCCCTTATATTACTAAGCAGATTTCCTTTCTTATCTTTAATAAAGGCATTGATCTGTTTGTATTTTCCACTTAATTTCTTTGTGCTGTTGTATAGTTCTTTCATATTCCCTTTATTTGCTGCTTCTTCTGCCTCTTTATCTAGTTCATCTATATATTTCCTCTTATCCCTTTTAATGCATCTTCTCACTTCCTTGTTCACCTCTGTGTAAGCTTCCTGTGTCTTGGCTTTATTACTTCTCGTTTTGCGTTTATTTATGTCTGCTTTCTTGTTCTTTCTTTCTTTAATTTTGTCCAGGGTCTCTGCTGTCATCCATGCCTTATTCTAGCGTTCTCTTTTCCCCAGTGTTTCTACGCATGTCTCTTTCCATATATCTTTTACCTGTTTCCAATGATCTTCTATATTTATTGTATTTTCTAGTTGTTGGAGGACTTGGTATTTGTTTAATATTGTGACTGTGAATTTATCTTTAATTCCTTGTTATTTAAGAAACCCTACATTGAAATACTTTCTACCCTTATTCGTTGTAGAATACCTTTTTAGTTTAATTTTAAGTTTGGCTATCAGAAGATGAAGGTCAGAAGCTATATCTGCCCCTCTATATAATTTTACATCCTGTAAGGATGACTTAAACTTATTATTAATACATATGTGGTCAATTTGATTTTCCGTTCTATGATCTGGTGACACCTATGTAGCTTTGTGTATTCTTTTATGTTGGAATATTGTTCCTCCTAGGCTCATTTGATTAAGGGCGCAGAAATTCACAAATATCTCTCCATTCTTGTTTATATCTCCAAGTCCATGTTTTCCCATAATCTCTTCGAAGCTCCTGTTGTCTGATCCTACATTAGCATTTAGGTCTCCCATCAAGATTATAATATCCTTGGCTCGTCTTGCATCCATCTGACATTATGGCTAACACTTACTTCTATAAATGGTCATGGTTGGAACTACACACGAGGTTTCCAGATACTCTATAAGGATGGATTCCTTCTGCCTTCCGTGATCCGGAGAGAAAATCCATTAAAATGAACCAGTTTAAAATTTTCAAATTAATTTTCTTCTATTATATTAACAATTGATTGTTAGTTTCTATTGTTGATGCGTGTTCGTTTTCTTCATTTTATGTCTGTGAAACAATAGACTCATAATCATAGAGATTTTTTTTCTGGAACTCAGATTAAAAAAAAAAAAAATTTAGGAAATATTTAACAAAATCCATATCAAGAGATTCATAATAGCGAAATGTGAAAAAGGAATATAGATTGTTTCCTTAGGAAGGTCTTCGAGCAGCCCAAATGGTATGATCACATATCCGTGTGTCTGACATTACAAAAACTATTTTGCAAGAAAATATGAATTGACAAAGAAATCATAGAGGGCCAAATGAAATATGGAAAGACAGAATCAGAGAAAACAGCTTTTAGCTTCGTCTGGTCACAATTAGTGGTCCTGAATAAAGGAATAGTTAAGACATGTTCTAGGGATCAATGATGCTCCATAAATTCAAGGGTTTTATGGAAGGAAGGAAGGAAGGAAGGAAGGAAGGAAGGAACGAAAAGAGGGAGGGAGCGAGGAAGGAAGGAAATAAATAAGGAATGAAGACATGCAACACGTATTGACAATGAGAAAGATCGATTAAAGGGAAAAAAAAAAGTTAACTATTATCTAGAGTCTGGAATAAAACTACAAATGAATTGTGAAAAATAAATGTCAAGTGAAATAATGAAATGCATTTATCGGTAACAAGAGAACGTTAAATGCGAGAAGCTGTCAACCGTTAAAAGGTGCAGGAAAGCGCAAGCAGCGAGCTAGAGTTAATCCACTGACAGCAGCTCTGAAACGCCTTATTTCAGTCATATCTACACCCGTATGCTTCTGCTTAAATTATGCATGAGCCTGCTAACATTATTTTTTTTCTTCTTCATAGAAATAGGTCACTGCTCGGGAAGAAATAATTACATACAAACATGTGTATATATATGTATATGTATGTGGAATTCATGTCATCTTTCATTAAATTTAGCTGGTTTTATTTAATTAAAAAAACTAGAATTCTTGGTATCGGTGGACAGGAGTAAGTTTTTAAACATCAGGAATGGATACAATCATCAATGGAAGAAACCAATCAAAGATTGAAGGACCGCAAATGTGTGCCCGCCGTCGCTGAAGACGAAAAAGGAGAAAAAATCTTGATATAACTCTAACTGACTTTAAAGATTTTGTTTCCCTTTTTGTAAGTATTTTGTCATTTTTGCTGATTAAAACTGCAATGTAAATCTCGTTGGTTGTTTGGCTAATGCACTCACATGCTGTTTACGAGCGCACAGGTTCAAAACTGGGTGTGGCAAATTTTCTTCAAAATCGACAATAACTCCTTGGTTCACCCAGCCTCTGAAAATGGGTACCAGAGATTTTCTCTAGCGGCGCCCTGGTGTGATACTGACCACGTAATTCACAAATGTGTAATGGTTACTGCAACTTCCCCTTAAACACTGCTACAGTAACAGGAATCGATATCTTCCTTTTGACTTACTCTAAAGCGCGAATTACGTAGGGAGGTCAAAAGTAATGCACACCAATTTTTTTCTCGGAAACTATTCGGGCAAAATGTGTGAAATTTTCACAGATTGTAGCTGAACATCCCCTTTACACTACCTATTTTTCAACATAATCTCCGTCCAAGCGTATTGCCTTACGCCAACGCGAAACTAGGTCATGAATGCCTCGTTTGTACCAAGTTTTGTCCTGCTCGCGTAGCCATTTTTTAACTGCACGGATCACATCCTCATCATTGTCAAAGTGTGTCCCACGCAGGAATTTTTTGAATGGTCCAAACAGATGGAAATCTGAGGGAGCCAGATCAGGGCTGTAAGGAGGATGGGGCAGTACAGTCCAACCAAATTTGTTGATTGCTTCCCGTGTTACCAGACTTGTGTAAGGGACATTGTCATGTTGAAGCAACAAATCTGCAGATGGCTTATTAGGCCGAACTCTGTGGAACCAATTTTTGAGTTTTGTCAGTGTATTGATGTAAGCTGTCGAGTTGATTGTCTCACCTCTTGTCATTACATCAACAAGAATCACACCATCAATGTCCCAGAAGACAGTGATCATCACCTTTCCGGCTGATGGAGATGTTTTGAATTTTTTTCTTTTTGGTGACTGCGGATGATGCCATTCCATTGACTGTATTTTTGTTTCAGGCTCATAATAATGTGCCCACGTTTCGTCACCGGTAACAATTTTTGACAAAAACATTGCACGCAGTCGTTTATGAATGTTTGCCACAGTTTCTTTTTCCGCAACCAGAAATTCTATGACAATTCGCTGTTTGTAACGGACATTGTTGACAAGCTCCATTTTAACGGTTCATAGATTGCGTAATATTTATCAGAATGCTGTGCAATTTGGTGCACATAATTGGAACATGTCATATTCCAAGTGTGCAAAATTTCATATTTCTATCTTTATTATTAGCCGAGAAAAAAATTGGTGTGCATTACTTTTTGACCTCCCTTCAGTATTTTGTTCAACTTCAAAAAGTGTCTAGATCAGACTCGAGCAGAATGCACATTTTAAACTTCAACTGTCAGTGATCACAGGACACGCTTCATCGTCCGCCTCCGTTATGACTATGATCTCACCGGCGGTGTCAAAAGAAACCGCACTAGCTTCATTTGGACACATCTGACAGTGAAATGAACACACTAACCTCATGTTTTATCACAACGTGGATGCAGATATAAATATCTAAAAAATAGAAGAAAAAAAAATATCACTGTCGTTGATAACATAGCTAACTTCAATTATTTTTTTAAAAATTACTTTGGTATTATGCTCTAACAAACATTTAACATTAAATACATAGAGTGCTCTATGTAAGCTCAAATATCAAATTCGCAAATTATCATCATCATTGAGTGCCGTCTCCGCATCGAAGGTTGGCTACCATGGATCGCCATTCCACTCTGTCTCTTGCTTTGATGGTGCAGATTGTCATAGGTTGACTTGTCCATCTTTTGATGTTACTCGTCCATGTTAGTCTTGGTCTGCCTCTGCCTCTTTTACCGTTGATTTTCCCTTCCAATATTAATTTAATTAGGCTGTTGTGTCTTTTAACATGCCCCAAAAATTGCATTTGTCTTGTTCTAATTGTATTTAGTAGTTCTCATTTCATTTTTATTTGCGGGGCCGCGAGTATAGCTGCAGAGAATATTTACGTGTTTGCTAATTTGTATAGTTTGTTTTATCTGATGAAGGCTTTTGCTGAAATTTGTAGTTTGTCTTATCATTTTATTAGTTTAGCTGCCCCATACCATTTTCTTTATTTTATAATACACTACAATCCAGTCAAACATGAAAATAATAACAAAAAAATCAGAAACATCTTCAGAAAAATTATGAGATAACTATGAGCACTGAACGTAATAAGAAGAGAGAGAATCAGAAAAAAGATAAAAAGATAATATTTTTGGTAGCACCTGTGCTAGATCATATTAATAAACAACAAATCATGTAGCATTACACGTAACATGATAACAATCAGGCAGCATCTGTCATCGAGAAGCACTCAGAGCAATTGGGAAATGAAGAAAAACTAAACATACGATAAATTAATGAAATAAGAAACATTCCTCATCTTGATGAGCGCTACCAAGAGATACACTTTAGTGCAGTAACCCGAACACTCTACTCTCTCTCTCTCTCTATCTCTATCCATCTCTCTCTCTCTCTCTCTCTCTCTCTCTCAAAGATACAAGAGGGTGCAGGAAAGAAAGAAACGTAGAACAAGTATGAATTACAAACTATTACTTTGACAGCGTCCCTCATCCACTGCCAGGCTTTGATAAGGAAGTCAAGTTGAGAAGCGCCGCTGTGCCCTCTCAAAAAAGCATCTCCTAAGAGGCGAGTTAGGAAGGTTGGACATGGGACTGACTATCCTGTACAGTAAAGGGGGTTGGACAGTTGGACATGGGACTGGCTATCCTGTACAGTAAAGGGGGTTGGACATGGGACTGACTATCCTGTACAGTAAAGGGGGTTGGACATGGGACTGACTATCCTGTACAGTAAAGGGGGTTGGACATGGGACTGACTATCCTGTACAGTAAAGGGGGTTGGACATGGGACTGACTATCATGTACAGTAGAGGGGGTTGGACATGGGGCTGACTATCCTGTACAGTAAAGAGGGGTTGGACATGGGACTGACTATCCTGTACAGTAAAGAGGGTTGGACATGGGACTGGCTATCTGTACAGTAAAGAGGGTTGGACATGGGACTGGCTATCTGTACAGTAAAGAGGGTTGGACATGGGACTGGCTATCCTGTACAGTAAAGAGGGGTGGACATGGGACTGGCTATCCTGTACAGTAAAGAGGGTTGGATATGGGACTGGTAATCCTGTATTGTAAGAGGGTTGGCATGTGTCTGGCTATCCTGTGATGTAAGGAGGGTTGGACAGGGGGTTAGTCGTCCTGTACTGCAACGAGGGTTGGGCATGGGACTGGCACTCCTGTACTGTGAGGATGGTTTGCATAGGACTGCCTATCCTGTGCTGCAAAAAAAAGCCTCAATTCAAAAAGCACAACAATTTCACGAACACAAATAAGGAATGGATACGTCAAATAAAGGGAAAACAAATTCCGCCATCCAGAATAGATTGGAATATCTTGTCTAGGGGTAATTTAACGCTATCCAGAGACAACGCAAGGAGTCTTTGTAGCAGACTGACATTTTTACTACTTGGAAAACCTTTCAGAATTGGCACCTGCAACGTGCGAACTCTAAATGAGCAAGGAAATGCTACAGACGTAGCAGTAGAAATGGTGCTGGACAGAACCCACATTACGAAAGTCGATGGAGAGTAATACACGACAGACCCTTATTTTGGAATCCCCAGGGGACGAAACACATTAAAGGTTAAAGTATATTTGAAGAAGACAGGTGAAAGTAGAGATGACGATGATTGTGTAAGACAGGAAACGACGTTAAGAGGCACCAAATAGGGCGG
Organism: Megaustenia siamemsis; assembly: GCA_032433765.1. Classification (NCBI taxonomy): domain Eukaryota; kingdom Metazoa; phylum Mollusca; class Gastropoda; order Stylommatophora; family Ariophantidae; genus Megaustenia; species Megaustenia siamemsis. The sequence continues at coordinate 20,672,653 of JAVIAB010000125.1, forward strand.
CTTGGAAAGTATTTGTGGAAAACTTATGCCCCAGAGCTGGTAAAGACCTCACTTCAAGCAATAACTTGTTATTCTGGTCCAGGTTTATTGAAGTGGTGTCATTGTTAACCCGTACCGCTAGAGGATATGTGTAGTTTCCTTTAATTTACAAGTGGGACATGCTCGCTACAATTAAAGTATTGGACTTCGATCAAATTCTACAGGACTTGAATAAAATGATACAAGTAGAACATGAAACAATTAAAATAAACTATTTCATGAAACTGTCGAGATCGAACGTTGTGGAGAGACATGATCACCGACGCCAGCAAGCATCTTACTTGATGATGATGCTGTTGATTTCATAAAAAGCTGCAAGTAAAAATTATAAAATTAAAATAAACTACATTATCAAATGATACAAACAGAAAAAGTGCAATTTAAACATAGTACTTTTATAAAACATACAAGTAAAACATACAACATTAAACATAATACATTTTTAATTCAACATCAACAAAACAGAAGTCATGAATGTCGCCAAAAATAAATAGAACATCAACATAACTATAGAAGGCAGACAACTAAACAAGTAGAGGAATTCAAATACCTAGGAAGTCTAATGACAAACGATAATTCTCAAACAGCAGAGATAGAATCAAGATGCAACAAAGCTTGTCAAATTATTGGACAGTTATCACCACTATTGTCCAACAAGGAAATAACTCTGGAGGCAAAACGAGCACTATACAATACAATCTTCATCCCAACGTCGTGCTACCAATGTCAGACCTGGACCCTAGATGCAAAAACAATAAGAAAAATAACCTCTACAGAGATGAAATGTGTTAAACGAATGACAGGAAACAGTCTGAGAGATAAGATCAAAAATGAAGAACTGAGAAAAAAGCTAGGAATAGCCCCCGCCATGGAATATTTAAGGAAACAACAGATAAAATGGTTTGGTCACGTGACACGGCAAAAGATCAAAACACAATGCAACGAGCCTTCAACAAACATTGTGAGAACACCAGACCCAAGGGTCGATCACGAAAAAGATGGATCGATGGAATATTAGAAGCACTAGGAAACATAACAGCAGCAGAGGTGAACAGAAGAGCAAAAGACCGCAAATTCCTCTCTACGCTGAAAGGCAAATGAGGAAGGAAAGAAGAAGAAGAATTCAGTGCAAGAAAAATATATTAAAATTAAAATGCTGCATGTCAGAAATATATTACTTTGAAAAAGTAAAAAAAGTAAAGTACCCCCGTCACGCCAAGTGGCGGCGTATAGGGAAATATGGTGTTAGTGACCCTATATTTTACAGACCTTCAGCACATGATTTTTGGGGTAATGTGGTCGGTATTACGCCCGTGCTGCTTTACTTTCCCAGAAAAAATCCGGTACCCATTTAAGGCTGGGTGAACCCGGAGCCGTCGGTTGGGATCGAACCCTACCTCTTGTCCGTAGTATTCCAGTTCACTAACCACTGAGCTATCGCGGCTCCCACTAATTTTTAGGGAATTAGTAAAACCCAGGTGTCCTCGCCAGGGTACGAACCCCGGCTGTTGCCGTGGTAAGCCAACCGCCTATCGATTGCGCTATTACTTTGAAAGCGTATTATAAATGTAATATTCTGTGTGGGGAAACAGGTAATTAACTACATTTGTTTACATTCTATGAAGTAATACAAATGTATTTCTTTTGTTTACAACATTTCATTTCTCAATTCATCTCATTTATTCTTTATCGGGCGTGACACACCAGCTAATGATCTCATTTTATTGGTCAGCATGAACTTGCGTCATTTCAGCTCGGTTCTGTATTGTCTTATTATGGACGACAGTAATATGCTGAGTCCGGGGCTCAGATTTGTATCTACAGAGACCCTGGACAATTCTTAACTTATTATTTTCATTGTTATGTGTGCCAGGAACCTGGTTAAAGATATACGATTAGAAATGAAGAACTGAGAAGAAAATTAGGCGCAATTCCCGTCATAGAATGATCAAGCTACAAGAAATAAAAGGGTTTGGCCACGTGATAAGACCAAAACACAGTACAACAAGCTTTTTTTTAAAAAAGGGTTTAGTTACATTTGATGCGTTCAGCCAGGCCATTGTAATTTCACAAAAAAATATTCCTTATTCTCATTTGTAAAGGCTAAATCAGTACAGACACTTAATAGACCATGGAAATCAACAACACAGAAGTCATCAATATTGCAAAAGATAAACAGAAAATCAACATGATAATAGACGACATACAATTAAAAGAAGTGGTGTAATTTAAATATTTAGGAAGCCTAGTGACAAACGACAATTCGCAAGCAGAATAAATAAACTCACGATGTAAAAAGCTTGCAAAATAAACGAATAATTAATACCACTATTTTCCAACAAGGAAGTAACACCACATTCCACAACAGACATTATTCAACACAATCTTCATCCCAACGTTATGCTACAAATGCCTGACCTGGACTCAAGAACAATAAGAAAAAATAACCACCGAGATTTGTGTTATACGAATGACAGGAAATAGCTTGAGAGATAAGACCAGAAATGAAGAAAGGAGATAAAATATCTGGGAATAATTCCCGTCATAGAATGATATATATGGCCCTTTTCGTCTTGTCAGACGGTCTAGTGGAGGCTATTGCGTATTTTTTTGAGGTATTGTTTTTGCCGAACAGCTTCTCTCGTGGCTAATTCTACCAATGTTTGACAAACACACGCGGTCACATAATGAACAGGTCAGGCTCGCTGGTCCACAGGGTTTACCATCCTTTTTCATGAGTCTCTTCTCTTCTAAGTCCTGTCTTAGAACAGTCTCAAATGTTGTTATACCGTTGAAATGAAACGATAAAATTTCACAAAAAAATGATAAAATTTCACAAAATCATGATAAAGCTACAACAAATAAAATGGTTTGGCCACGCAATAAGACAAAAAATACAACACAATGAGATTTTAAAAAACGGCGTGAGAAAACTATACTCAAATGTCGACCACGAAAACGGTAGATCGGTGGAATATTATAAACATTAGGAAACAATATCAGCAGAGGCAGACAGATGAGCAAAAGACCACAACTTTATATTTCTCCTCGACGCTGAAAACAAATGGAGAAGGAAAGAAGATTTTCCATCGTTTATTATCAATGAGCCCAGACGGCTGCGTACTCTTTCCAATGTTTTGTTCATTTTTTTCCAAATATCAAATTTCATATCTGGTTTATGTGGTGTAAACATCTTTGTTTTGTTGCTTTTGCGACATAGGTGTTTTTTCACTATTATTCTGAACTAATGTCAGTATTGTTATCAGTTTCTATGTACCACTTTTTTCATTTATTTATTCATTTTCCTCTTGCGCAGCAGAAGGCATATAGGGCGGAAGTCACTGTTCTCAACGATTGAACGATTTGCTGCTAGTTCTTGTAGTTCTTGATTCTGTCGTCCATGGTTGGAAAGTCAAGAAGATACCTCATTGTTGACGAATGAAGACAGAATAAAGATCTGGAGGACACGAGCATACCTGAAGCATACCTGAAGCATACCTGAAGATGAGTGCAGTTAAAGAGCATCCATTGCACCACGAGCTCAACACAGGGAAAGGTACCAGGCTAAAATGAGGCAAATCATGGGTGGGCCGAGCAGGAGATGTCATCAAACAGGTCTGTGGGCTTACCAATATCAACGGTGGCGAGGAGTGGATACCGGTGCCTACGTCATTCAGGGAGACATTCTCGTGTATTGTCACACTCGACAGGAAATGTGGGGAACATAACTCAGTTGTGGTTAATGCGGAGGTCAACGGCCTCATCTGAGATTAACACCGATGAGAAAAAATGCAGTCTTCTATACAGACGGATCTGTAATACGACACCATAGAAGTGCATGGGCATTTACAGCACGCTCGGCAGGCAGAATTGTCAAAGAAGACAGTGGTGCATACGTCATGACCACGAGTAGCATGACGATGGAGGTGATGGCTGTTACCAAGGCATTCAACTGGTTAGAGTCACAAGACTACACCCACGCCTGTATACCGAGTGATTCGATGAGCATGATAAAAAAAGAGGAGGCGGGCTCTGTACGCATGCAATGGTTAAAGTCATTGCAGAAGTCAAAAATACGTAAGGTCACTTTTGTCTATGTCCCTGGACATGCGGGAGTACGGGAAAATGAAAGTTCTTCCCGAGTCCCAATGCGGCTTCAGAGCCGGGAGATAAACTATAGGCATGTCTTCACACTTAGACAACTGCAAGAAAAATGTCGAGATCAAAATATGCCGCTCTATATTTCCTTTGTTGATCTAACAAAGGCCTTCAACTCAGTAAACAGAGATGGGCTCTACAAGGTGTTAGAAAGCATAGGCTGCCCACCTAAATTACTGAAGCTGATTATGTCCTTCCATGAAGACATGAATGGTAAAATCCACTTTGATGGGAGTTCATCAGAGAGTTTTAAAGTCAACAACGGAGTGAAACAGGGATGTGTCCTCGCCCCCACCCTTTTTGGTAATTTTTTGCTGCCCTCCTAAATTACACCTTCGAAAACAGCTCAGGAGATATTTACATTCGCACAAGATCAGATGGCTCACTGTTCAACTTAGCACGACTAAGAGCGAAAACCAAAAAAAATGTTGCCCTACTTAAAGAAATTTTATTTCTGACAATGCAGCCCTAGTTGCTCATAGTGAAGCCACCCTACAGTCGCTGATCAACAACCTGGTCAAAGCATGCGACCTTTTTTCACTGTCAATTAATGTTCAGAAGACAGTAATACTAAATCAAGGTGACATCAAACCTCCATTAATTACTCTAAAAGATTGTCCACTAGAAGTAGTACAGAAATTTACATATCTTGGATCCACAGTTACGCAAACCATCTCTCTTGATGAAGAAATAAACTGTCGAATTGGTAAGGCAGTTACGACCTTCACAAACTCACAGAAAGGGCCTGGAACAACACGAAACTAACACTAAAGACTAAACTCTTAATATATCAAACTTGTGTGCTTAGCACACTATTGTATGGTTCTGAAATCTGGACAACATACTCAAACCAGGAGAAAAGACTAAATCTTTTCCACATGCGATGTCTCCGCAAAATAATGCACATCAAATGGCAGGACAAGATTACCAATTTAACTGTCCTGCAACATGCTAAGACCCCAACAATCATGTCGATGCTCAGATGTCGAAGACTAAGATGTCTGGGACATGTTCAACGATTGGAAGAAAAGCGCATTCCTAGGCAAATACTATATGGTGAACTAATACACGGAAAAAAGACAAATCGGCACACCTAAACTACGATATAGAGATATCTGTAAATCATCTTTTAATGACTTCTCCATCTGTGAAAATAAGTGGGAATATTTGGCAAGTGATCGCACATCATGGAGAGCATGTATAAGGAACGGTAAAACATCATTTGAGACTGTGCTATGGCACAATTTAGAAGAGAAAAGACTCATGAAAGGGAATGAAAGCCCTGTGGATCAGCGAGCCTGACTTGTTCATTATGTGTCCGCGTTTGTTTCTCAAACATTGGTAGAATTAGCCACGATAGAAGCTGTTCGACAAAAAACAAAACCTCAAAGAAATACACAATAGCCTCCACAAGACCGTCTGACAAACCGAAACGGGTCATATATACTTTTGTCTATGTCCCTGGACATGCTGGAGTACGGGGAAATGAAAGAACAGACAGGTTGGCTAACTGCACTATTGTTGAGGACGGTCAACCAATGGATCGGGCGGACATCATCAATGCCCTCCGAGATGTGGTAGAGCACAGGACTTCGACAACCACAAATCCACGTCACTCCTTTGGATGAAAGAGATTGGAGTTAAGATGGGCACAGCCAGAAATGAGAAACTTAGTGGGCGTGTAAGAAGACTTATCAACCAACACAGAACTACTGAGTAGTCAGTCGCTGGACACTGCGGGACTGGCCGAGGACGGGATCTGAGCACCTATGGACATGTTCGGAGTGCAATGATGATGACTCGCAAATAACTCGACAACTCGATAAATCTTGTAGTTCTTAGTTGTTTCTTAGTCCCATTGTTGAGCTTTTGCTAGTAATTGTTCTGCATATCGATTCTTTTAGTCTGCCTTGTTTTCTTTTAACAGATTGTTTCCACATGGGTACTATGTGGGGAGGTCTTTCTTCATTCATTGTCAGCACATGACCGATGTATTTCCAACCCCGCCTTCATATAAAGCTGCCCCTATCAAGTGTGACATATTGAGGTGGATAAAAGTGCCGTGTAATCGGTGCCTCGTATTTCTGACTGGCCTTCACATATGCTGAAACAAACTTACAATTCGTTCCATTCAGTGTCTGTTCCATGTATTATGTTGTACTCACTCCATGGTTGTGGTAACCTTAACACTCCCTGCTCTGATATAGTTGTGGTGACACATTGCTGGAGCGCTAGTTTTGACACGAGAATATCTTCGATTTGTTTACGGGAGGACAATCACCTCTTGATCCAAATGATAATAAAACATGATACCTCAATGATACCTCAATCTCAGAGTTCATTCACTGACTTAGTGCAGTGTCAAATGGCACTGGCGATCACGTTTACACATTTCTCCTTGTTCGATATTGATTTTTTTTCGTCCATTCTTCTGGATAACCATAAAAGCGTCAATTTTTTTGTCTTCTCATCTTCTCCATCCATGTGATTTCCATATAAAAAAACCACCTGGAAGTGTTCCAAATTCTTTATTTTCATTGCATGTCCAACTAATGCGAATGCATTTATCTTTATGTTATTCCTGAGATGTTCCGTCACTTCGAGAATGTCTTCTTTTACCCTCCTAACTATCTGCGACATTTTGAACATCTTTCCCCAGAATACTCTCCATTGCTTTTAATTCCATTTTCCAATGTTTTATTTACTTATCAGATATCATATACACTTAGTAAAACATATTCGGTATGGTTTTTTTTAAAGTGCTGTTGTCTCACTCGCAGAGTTAAGGATATTGTTTATTACTCACATGGACAACTTATGTAAGTTAGTCAACCCATCAGAGACAAAGGAGCTTAACGATGTTCTCTTCGCAGACGATCAGGCATTAACACGTGGAAAAGTAGGAGAACAAAAAGAACATTTAAATAGACTCAACAGCTCTGTCGCTCAGAACAACATTAAAATCAACATCAACAGAATAGAAGACATGAATATCACGAAAGAGAAACAGAAAATCTGCATAGCGATGGACGGCAGCCATTTAAAACAAGTGGAGGAATTTAAATATCTTAGAAGTCTCGTGACAAACGAAGGTTTACAAGCAGAAGAAATAGCTTCAAGATGCAACAAAGCTTGTCAAATCATCGGACAGTTATCACCGCTATTGTCCAACATGGAAATAACTCTAGAGGCAAAACGGGCACTATAAAATACAATCTTCATTCTAAAATTGTGCTATCAATGCCAGACCTGGACCCTAGACGAAAGAACAATAAGAAAAATAACCTCTACTGAGATTAAATGTGTTAGACGAATGACAGGAAATAGCCTGAAAGATAAGATCACAAATTAAGAACTGGGGAAAAAAAAAACTAGAAATAATTCCCTCCATAGGGTACATAAAGAAACAACAGATAAAATATTTGGCCACTTGAAAAGGCAGACAGATCAGAACACTACCTGGAGCCTATACAATCACGCTGCGAGAACACCAGACCCAAGAGTCGACCACGAGATGGATGGATTGATGGAATACTAGAAACACAAGAAAACATAACAGCAGTAGAGGCCAACAGAAGAGAAAATGTCCGCAAGTTATATCTCCAGTCGATGCTGACAATCAAATGAGGCAGGAAAGGAGAGTAGGAAGCAGAATTAAGGAAGGTATTAACTATAAGAAAGAGCACTAAGGATCTCAGCTGCAAATGTTACGTTCGTATACTGCGTTGCTACAGCACTTCACATATACAATGAGATATGTTTTAAGACAATCATTTTCGTTACCTTCGTGGACAAATTCTGCCCAGGGAAACCCAGAATAACCCCCAACTAGCGTGACGTATTCAGCTACGTCAGCTATAGACAGCTGACGCAAATCTACCCACAACCGCCTCTGCTTGCAAAGCTGAATCGTCACGCTAGTTGGGTTTTTTTTCGGGGTGCCCTTTCTGCGCTAAGACCTATCTAAAGTAAGCTATTGTCCCGCCACAGACAACTGTAGATTTACTTAGGCCTGCGGGTTGAGGAGAAATTCCTGGAAAACCTTCAACAGGCGTGACGTTTGCAAGCAGGGACGATTGTTGATAAAAGTAGGTCAACTGTCTAAATCTGATATATATCTGAAAACGTCACTCTTCAAGGGTTTCCGGTTTTATTTTCTATCGCGGGCCTTAGTAATAGATGGATATGTATTGCTGTAGTCCTACACAAAAATAACACGCCTGTGGACGTAATGGGCGCTGTTAGCATTTTGCGACATGAAATTGATCGTTAAAGTGGCAACACGAGGTTTCCTATAACAAGAAATGAAGAAAGTACCCAGGCACGTGGTCCATATGGGATATGTTGTTACTGCTTCAATTTTTCTGCAATCGCCATTTTTGAGTAATGTGTTGTCAGTATTACGCTAGTGCCATTTTCTATTCCAAATTTGAGGCTTGGTGAACCTAGGAGCACTATCGGGGTTTAACTGGCCTCGTGTTCTCAACTAACCTTTCACCAATCATCTCATTTCTCTATCCCGGTACCCCTCCAAGAATTTGTCTTCTATATCTACAAGTATTGTGATTTGCACTCCAAAGAACACAACAGTAAATTTGTACCTGACTTACAGATATGGTCGCTAATTTCGCCGTGGCGGACGCTACGGCAATCTTGTCTTGCCATCGCACTTTCTAAAAAAAAATGTTGTTGGAAATTACCGAGCACTTTAGGGAGAAGGTCGTGATCGCATTAACGTCATGAAATCCCATTTTCCCTCGGAGCATCCTCGATCCGTGTTAACAAATCGCAGTAGATCTACTCCATTATGAAAGCCGGAACTCGCACAGAGAACATAAAAGATGCTCAAAATAGCAGTTTTATATTGCACAATTAATGAGCGCTATCGGAAAGCAATACTGGACACTCCAGGAAAGCTTCATGTCATTAGCTTCAAACACTTGTCTAGAGTACGTGGACACAAGAATGGCTGAGCAAAGATTATGCTGGAAGAAAAGGAGTTGGTTGTCAGCTTACATCTCAATCATTCCCTCGTTATATCTCGCAATCAATAAATCTGAGAGCTTCGGGGGGCGCTCCTTTGGGGCGCTCAATAATTCTAGTAGTCATGAACGTCGTTTTCAGCCTACAGAATGTTTGAATGCGCTGTACTTGAAGAAATGACGACCTAGTTGTTTCGTGTATGAGTAAACTGGACTGCATTAAGTAATGTCATTTCGATGCTGACAAATGCTATTTCTATCTAAAAAATTCATCATCATTATCATGATCAAATACCGCGGCTGCTGATGTAGGCGATCATGTCTCTCCACAATTTTCTTCTATCTCTACGCTTATTTATAAGTCAGGACAACATAATAAATAGCATTTTGATGACGATAACATCAGTTAGATATAAAAGCCTTTACGTAGTGGTTTGAAATGGGGAACAACCCGGTAACTGGTTCCCCGCGATCATGATAATTTAGTTTATACATTGAGATACATTACAATGATGTAAACTCGTACTTGAATGCATTTTTAAAACGCGAGGTGTTAATAATATTTGTATTTGAAAATGAGTGTCATAGCCTACATGTAATAAATATTAGTTAATGGGTTCAATCGTGTACAAAGAATATATAATCAAAAAATCGTTTTAACCTACGGTAGAATGTTTTTATTATGGTTCTGTACATGCAATAAATATCTAAGAAACCACACATGAAGTAAGTACAAATAAAAACAGAGAAAACAGTAGCAAAAGATTAATGTCAAGATGAGCATAAGATGACAATAACAAGATAAATCATCATCATCATCAAGTAACATGCCTGCTGGCGTAGGTGATCATGTCACTTCACACCATTCGATCTCGACAGTTATTTATAATTTCTGTTGTTGACATTCTGAAAAGCCATTCTCTTAAGCTGTCTTGTATATTTTCTCTTTATTTTCCTTTTATCTCTTCGTCCCTCAATTTTCCCAGTTGTTACAATATACTCCAGTTGTTCCCTTCTCATTGCATGGCCAAAATATGTTTTTTTTTCCTTCACAATATTGGAGATTAGTTATCTTTTTGCTGTGGTGCTGATGAAGATGATGAATAATAATGATGAAGAATGATGAAGATGATGAGTAATAATGATGATGGTGAATAATGGTGATGATGAAGATGATGAATAATGGTGATGATGAATAATGTTGATGATGATGAGTGGCAATAGTCATTTAACATCTACCGGGATTAACTTAATATTTAGTTGCGCAACGCTCACACTGGCTATTTGGAAAACGTCATATATTCCTTGCGGTTTACATTTTGACACTAATTGTTTGGTTAAAAAAAGACCTTTGGTCACATAGTGTTCAAAATGCCTCTCTCATTCAAATGTTAATGTGTAAAACATGGTAGCTAATCGAGAACTGATGCAAAGAAAATTAACATATTCTAGATTAGTAACGCCATGTAGGGAAGACTGGGTAGTCTAGAAGTATGACGTCAGCTTCTGGATAAGAATGTTCCAAGTTCGATAACCCCAATACGGGCAGTGGAAATTTGTTTTCAAAAATCAAAACTGTGGTTTTTTTTTAGTGGCTCTACCCTCCCTTGGTCTCTTGGTAGTGAGATCCTAATGCCTAGCCCTCTCGAAAGAACACCGAATAGCAGGAGATCCCGTGTGCACTCGCACATGTTAAAGAACTCTTGGCAGTTAAAAGTCAAAAAGAGTAGGCCAAAAATGACCGCTGTCCAGGCAACGTTTGTTAAGCAAATCCACACATCCATGCCTAAGACGGATGTGTCGGGCCGAAAGACGCAGATATCATGGTGTTGCCGTCAGCTAGTGACAACGCATCCACGCCCACTCAACGCGCGAACGCTAAGAAGAATAACGCTATTGAGTTATTGAGTTATTGAGATCCCTTCAATCTTTTTTTTCTTATTTTCAAGGTCTCCTTGATGTCTTGAAATCCCCTTCTTCTAGACTATATATATATATCGACAAATCGGCAGACCTAAACTACGATATAGAGACATCTGCAAATCATCTCTGAAAGACTTCTCCATCTGTGAAAACGACTGGCAACATCTGGCAAGTGATCGCACATCATGGAGAGCACGTTTAAGGAACGGTATAACAACATTTGAGACTGTGCTAAGACAGGACTTAGAAGAGAAGAGACTCATGAAAAAGGATGGTAAACCCTGTGGATCAGCGAGCCTGACCTGTTCATTATGTGACCGTGTGTGTTTGTCAAACATTGGTAGAATTAGCCACGAGAGAAGCTGTTCGGCAAAAACAATACCTCAAAAAAATACGCAATAGCCTCCACTAGACCGTCTGACAAGACGAAAAGGGCCATATATATATATATATATATATATATAGATAGATAGATAGAGAGAGAGAGAGAGAGAGAGAGAGAGAGAGAGAGAGGGAGAGAGAGGGTTATTGAGTTATTTGTGGGTCATCATTGCACTCCGAACATGTCCATAGGTGCTCAGATCCCCTCCTCAACAAATCCCGCAGCGATTGACGACTCCAGTTCTGTGTTGGTTGATAAGTCTTCTTACACGCCCACTAAGTTTCACATTTCTGGCTGTGCCCATCTTAACTCCCATCTCCATCATCCGAATAACGCCATGTAACAGGTTAAAGCGACATCTCCCATCTAATCCAGTCCGCAATCGAGTGAAAACCAAAGCACAAACAGCTAGCAATTTAATGCATAAATTTGTGTAATTCGATGTCATGTATTGGAGACTATCTTTAAAAATTAAATTGCGACATTCTATTTAACTATAGCGCGAACATATTTACATAACAAGAAAAACTGCGGACATTGATTTAGCATTTTGGAGAGAAAAACATATTGTTTGCTCGAATATTTAATGTCGCAACTATGTCCATTTATTATTTTTTTTATTTGTCTTGCCTGCTAGGTTTGTTGAGTATTATTGTTTCAGTATATAGCGGAAAATGCTGACACTAATTATTGATTTGTTGTATTCCGGCGCTCCCAGAACTATAGTGATAGAACTACAATTATTGTACTCGGAAAGTTTCCATTAGCACTCCTATCTTTGGCATGATTGCATAGGAGGATTTTATTGTTAAAATACAAACTCTGTAGTCTGGACCTCAGAGTCCGTGAAACAGTTTTCATAAAATCGCTCGTTGATAATACTTTTCTTGTGATGGTGCTATACAGTTATTATTGAATCTTCGCTTTGCAAATGAATAAAATTATTCTTAACGAATATACATTCGTATTATTACCATAAATGACATTATCATCATCATGTGCCATACCAGTTAACGTAGGCGATCATGTCCGTCCACAATCTTCTATCTACAGTGCATCGTAACAATGCTGATGTTGACTGTTTTCCATGCTATGACACTAAGCTATCTAGCATTTTCTCTCTTTGTCGTCGCTATTTCTTTTCCCCTATATTTTGCCACTTGTAACCAAGTATTCTAACTTTTCTCTTCTCATGATGTGCCCGAAAAATGTTGATTGTTTCTTTTTGATGTTTTTTAGGAGCTCTTTTTTTGTTTTGGCTTCTAAGAATGTCCTTGTTGGTCTTTTTAGCTGTCCAGTGAACTTTCAATATTCCTCTGAGAAATAAATGACGATAGAAACAAAAGAACGTAAATTGGGGTAAAGACAATCTTGTTCTGTTCTCTAATGTAACGTTACTTCAGATGTACAGATGTTAGTAGAAATAGTCCATATAATGTTGCTATGTTTAAATGCAAAAGTATGTGTATAATGTTCACTTTGGGCTGCTAAAAGGACGGTGTAAGTGTTTTGATTGAAGGGCTTCATCTTTCTTGAACCAACAGAGCACAAGAACACCGTAGCACTAGTCGTGATCCAAACTGTATTTCCAAAAATTCGATACGATTTTTATATAAAATGGCACATTTTCTACTCATTACTACTTTCTGGCAGTGGTACACATCGCAATTTATTAAGTATTTCCAATTAGATTTGATCACATTTACATCCACAATTTGTATATTAAAAGTAAAGTACCCCCGTCACGCCAAGTGGCGTATAGGGAATATGGTGTTAGTGACCATAAATTCTACAGACCTTCAGCACATGATTTTTGGGGTGATGTGGTCGGTATTACGCCCGTGCCGCTTTACTTTCCCAGAAAAAAATCCGGTACCCATTAAAGGCTGGGTGAACCGGAATCCGTCTTATGGGATCGAACCCTACCTCTTGTCCTTTGTAGTCCAGTTCACTAACCACTGAGCTATCGTGGCTCCCAATTTATATAGTGAAACTCCAGGTTTATCTACCGTCGTCGATTGTATTTTGCAGCGGTTCTTATCTACTAAACGTTCAGTAATTTTTGCTACCAAGGTTGACAGATTTACTCTTGAAATGAACCCTCGTTGCTATCAGCCAGAGGTGAAATCTTGACTAAATGAATTTTTATAAATAATGAGAATTTGTATGAGACTATGGGAAGTCTTGAAACTCTCGTGATAACTGTGTTTTAATTGGTCTTTCTTCTCAGTAAATCTCCATCTTGTTATAGTCTTAAAGTCTCCATCTTGTTGTTGTCTTAAAGTCTCCATCTTGTTGTTGTCTTAAAGTCTCCATCTTGTTGCAGTCTTAAAGTCTCCATCTTGTTGTAGTCTTAAAGTCTCTATTTTTTGTAGTCATAAAGTCTCTATTTTGTTATAGTCTTAAAGTCTCCATCTTGTTGCAGTCTTAAAGTCTCCATCTTGTTGCAGTCTTAAAGTCTCCATCTTGTTGCAGTCTTAAAGTCTCCATTTTGTTGTAGTCCTAAAGTCTCTATTTTGTTGTAGTCTTAAAGTCTCCATCTTGGTGCAGTCTTAAAGTCTCTATTTTTTGTAGTCTTAAAGTCTCTATTTTGTTGTAGTCTTAAAGTCTCCATTTTGTTGTAGTCTTAAAGTCTCCATCTTGTTGTAGTCTTAAAGTCTCCATCTTGTTGTAGTCTTAAAGTCTCTATTTTTTTGTAGTCATAAAGTCTCTATTTTGTTGTAGTCTTAAAGTCTCCATTTTGTTGTAGTCTTAAAGTCTCCATCTTGTTGTAGTCTTAAAGTCTCCCTCTTGTTGTAGTCTTAAAGTCTCCCTCTTGTTGTAGTCTTAAAGTCTCCATTTTGTTGTAGTCCTAAAGTCTCTATTTTGTTGTAGTCTTAAAGTCTCCATCTTGGTGCAGTCTTAAAGTCTCTATTTTTTTGTAGTCTTAAAGTCTCTATTTTGTTGTAGTCTTAAAGTCTCCATCTTGTTGTAGTCTTAAAGTCTCCATCTTGTTGTAGTCTTAAAGTCTCCATCTTGTTGTAGTCTTAAAGTCTCCATCTTGTTGTAGTCTTAAAGTCTCTATTTTGTTGCCTTCTTAAAGTCTCTATTTTGTTGTAGTCTTACATAACTCCATCTTGTTGTAGTCTTATCAAACTTTTGTGTGTGTACATCTTTAAAGTATGAAATCACGTTCCATTCTCTCTATGTAGGGACCCCATTATAACTCTTGACTCAGTAAGATTGGTTATAATCTGTCTCTAAATTCAACGATCGATTTTTAAAAAATGTGTATTTTTATTTATCGTTACATAAAACAAAAATAACACTTCATGCTATCTGTCTTCTTCGGCTTCATTTTATTTACCTTTCAACTCCTTGTAGAACGTTAACAGACACATTTACACGTTAGCAGTCACATTCCAACGTTAACAGACACATTTCAACGTTAACAGACACATTCCAACGTTAACAGACACATTCCAACGTTAACAGACACATTCCAACGTTAACAGACACATTCCAACGTTAACAGACACATTCCAACGTTATCAGACACATTCCAACCTGATTGGGGATATTTTCTTACTATCACTCCATATCTTGTTCCTCATTTTAAAAATCTAAGTGTGCACCCAACTTCTCCAAGAATATTTTAGTTTCCTATTTGTGTCATCTAATGGGTATTTAAAGAAAAAGTATGTCATGTAGTAAACTCAATAACTCTCAAAGAACATGTCCAATGAGTGGCAATGTTTTTGTCGTATTTTTTTTCTTTTTTATGTATTTGGTACTTTCCCATAGTCTAAGTTTCGTGAGATAAAAAATGTGCCAGAAGTATCATAGTCGTACATTAGAGATTATCATAGTCATACATTAGAGATTAGCATAATTATACATTAGAAAGTATCATTGTCATACATTAGAGATTGTCATAGTCATACATTAAAGATCATCATAGTCATACATTAGAGATTAGCATAATCATACATTAGAGAGTATTATAGTCATATATTAGAGGGTATCATAGTCATACATAGAAAGAGTATCATAGTCATACATAAGAGAGTATCATAGTCATAAAATATCATAGTCATACATTAGAGATTATCATAGTCATACATTAGAGATCATCATAGTCATACATTAGAGATCATCATAATCATACATTAGAGAGTATCATATTCATACATTAGAGAGTATCATAGTCATACATTAGAGACCATCATAGTCATACATTAAAGATTATCATAATCATACATTAGAGAGTATCATATTCATACATTAGAGAGTATCATAGTCATACATTAGAGCGCATCATAGTCACACATTAGAGAGTATCATAGTCATACATAAGAGAGTATCATAGTCATACATAAGAGAGTATCATAGTCATACATAAGAGAGTATCATAGTCATACATAAGAGAGTATCATAGTCATACATAAGAGAGTATAATAGTCATACATTATAGAGTCTCATAGTCATACATTAGAGCGAATCATAGTCATAGAGAGAATTTACACCAGCGGAAACTATAACAGCTAGCCATAAATTATATGTGTTAAGCGATATCAGAAGAAGATGGTGAAACAATATCGGTCTATTTCTAAGAATAGATGAAAGAAAACTCTCACGTCAAGCCTTTATATCCACACCAGGTTGAGAATTAAAATATGGAAAATCTAAAGAAATTCTAAGAAGAGCTTATGTAACAACTAGAAGAACAATCAATGGAACATCTAATAAGACAGTTAATGGAACATCTAGAAGGGAAGTTAATGGAACATGTAATAGAACAGTTAATGGAACATTTATAGAACAGTTAATGAAACATCAAATAGAACAGTTAATGGAATATCAAATAGAACAGTTAATGGAACATCAAATAGAACAGTTAATGGAACATTAAATAGAGCAGTTAATGGAACATCAAATAGAACAGTTAATGGAAAACCAAATAGAACAGTTAATGGAACATCAAATAGAGCAGTTAATGGAACATCTAATAAGACAGTTAATGGAACATCTAGAAGGGAAGTTAATGGAACATGTAATAGAACAGTTAATGGAACATTTATAGAACAGTTAATGAAACATCAAATAGAGCAGTTAATGGAAAACCAAATAGAACAGTTAATGGAACATCAAATAGAACAGTTAATTTAACACTAAATAGAACAGTTAATGGAACATCAAATAGAACAGTTAATGGAACATCAAATAGAACAGTTAATGGAACATCAAATAGAACAGTAAATTTAACACTAAATAGAACAGTTAATGGAACATCAAATAGAACAGTTAATGGAACATCAAATAGAGCAGTTAATGGAACATCAAATAGAACAGTTAATGGAAAACCAAATAGAACAGTTAATGGAACATCAAATAGAGCAGTTAATGGAACATCAAATAGAACAGTTAATGGAACATCAAATAGAACAGTTAATGGAACATCAAATAGAACAGTTAATGGAAAACCAAATAGAACAGTTAATGGAACATCAAATAGAACAGTTAATGGAACACAAAAAAGAACAGTTAATGGAAAACCAAATAGAACAGTTAATGGAACATCAAATAGAGCAGTTAATGGAACATCAAATAGAACAGTTAATGGAACATCAAATAGAACAGTTAATGGAAAACCAAATAGAACAGTTAATGGAACATCAAACAGAACAGTTAATGGAACATCAAATAGAGCAGTTAATGGAAAACCAAATAGAACAGTTAATGGAACATCAAATAGAACAATTAACGGAGCATCTAACGTTTTTCTTCCTGTGAATTCTTCAAATTGTTTGTATATATCTTTGACATCTCCTTTTTGTTGCGTTTCACTCTCTTTGCATCTCGGTTTTAGCCATACTTCTTTTGCTTCATCACATTTTATTACAATATCTTTATTTAGTCTCTTATACTCATCTTTGTTATCATTATTGCTTCTTCTTGTATCGATTAGCAAAAAATGTCATCTGTCATCCATTTCTTTCTTGAATTTGTCCTCCTGGTGGTATGAACTCTTTTGATGTTTGTTACATTGATTCTTTTAGCATTTCCCACTGTTCATCAATTCTTTGTATCTTCTCTACTGCATTTTTTTTACTGGTTCTGAATTGTGATTTTATATTTGTCTTGTAACCTCTCGTCTGATCTGAGTAAATATAAATTTAACTTGAGATTAACTGAGGCTCGTTTTGCTGCTTTTAATTTTACTCAAAGCTTTCCCACAACTGGTACATGATCACTATTGCAATCTGCTCCTGGTCTAGTTTTCATACACACCAGACTGTTTCTAAATCTGTTGTTTATCATTATATAATCTATTTGCTTAGTGCGTTGTCTCTTGAGCTTTTCCATGTCCACGGACGTCTTGGATGTTGCTTAAACCAGGTGTTTCTTATCATTATGCTGTGTCTTCTTGCCCAGTCGATAAGTTTGTTCCCTCTTTCATTTCTCTCTCCTAAGTCATAATAACCAACTACTTCCTCAACTTTTTCCGTTCCTACTTTTGCGTAGGAAAAAGAACTATGGTGTTTTCATGTGGTTTATAATCACAAAGTGTCATATTAAACTCGTGGTAAACTGTATCAACTGTTTCCTCTAGACTGTCTGCTGTTGGTGTATAAACTTGTATGAGATTAATATATATTGGCTTTCTATGCAATTTCACTCAAAGGACTCTGTCAGATATTACCCAAAAGCCTTTAACTGTTCTTGGTCTTTCTGCATCCAAGATGAAACCTACTCATCTTTAGTGTTCAGTACCCATAGAATAGATTATTTTTAGGTTCATCAGAATATATCTTCCCTGTTCCAGTGTATCTCATTTGTGACACTTCACAAGAATGTGAGTTTTATAACTTAAATAATTATTACATGTAAGTGCTATGTTGATCATTGGATAATATTTTTTTTCTATAATGGATACCTAAAGGACACCACAAAATTTGACAATTTTAGGGGTGAATGTTTAAAATGATATTAACAAAAGGTTATTTCAAATATGTCAGACATAACGTCACCTAACCAATGTCAAATTAACATAGAAGAGTAAATAGTATACTGGTCGGACTAAGACAACTAAAACGACAATGATAAACAGCTGTGTACACTCCACTACACCGACGTTTTTCTTAAGAACACCTTTAAAAACGCATGTAACTTTATTTCGTGCCAAAAAGAAAAAGAGACTTT
Organism: Megaustenia siamemsis; assembly: GCA_032433765.1. NCBI lineage: Eukaryota > Metazoa > Mollusca > Gastropoda > Stylommatophora > Ariophantidae > Megaustenia > Megaustenia siamemsis. Next base: position 20,691,319 of record JAVIAB010000125.1, read on the forward strand.
CAAAAATGTGAAATTTTACGTCAATGCTGTTTTTCATTAACACAGATATATAAAACTCTGTTCATTAAAATATGCTACTTTAAAAAAAATATATATATAAAAAATTGTTTTAAAAATAAATTTGCAATTTTAATTGCTTTTTGCGGGTTATTTTCTTGAACTCCATTTTTTGAGTTATGAAAAAATAATTTCAAAATTATTTGCCTTGTTTCCATGATGATCAAAGGCATTCAGCTTGTTCGTAACCATGGTTACATGTCAGTTTTGTAAAGGGGAGATAAATATAAATGAAAATAACTTTGTCATTCTAATTATCTTTGAATCATAATTTTATTTCCACTTTCAGTTGTATTATTTTCGCTCTTCCCCTGTTTAAAAAAACCCCAAAGTCGAACATCTCGTGGCATCAGCACTGGACAAGCGGCCTTTATTCTCTGATCCTACAAGACCCCCCAAGCAGATCCCAGAAATGTATAAATGCCGTGAAGATAGTTTTCTTTATTTTTAATTTGTTTTCTTTTCTCTCTCTTTCCCTTCCATATGTGTGCGTGAATGTACTCCCCTTCCGTATTATTTCTATCTATCTATTGTCCTTTCGAGCCGAAGACGGGACATAGGGAAGAACAACAATCCCAAAAACAGAAACCTTGCGTGCCAAAATGGCACATATTGCAGAAATCACTGCTTCTAAAATTTGTGGCTATGTTTCCATCATCATCATCATCATCATCATCATCATCATTGAGTGCCTTCTCCGCAACGAAGGTTGGCTACCATAGATCGCCATTCTACTCTGTTTCTTGCTTTGATGGTGCAGGCTCTCATAGATTGACTTGTCCATCTTTTGATGTTTCTCGTCCATGTTAGTCTTGGTCTGCCTCTGCCTCTTTTACCTTGTATTTTCCCTTTCAATATTACTTTTAGTAGGCTGTTGTATCTTTTAACATGCCCCAAAAATGTCATTTGTCTTGTCTTAATTGTATTTAGTAGTTCTGTTTCCATAACAATACTTTTTTACAATGACAGCTTGTCAAGTCATCCATCAACCTCCTTAGTCGCCATATTAGTCTGTATTATTTGCTCTTTCATAAATCGGAAATATCTCTGGTATCTATTTTTGTTTTCAAAGACCGATTAACCTCTGAACCCGTTTAGGTTGGAAAAAACCAGTCATATTTAGGACTTGATTCATGGCAATTATGCCATATTTTTTTTAGTAGAGAGGTCACTAATCACTTAGCCACTAATACTTCAGAAAAAGTAGATGTACGGAAACAGAACAATAAACATCAACAACTTCCAGCCGTTGAATTCGTCCGGAAGGGGAAGGCCTGAGTGGTGTAAGGGAAAAAATGTTGGCCTTTGCCCAGGAAGATACGGGTACGAATCCCACCATAGACGGTGGAAATTGTTCTCTCAAAACCGTGGCTTCTTCGCGACACTGCTCCGGTCTGTGAGTTGTGAGGTCCGATGTGTGGTTCCTTCGTGACTTTACACTGACTCGGTCTGTGAGTTGTGAGGTCCGATGTGTGGTTCCTTCGTGACTTTACTCTGACCCGTTCTGTGAGTTGTGAGGTCCGATGTGTGGTTCCTTCGTGACTTTACTCTGACCCGTTCTGTGAGTTGTGAGGTCCGATGTGTGGTTCCTTCGTGACTTTACTCTGACCCGTTCTGTGAGTTGTGAGGTCCGATGTGTGGTTCCTTGTCGACTTTACACTGACCCGTTCTATGAGTTGTGAAGTCCGATGTGATGTTCCTTCGCGACTTTACACTGACCTGTTCTGTGAGTTGTGAGGATAGCGACAGAAGACATCCACACAAAAGTAACGGATCAAAATTGAAGAATTCGTCATCGCTGAGAATTTACCATAAATTAATTAAACAACAAAAGCGCTTCTTTGTTAGAACTTGAAAGGAAAATTAATCATCTCTGGCATTACTTTACCAAAAGACATAAGCCATAAACAACAACCAGTAACCAGTAACGTCTATATGACAAGAACTGTGACACACGCATTGCGTGCTAACTATAATGAAGCATGCGGCTTTTGTTACTAGGCCCAAATAAATAATACATGACCGAATATAATGAAGCATGCGGGGCTTTTGTTACTACGTCCAAATAAATAATACATGACCGAATATAATGTAGCATGCGGGGCTTTTGTTACTACGTCCAAATAAATAATACATGACCGAACCTTAGCATATATGACAACGTGCACCATCACGACAAGAGACAGAGTAAAGTGGAGTTTCATCGGAGCCAACCTTCCATGGGGAAACGGCACCCAATGTATGAATGATCGAACTTAAAAAAATATGACTGAAGGTTGTGAAATATAGTTTATTAAACATTTCTAAAATTAAGGAAAGCTCAATGAATGGGACAAATTGTGGTGCAAGATGTGACAATTTGATAGATGTCACCAGACGTTCAGCTGTTCGATACTATTATTTTTTTTAAATATCTAGACAATAGAATACTGTACTTATACCTTGAGACTATCTTATACAAGGAAACATAAATAGTTTTTTAATAAAAACGAACGAGTCCATTGTCTCCATTTGGACACACTTTCGCATAAATTAATGTTTTTGTCACTTCATCTTCCACTCAGTCACACATCTCTCCTCACTTATCCTATAATCATCCATTTTATATCATAAATATGATGTTTTATAGAAAACTTATCTTTTTTTTTTTCTTTTTGAGTGCATTTATCTTCCCGGCATAACACAGCAATTAACGTAACTATCTTTCCATGCTCCATTACTTGCATCTTCTTATTTTAAACTATTTTTTGCCCTTCTCTGTCGTAATTGGACATCCATTAGATATTTTCCACTTGTATTCTATTTGTTAACTTTCTGTTTTTGTTTTATTTCCTTCTTTCTGGACAATTTTGTTCAATAATCCCTCCTGACAAAATGATCCACAATGCCCTCATAGTTAAAGCAAATGTATCTTGTAGCATTATGATGCTTTTGGGCTTTAATATTGGGAGGAGGTATGTAGTTGTTGATGTAGTGCCACGAGTTTGATGTGGACAGGGTGCTCTGTTACTCAATGATGTGGCCGGTCGTAATGGCTTTCTTGGCATTCCAGGCTCTGCTCTTACTGCAGAAGTTGAGGTTCGTCTATCCCAGGCCATACCGACAAACTACTAGTCCAGCCCAGAGGTAAAGCAGTACAGGGTCTTCAGTAACAGTCACCAATCAAGGAACACGGAGAGCCTAGCTTCTGTTTGTCATCCTGTTTTGACGCAGGCTGTTACCGGGGGAGACCACGATGAGATAGACAGAAAAGCTAGGTCTTGGTACGTCGTTCCTGCTATTGCGTCCGTTTATGCCAAACCTTGGGGAGGGGGGGGGGGAGAGTTGCAGTATAAATTGTGACAGCTCTTGGAGTTGAGAAGGTCAATATTTGTCCTTGCTGTTACTACCTATTCCTCAACCCATTGAGGCAGGTACCCATTATCAGCCGAGTGTCCTGGAGAAGAGCAAGTTAAGATTGAAGCTCCTGATACTAGTTCCTATGATCCTTCTTGTCGACGTCACATACGACAAGCTTAGGTCTCCCACTTCACAACACGAAATCAAAAGTCATACTACCATAACTAGCATCCAGACTAGAAAAACCTGAAGCATATGGTTGATTAAACCCGGAGAAAGAAGACCCTCATGGCTATGTTATTTCTCTGATATGTTCAGCATGTATGCAAAACGTGACACATCAGAGCGTACTCACAATATAAACATCGTAGCCCATTTCATGCTTGACATGATATATTATGTTACCTTTTATCATGTTATGTTATATTTTATGTTACGTGATGTTATGTTAGGATCATAATCACTGAAGAACAGACAGATCTATAGGTGCTATACGACCTTCTCCTCCAAACATTTGGAGCATCCGTAAAGCCCGTTGGTCTGAGATAGGACATCAACCTTTGGACAAGAAGATCCCAGGTTCAATTTTCACCACAGGCGGTGGAAAATGTAAAAGGAAATCGAATCTATGGCTTTACCCTCCCCTAGTCTCTGAGTAGTGAGATCCGATGTCTAGCCCTCTCAGATAGACGGCAAAAATTAGGATGTCCCACGTGCATTGTGAACACGTTAAAGAAGCCTTGGCAGTTGGAAATCTAAAAGAGTAGGCACAAAATGGCCGATATCGGTGCACAATTAATTAGAAAATAATCTAACAACAAACAAACTCTAGATGATAAAAATAAGAGAGTACCTCTAAAGTCAAGCCGCGATAGCTCAGTGGTTAGTGAACAGGACTACAAAGGACAAGAGGTATGGTTCGATCCCAACCGACAGCTTCCGGTTTACCCAGCCTTAATGGGTACCGGATTTTTTTTGGGGGGAAAGTAAAGCGGCACGGGCGTAATACAGACCACATTACCCCAAAAAACATGCGCGAAAGGTCTGTAAAATTTATGGTCACTAACACCATATTCCACATATGCCACTTGGTGTGACGGAGGTACATAACATTTTTTTGTACTACCTCTAAAATCGAAGGATATCTGCATGCATGACACAGGGCACCTGAAGACACGACTGTTGGTCTGAAAAATAGGAAAAAGGTGATATTCACGCAAATTTCGGTCCTCGGGACTTCACTAGAAGATATAAAGTTGGCGAATGCAAACATTCAAAACAGCAAGAGCCGAGAGCATTCAAGTAGAACCTTGACCTACGTGCACGAACTCTGTTGCACAGCATGGGATCCATAAATTGTACAGCTCATTCATCATCATCAAGTACCGGGCCTGCTGGCGTAGGTGAGCATGTCTCTCTACAACTTTTGATCTCGACAGTTATTATAATTTCTGTTGTTGACCTTCTGCAAGCCATTGTCTTTAGCGGTCTGGTATATTTTCTCTTTGCTTCCCTCTATCTTTTCCTACCTCAAATTTTCCAGTTGTCACAATATATTCCAGCTGTTCCCTTCTCATTACATGGCTAAAAATGATGATTATTTCTTCCTAATATTGGAAATTAGCTCTCTTTTGCTTTGGTCTTTTTCAGAACGTTTTCATTACTCTTCTTATCTGTCCGTGGTATTTTCAACATTCTTCCGTAAAACCACACTTCTTCAGCTTCCAGTGATTTTCTTGCCTGTTGTCCTATAGTTAATGATTCACATCCATATGTTAGGATTGGCTATACATAATATTTAAGAACTCCTTTTCTTATTTCTTTTGAAAAAAGTTTATTGCACAGTATCTTCCTCATTTTTTGGAAAGCTGCTTTTGCCTGAGCCATTCTGCATCTCACCCTTTGTTGTACATCTACCATCTCACCTCTGTTGTACATCTACTATCTCACCTCTGTTGTACATCTACCATCTCACCTCTGTTGTACATCTACCATCTCACCTCTGTTGTACATCTACCATCTCACCTCTGTTGTACATCTACCATCTCACCCTCTGTTGTACATCTACCATCTCACCCTCTGTTGTACATCTACCATCTCACCCTCTGTTGTACATCTACCATCTCACCTCTGTTGTACATCTACCATCTCACCTCTGTTTTTACATCTACCATCTCACCTCTGTTGTACATCTACCATTCTCAACTCTGTTGTACATCTACCATCTCACCCTCTGTTGTACATCTACCATCTCACCTCTGTTGTACATCTACCATCTCACCCTCTGTTGTACATCTACCATCTCACCTCTGTTGTACATCTACCATCTCACCTCTGTTGTACATCTACCATCTCACCTTTGTTGTACATCTACCATCTCACCCTCTGTTGTACATCTTCCGTCTGGACTCGAGAAGCTGAAAGTAAAATGCCATCAAATTGTTAAGATAAAAATACAAAATGTTAGTCTTCCAAATATGACGCAGAAACAAAAGAAACAGCAAGTATATTAAAAGAGCTGGAAAAAAACTGGCTGGTTAATTTAAAAAAGAAAAGAATACACACATTTTAGCTTATGGAAACTTCATGAAAACTCTGACTTTAGTGGAAATAACAGTTTCAGGACAGAGACGATGGGAACTATCTTAACAATTATGAGAACAAGACTTAAAGGATAACTTAAAAACTACAGGTACAGAATCAGGGAACACAACAAAACAAATAGACATTCAGAGAGGACAGACAAAACAGCAACCTATTCCACGGGATATACTGTGATGATGATGATGTACAACACGCAACATATTTATCTACGTTGCTTTCAACTTTCTCCTATTTCAGTGTCATGGTTACAGAACTGTAGCTCTTTATGAAGTCGTAAAAACTATCTATCTATCTATCTATCTATCTATCTATCTATCTATCTATCTATCTATCTATCTATCTATCTATCTATCTATCTATCTATCTATCTATCTATCTATCTATCTATCTATCTATCTATCTATCTATCTATCTATCTATCTATCTATCTATCTATCTATCTATCTATCTATCTATCTATCTATCTATCTATCTATCTATCTATCTATCTATCTATCTATCTATCTATCTATCTATCTATCTATCTATCTATCTATCTATCTGCCTGTCTGTCTGTCTGTCTGTCTGTCTGTCTGTCTGTCTTTCTGTCTGTCTGTCTATCTATTCGTCTGTCTGTCTTTATAATTATCTATCAGTTTCTCTCTCCTCTCTGTCTATCCGTCTGTCTGTCTGCGGTCTGTACGTCAATCCGTTTTTCTGTATACCTGTCTTTATACCTATCTATCCGTCTGTCTCTCTATTTATTTATTTTCCTACATGACTACCTGCCATCCTGTCTCTCTATATATAAACCAACCTGTCAGTTTGTCTTTGCCTGCTAACTTTCCTGTCGATTGGTCTATTTGTCTGTCTGGTCAATCTAAATCTTTGTCTTCTCAGTATTTGTATTAAGAGTCAAGAAAAAAAAACATATTACCAGTTTCCATATGCTCTTTCATTAGATTTCAGTCTAAATTTTCACAATGAACTATATCTCTTCATTTACGTCATATTCAAAGTAATTGTATTTTTAAAAGTCTACTTCATTATTTCTTATATCTCAGCATCACTCATCAACCTTCATCAATCTACTACATTATTTCTCATATCTCAGAGTTATTTATCAACTCTCACAAATCTACTAAACTATTTCTCATATTACTCATCAACCCTGACAAATTACTTTACTACTTCTCATATCTCCAACATTACTCATCAACCCTGACAAATTTACTTTACTACTTCTCATATCTCAACATTACTCATCAACCCTGACAAATTTACTTTACTACTTCTCATATCTCAACATTACTCATCAACCCTGACACATTTACTTTACTACTTCTCACATCTCAACATTACTCATCAAACCTGACAAATTTACTTTACTACTTCTCATATCTCAACATTACTCATCAACCCTAACAAATTTACTTTACTACATCTCACATCTCAACATTGCTCATCAACCCTAACAAATTTACTTTACTACTTCTCACATCTCAACATTACTCATAAACCCTGACACATTTACTTTACTACTTCTCACATCTCAACATTACTCTCCACCCCTGACAAATTTACTTTACTACTTCTCACATCTTAACATTACTCATCAACCTGACAAATTTACTTTACTACATCTCACATCTCAACATTACTCACCACCCCTGACAAATATACTACTTCTCACATCTCAACATTACTCATCAACCCTGACAAATTTACTTTACTACTTCTCACATCTCAACATACTCATCAACCCTGACAAATTTACTACTTCTCACATCTCAACATTACTCATCAATCCTGATAAATTTACTTTACTACTTCTCACATCTCAACATTACTCACCACCCCTGACAAATTTACTTTACTACTTCTCACATCTCAACATAACTCATCAACCCTGACAAATTTACTTTACTACTTCTCACATCTCAACATTACTCATCAATCCTGACAAATTTACTTTACTACTTCTCACATCTCAACATTACTCATCAACCCTGACAAATTTACTTTACTACTTCTCACATCTCAACATTACTAACCAACTTTCATGACGTTTTCCCCTCTCACTTTCTCCTTCTTTAATCGCACCCTTTTTCATCTATACCCTCTCGTATTCTCCTTTCAGTGCCACTTCTTCTGGAAACTCTCAATAACGAACTTAAATATTCTTCCTAATCCACTCGTCAGTAATCTATTCTTATTATTCTTTCACTCTCCTGTTTGTTCCTCATTAATTCACAACACATCCTTCCCTCCCACCTTCTATCTACCATACTCCTGTTGATCTCATTCTCATTTCCCCGTTTATCTCACGCTCATTTTCCCACTCTAAACATCTCTGTTATTTCCCAAAATAGAGAGGTCCCGTATCCTTCTCACCGTTATCTGTCACTCTTTCTGATGCATTTGCCAGTCCACAAAAACCAGATCGCTGCCTCCCTCAGGGGCAGGCACTCCGCATATTAAGTCAGGGGCAACAATGTTGATAATAAAAATCTGGCAACAAATCCCCATAACCATCTCAGCAGAAAACACGCTCTTTCTTCAGCACGTGCTTCCCTCTTCCTTCATCTCCCCTCTTTCGCAAATCTATCGCGTCCCTCTTCTAGCTGGTACCCCAGGGCTGACACAAAATCACGTAAACTGAATTCGTTCACGCGCAGCTGACATTTAAATATACCCAGGGCTGATTTTAGCAGAAACAGAAAACAACATCATGTGGATGAGATAATAGAATTTGCAGACACAGAGAACATTGTTCCAGCCTTGGCTAGATACCTCTCTCTCCACTATTATCCTCCTTCCATCCGTCAAAAGTGTGTCACAATTTGCAATGGAGAGCTTCTACAATTAACTTCTCTTTCTTTCCAGCATTCCAATTATAATTTGTATCACCATTTGATAAAGTGGACGTTTTGTATCCAAAATATTTTTACGAGATGACTTTACAGCAGCTCTCAGTAAGTTCGTTCGTGTCTCGGTTCGTTGGTGTCTCGGTTCGTTGGTGTCTCGGTTCGTTGGTGTCTCGGTTCGTTGGTGTCTCGGTTCGTTGGTGTCGATCAACACCACATTAATATTAGTAATTGATGACAACGTGAAATGCCCGTTGTCTGGATTTCGTTAAAGAAGAGTTTTGCTGCATCATCCTTACTCTCTCTGTTCAATGCCTGGTTAATCTAGAAACATAACATTGTTAAGTTAATTAGCGCAGGTTCAATGTCTGATTTATAAGGTAATATAACGTTGTTAAGACATTTAGGTCAGGTTCAATGTCTGATTTATAAGGTAATGTAACGTTGTTAAGACATTTAGGTCAGGTTCAATGTCTGATTATAAGGTAATGTAACGTTGTTAAGACATTTAGGTCAGGTTCAATGTCTGATTTATAAGGTAATGTAACGTTGTTAAGACATTTAGGGCAGGTTCAATGTCTGATTTATAAGGTAATGTAACGTTGTTAAGACATTTAGGGCAGGTTTAATGTCTGATTTATAAGGTGATGTAACAAATTTTAATACGGTTAGGGCAGGTTTAATTTCTTCTTTATAATGTGATATAACATTGCTAAAACAATCAGGGCGGAATTAATGTTTGGTTTTTAAAGTGATATAACATTGCTAATACAGTTGGAGATACAAAAAGATACAATGAATGTTGCATATTGCGTCACGTCGAGCGAGCAGATCGTTCATCCCTGTTCATAAATAATGTATTATAATGACAAAGTAACATACACGTAGTTTACACTTCATCACTTGATCCTTGCCTTTTACCGTTATGTGAAACGTGTAAATTGTGCATCGCTTTCTGTAGGACATGTCCGTCTTCGGCAGGGCTAGATTCTGCCGAGCAATTGAGCCAGATCCTCGCACAATTTTTGGCTTATCCTTTTCTTCTTTGTAACTGCCAGGGTTATTGACTTGTGTGCGTGCACACAGAACCTCTTTTTTTTTATCCGAGAAAGCTAGGCTAGGATCTCACTGCCCAGACACCAGGGGAGTTAAAGCCACGAAGAAACCACGGATCAAAATGGGAAAATTTATCACCGAACCTGGGATCTTCATGTCCAGAGTCTGAGACCTTATCTCTAGACCATTCGGTATCCAAGGTGCAGGTCTAATGTCTACTTCTACTTTGTCTAGTAGATTCGCACCGTTAAGACAGCTGGAGCAGCTCTTATGTCTACTTTGTCTAGTGGTACAGAACCGGTATGACAGCTAAAACAAGTCTTATGACAATTTTGTATAGTGGTATAACACTGTTAAGACAGGTGGAACCGGTTAATGCCCTTTTTGTCTAATGATATAATGCTGTTAAGACAACTGGGGTAAGTCTAGAGCACACTTTTTCTAGTAGTATATCACTGTTAAGACAACTGGGGTAAGTCTAGTGCCTACTTTGTCTAGTAGTATAGCACTGTTAAGACATCTGGGGTAAGTCTAGTGCCACTTTCTCTAGTAGTATATCACTGTTAAAGACATGTGAGGTAAGTCTAGTGCCCACTTTCTCTAGTAGTATAGCACTGTTGAGACATGAGGTAAATCTAATTGCCTACTTTGTCTAGTAGTATAACACTGTTGAGACATGTAAGGTAAGTCTAGTGCCTACTTTGTCTAGTAGTATAACACTGTTAAGACATCTGGGGTAAGTCTAGTGCCCACTTTCTCTAGTAGTATAGCACTGTTGAGACATGTAAGGTAAGTCTAGTGCCTACTTTGTCTAGTAGCATAACACTTTTAAGACAGCTGAAGCAGAGAAAAGATGTATTGAGTGACCGTGGTTTCTCATATCTTTCACGCTCCACAACTCGTTTATAGAAATATATTTTCCCCTTATTAAATCTTTCCAGTTTCTTCTGCAAAATCCGCCGATTCAAGGTTTCGGGTTGAGAGAATCTAAGGGTTGTAGCATAGTGCATACTTCCTCTACTATGCATCCAATGTGAATTGCAGATGCTCCATATTATCATCATCATCATGTGCCATACCGGTTGGCGTTAAGTGATCATGTCCTTCACAATCTTCTATCTACAGTGCATCGTATCAGTTCTGTTGTTGACTGTTTTCCATGCCATGACACCAAGCTGTCCAGTATTTTCTCTCTTTGTCGCCCGCGATCTCTCTTTCCTTTTATTTTTCCAGTTGTAACCAAATATTCCAACTGTCCTCTTTTCATGATGTGCCCGAAAAATGTTGATTGCTTCTTTCTGATGTTTTTTAAGAGCTCCCTTTTTGTGTTGGCCTCTTTGAGAACTTCCTCATTGGTCTTTTTAGCTGTCCAGGGAACTTTCAACATTCTTCTGAGAAATCCCATCTCTGTGGCCTCTAATCGTCTTTTCATTTGTTTGTCTACTGTCCATGATTCGCTTCCATAGGTCAGAATTGTTTCTATATAGCACCGATGAACTCTCTTTCTCATTTCTATTGACATAGATTTGTTGCATAAAGCATTTTTCATTTTCTGAAATGCTATTTTGGCCTGAGCTATTCTGCTTTTTATTGTGTGGTGCATCTCCCATCTGATGTTATTATTGTGCCCAAATATAAGAGCTGCTCCACATTAGCTCTCCAAAATTGAAGAAGAAGCACTACAATTTTATTACTATAAATATTACATAGGAAACACATCATAAAGCTCCAACTCAAGCAAGAAGCAGACAAAGTCATAGAAAAATGAGAATACACTGCGAAAGAAAGGAAAATGTAATCAACTGTGACTGAGGAACTCTGCTTCGACTATAAAATATTTTTTCTTTTTTTTCCAGTTAAAGTACGGGTACTTGCTGTTAGTTTTCCCTTTCAAAAGTGGGTCTAAAGTACTTGACACTAGTTTTTTTTCTCCAGACATAGCGGCCTAAAGCACTTGATACTAGTTTTTTTTTTTTCCCGACATAGCCGCCTAAAGTACTTGATACTAGTTTTTTTTTCAAGACATAGCGGCCTAAAGTACTTGATACTAGTTCTCTCCCAGACATAGCGGCCTAAAGTACTTGATACTAGTTCTCTCCCAGACATAGGGCCAAAGTACTTGATACTAGTTCTCTCCCAGACATAGCGGCCTAAAGTACTTGATACTAGCTCTTCCCAGACATAGCGGCCTAAGTACTTGATACTATTTCTCTCCCAGACATAGCGGTCTAAAGTGCTTGATACTAGTTCTCTCCCACACATAGAGGCCTAAAGTACTTGATACTAGTTCTCTACCACACATAGCGGCCTAAAGTACTTGATACTATTTCTCTCCCAGACATAGCGGCCTAAAGTACTTGATACTAGTTCTCTCCCAGACATAGCGGCCTAAAGTACAGGCAACTAGTTCTTCCAGTCATAGCCAGCCTAAAGTACAGGCAACTAGTTCTTCAGTCATAGCCAGCTAAAGTACAGGCAACTAGTTCTTCCAGTCATAGCCAGCCTAAAGTACAGGCAACTAGTTCTTCCAGTCATAGCCAGCCTAAAGTACAGGCAACTAGTTCTTCCAGTCATAGCCAGCCTAAAGTACATGCAACTAGTTCTTCCAGTCATAGCCAGCCTAAAGTACAGGCAACTAGTTCTTCCAGTCATAGCCAGCCTAAAGTACAGGCAACTAGTTCTTCCAGTCATAGCCAGCTTAAAGTACAGGCAACTAGTTCTTCCAGTCATAGCCAGCCTAAAGTACATGCAACTAGTTTTTCTAGTCATAGTCAGCCATTACTAAGTACATGGAACTACTTGTTTTTCCTTCTACAGACAGATCAACGCTCTAACCAACAGTTCCTACTAGTTACCATTATTATTGATTTGTTTTAAAATAAGACTAAAGAAACACCCCAACCTTATTTTATTACATAACCTACGCCTCTGAATGCTAGCAGTACCGCATCTTCCCTTCTTTCGATTAGTCATTTTTCAACATGATTCTGCTATTTGTCTTCGCTCTTCAGCGAAAAATGAAATTACTTCGAGTTTTAAAAAACGACTTGGTTTGGATGTTTGCTCTCACACGGATGAGTTCACTCCAGTCTGAACGCACAATCGATGGAACGTTGCGTTGTACCAATCACACAACTCTTCAACACTACAAAAACAAGCATTGGACGTTTGTTACTGATGATTATCGAGAAATATAAATAATGTGACATAATAGGGATATACAACCAATGTTGCCAGCGGTCCTCATATTTATTTACTACATTCCTAGTTGCCTCCAACAAATCTATATACGTACATACATATATGAGCATATATATAATATATATATATATATATATATATATATATATATATATATGCTCATTGTTAGTGAACTGAACTACAAAGCACAAGATGTAGGGTTCGATCCAACCGATGGCTTCCGGGTTCACCCAGCCTTAAATGGGTACCGGATTTTTTCTGGGAAAGTAAAGCGTCACGGGCGTTATTACCGACCACATTATCCCAATAATTATGTGCTGAAGGTCTGTCAAATGTATGGTCACTAACACCATATTCCCTATATGCCACTTGGCGTGACGGGGTTACTTTACTTTATATATATATATATATATATATATATATATATATATATATATATATATATTACACTTTATTAAATATAATATATTATAATAAACATGAGCTGTTATTTAAGCAGCTGAACCCAAGGAGAGACGAGACAAACTGCAACGCTTCGGCAAAAGCCGTCATCGGGTAAAATACAACAGATATAATTCACATCTGTTTGGTTTTCGCCCAAAGTTGCATTTCAGTTCTAACCTTGCTAATGTTACATCGTTTATGGATGAAGATGTCCGGACGCTGGTACATTCCACTGATTCTTTTCAAGAAAATTATGTGGAAGTGGTTCCAATTTCTGACACCGTACAGGAAACATAAAATGTTTACTTAAACTAAATATTGTGTGTGTGTGTGTGTGTGTATGCGTGCGCGTGCGCGTGTGTGTGTGTGTTTTATATTTTAGTAAATTAAAGTTTGTAACAAAAAGATAAAAAATATATGGCAAATTGAGAGTTCCAGGTGTTGAAATATTCAATTTTTAACCAAACAAACTTCTTTTTTTTTTTTTTATAAATTCTAGAAACATCTTCTAATCACTGTGACTGTTCAATAAAAGAGGTGTGCATATTTGTTCCTTCTGGAAAGACACATATGAGCAAATCAACTAAAGTATCAGTTAAAAACGGCTGTAATCAACACCCTGATGGTATTACTTTCTTCTTTGTATTATTTTTTCCCCTTATTGATCTGCTTTATAACTTCTGTAACAAGTAGAGGAATTCAAGTATTTAGGCACAATGTTCACAGAAGATGGAAAACTAGACAGAGAAATTGACATGAGAATACAAAAAGCAAATGCTGTCACATACCAGCTTTCACCATTGCCAAGACATCCAAACATTTCTATGCCAGCTAAACAACAAATGATAAATAGCATCTTCATACCAACTTTGTGCTATGAAAGTCAAACATGGACCCTTTCTAAATCACATTAAGAAAGATCAATACATGTGAGATGCGTTGCTTGAGAAAAGTAAAAAACCACACAAAAAGAGATAGAATACCAAATGAAACCATAAGAAAAATAGTAGGAACAAAACCCTGCCAAGAATATATAGAACAATAACAACTTAAACGGTTTGGCCACCTGGTCAGAATGCATCCTTACCAATCACCATCAAGGGCGTTCTTCTCGAGAATGCATGGAACAAGACCAAGAGAAAGACCCAGAAGAAGATGGATAGGTGCAGTGACAGAGACATGTAACAACAAAGGAAAATCACTAATTCAGACAATTCGAGCAGCACAAGAACGACAAATGATATAAACCACGACACCTTTCGGTATCAGTGAAAGAGCAAAGAAGAAGAGGAAGATAACTTCTGTATTTACGTTGTTCTCTTGATTGCAAAAACACATCTTTGTTTCAGTCTTGATTCTAAAAACACTTCTTTGCTTCCTTTTTGGTTCCACGACCGTTATTTTACTACATCTTGATCTATAACTCTTCCTTAACACTCCATATTTTCCAACATTACCTCATCGCTCCATGTACTGTACACATTCAACATCAATACATCACACAGATTCTCGCTCATCTACCTGAGATATTTTGGCACGCCTT
Source organism: Megaustenia siamemsis (assembly GCA_032433765.1). Lineage (NCBI taxonomy): Eukaryota > Metazoa > Mollusca > Gastropoda > Stylommatophora > Ariophantidae > Megaustenia > Megaustenia siamemsis. Next base: position 20,706,409 of record JAVIAB010000125.1, read on the forward strand.
CTTTAGAAAAATAAACAATTGCTAATTAACAAGATCGATATATTACCTGCACTGATATATATATATCACCTTAACTGTGAATCAACTACTTAACCATCTGGGATATAGTGAATATCAACAAGAAAATATGAGAATTACATAGAAAATAATGAAAGAGTAGGAACAAAACATAATCATCATCATCATTAAGTGCCGTCTCTGCATCGAAGGTTGGCTACCATCAACGTCATTCCACTCTGTGTCTTGCTTTGATGGTGCAGATTGTCATAGGCTGACTTGTCCAACTTTTGATGTTACTCGTCCATGTTAGTCTTGGCCTGCCTCTGCCTCTTTTACCTTGTATTTTCCCTTCTAATATTACTTTTATTAGACTGTTGTGTCTTTTAACATGACCAAAAAATTTCATTTGTCTTGCTCTAACTGTGTTTAGTAGTAAAACATAATAAAATAAGATTTAATAGGTAAAAACATGAATCTATCTTTATAGCATTGTTTCGTTTCTGGGGTTCAGCTGATTTATGAGACCAGAGAGAGAACAGAGGTCACTTGTCTAGTACTTTTGCCACGATTTTTTTTATCTGAATGTTAACAATTTTTTTTAAATAGAAAAAGTGGGAAAAAAGGCAAATTTTTTTTTACTCTACCATGATTCGTTCTCAAGGTTTTGAACACGACTAGGTATCAATTCAGCCACGCACTCTCTATAAGAATCACTGGCTCAACATGTCCTTTTTTCAGGACAAAACATGAATTATAAATGCACATAATCTCCTTGTTCGTGTTCAACGGAACTCCCATTAGAAAATAAGTAAGGCTTTTCTCCACTTCCTAACGCATGCAAGCAATACCGCCCTAATGTTCACATTTTAATGGCTAAAGAACATGTAATGGGTTATGTGGTCGGCATTACGCAAAGCTTCTTCCAAGAAACGTCTCTGGTACCTTTTTTCAGAGGCTGAGTGAACCCCCGAAGCCGTGTCGGTAGATACATTTTCAAATTAAGCACGGAAGCCTCCCCCCCCCCACCCCACGGTCAGTAGCGAGAACACAACCTGCTGAGCAACCATTAAAGAAGTGGGGGTGGGGGTGGGGGATGACGCTGTGTAGTCTGGAGGTACGACGTCTGCCACATGACGCTGTGTAGTCTGGAGCTACGACGTCTGCCACATGACGCTGTGTAGTCTGGAGCTACGACGTCTGCCACAGGACGATGTGTAGTCTGGAGCTACGACGTCAGCCACAGGACGCTGTGTAGTCTGGAGGTACGACGTCTGCCACAGGACGCTGTGTAGTCTGGAGGTACGATGTCTGCCACATGACGCTGTGTAGTCTGGAGCTACGACGTCAGCCACAGGACGCTGTGTAGTCTGGAGGTACGACGTCTGCCACAGGACGCTGTGTAGTCTGGAGGTACGACGTCTGCCACATGACGCTGTGTAGTTTGGAGCTACGATGTCTGTCACATGACGCTGTGTAGTTTGGAGCTACGACGTCTGTCACATGACGCTGTGTAGTTTGGAGCTACGATGTCTGTCACAGGACGCTGTGTAGTCTGGAGGTACGACGTCTGCCACATGACGCTGTGTAGTTTGGAGCTACGATGTCTGTCACATGACGCTGTGTAGTTTGGAGCTACGACGTCTGCCACATGACGCTGTGTAGTTTGGAGCTACGACGTCTGCCACAGGACGATGTGCAGTCTGTAAGACGTCTGCCACAGGACGATGTGTAGTCTGTAAGAAGTCTGCCACAGGACGATGTGTAGTCTGGAGCTACGACGTCTGCCACAGGACGATGTGTAGTCTGGAGCTACGACGTCTGCCACATGACGATGTGTAGTCTGGAGCTACGACGTCTGCCACAGGACGCTGTTGTAGTCTGGAGGTACGACGTCTGCCACATGACAGAAAGAGCCAGTGTTCAAAGCCCACTCAGGTTGAGATTTTTTTTTTCAAAAATGGGGGGAAAAAATGATCCGTGGGTTCTTGATGGACGTTATCTTACTGGGATCTCTTGGGTAGTGAGATCCAATGTCTTGCTCTCTCTGATAACGGAAATAAACAGGAGGTCCCGTGTGCACTCTCACAGTTTTACAGCTACCATCTCACCTCTGTTGTACATCTACCATCTCACCTCTGTTGTTACAGCTACCATCTCACCTCTGTTGTAAGCTACCATCTCACCTCTGTTGTACAGCTACCATCTCACCTCTGTTGTACATCTACCATCTCACCTCTGTTGTACAGCTACCATCTCACCTCTGTTGTACATCTACCATCTCACCTCTGTTGTACAGCTACCATCTCACCTCTGTTGTACATCTACCATCTCACCTCTGTTGTACAGCTACCATCTCACCTCTGTTGTACATCTACCATCTCACCTCTGTTGTACATCTACCATCTCACCTCTGTTGTACAGCTACCATCTCACCTCTCTTGTACATCTACCATCTCACCTCTGTTGTACATCTACCATCTCACCTCTGGTTGTACATCTACCATCTCACCTCTGTTGTACATCTACCATCTCACCTCTGTTGTACAGCTACCATCTCACCTCTCTTGTACGTCTACCATCTTACTTCTGTTGTACATCTACCATCTCACCTCTGTTGTACAGCTACCATCTCACCTCTTTTGTACATTTACCATCTTACTTCTGTTGTACATCTACCATCTTACTTCTGTTGTACATTCTACCATCTCACCTCTGTTGTACATCTACCATCTCACCTCTGCTGTACATCTACCGTCTCACCTCTGTTGTACATCTACATCTTACCTCTGCTGTACATCTACAATCTCACCTCTATTGTACATCTACCATCTCACCTCTGTTGTACAGCTACCATCTCACTTTGGTTGTACATCTACCATTTCACCTCTGCTGTATCATCTACCGTCTCACCTCAGTTGTACATCTACCATCTTACGTCTGTTGTACACCTACCATCTCACTCTGTTGTACATCTACCATCTCACCTCTGTTGTACATCTACCATGTTCTAATTGATAGTTTAATTTTCGCTCATGTATACATTTCCAAGAAGGTAAAATATATATACTTCATTTTTTTTGCGTGTAATCTAACTAGAAGCTGTATCTAAACATTTAAAACTATTTTGTGGTTAATAGTTGAAAAACTGCATCCCTCAAAAACTCTCAAATGTGTCAGTCTTTGACTCTTTTGAAGTGTAATGTCTCCATTTCCCTTGGCAATTCATTTGGGGCAATGCATATTTCTCTATTTGTTTTCTCACTTTTTGAATGTATAACAAGTATGGTTCGACTCGATTTATTTGCTGAATGGCGTCATCGACACAACAGTTTAGGAACCCATGTACGAATTAAGCAAGCTGGTGTGAAAATAATAAATTATTTTTTTAAATAATAAAATATAAGATAAAATAAATTGTTTGACAAAAGTTTTGAAATATATGACGCAGTAACCTTAGAAGAATAATAGCGATGGTTCTCAAGTTTGTGAGGTGCTGAAGTAAACGTTACGGATGGGAGAAAAGACAATGGTGGTTATTGTCCTCAGTTAAATGTTTAAACAGATACTAGAATAGATAGAACTTTAACTTGCAGTGAGTGCTCATACGATGGTGTGTGGGAATGATGGAATGTGAGGAGAGGGGCAGTGGGAAAGTGAATGAATGAGTGATAGAGACGAGGAGAATGGTAAGAAGAGGAAGGAAGTAGCGGTGAAAAGTAAGCAAGAGATTCACTGAAATGGTTATGGTGACATGATTAAAGGACGAGAAAAGAAAGGGAGAGAAAGAAACGAGGAGAAAAAATCAGTAAAATTTGTGACAGGAGAAGAATAGTGAAGCGGAAAACTGGAGTTTAATAAAGCTGAAGAGATGAACTGAGAGACAGAAAGTATGAATGATACTGTGCTCCGAGTGACGATATAGGCATGTCATTCCTAACACACACGGGCATGAATCTTTTATTTCTCATTGACAGAACACACACTATCGATATCTACAGCCTCATTCGATAGAACAGAGTTGTCGGTGAACTCATTGTTTGTGCTATTAAAGTTTGTTTGTTGTTAGGATCATCATCACCGCACACCGGACGAACCCATAGGTGCTGCGATACCCCCCTCGGGAATCTCGAGAAAATCCGAGGAGAATCCTGGCCCACGTGCACGAACTTCGTAGCTCGGCCTGGGATCCACAGTGTGGGTAGGTTTTCGCTGACAATTTTGCCCTGGGGTAGAGACCATATTTATGGCCAATCTTTTCGATTTTAACTACAAAGGGGATCTTTAACTTGCTCGAGTGCACACAGCACTCCCTGTTTATTGCCGTTACCAGAACAAACTGGATATTAGATCTCACTTCCAAGAGATCAGGGGAGGGCAACGTCATAAAATAATCACGGATCAATTTTTCCTAGTTTTGACAAATCACCACCCCTTCTAGTGAGCTTTGAACCCGGGTCGACTATAGGTAGGAAGAGTAAGACCGGTCCTAGAGTATGGAGTCACAGCCTGGGCTACAGCTTCCAAATAACAGCTTAGCAAAATTGACAGAACACAAAACCAGGCTGCCCGTATCATCACTGGTGCAATGAAATCTACACCAATCGTGACTCTAAAACAGTAACAGGTTTACAACCCTTAGAAGACAGACGGACACTAAAGTAATGCAACATGCGGAGAAATATAAAAGGCCTTAGTCACCCCAGCACCAAAGAATAACTGGTTTCGGAAAAAGTAAGACTAAAGAGGAGCAACTTCGCTGTAATCTCAAGAACTGACAAACTAGTGACCCAGTACTGTCCCAAACACTACCGAAACCCGTATGCCCATCTGATATGACACCTCATGGGAAACACAAAAATACCAGAACTTAATGAAGACATAATAGGAATCATGGAAAAAGGCACACAAACAGACAAAGAGAGAAAATACATGGCAGAAAAAAAACACACAAACAGCAACTACCCACAGGACTCCTGGTCACACATAACACAGATGACTCTGCTACAAACCACCAGAAATGGAGGAGGAGGTGCGTTTCCTGAGGCTGAAAAACCAGAATGAGATCATCAAGTCAATAGCTACTGGGAAATTCTCAAACAACTATAAAGCAGAAACTGAAGTCCTCAAAGGCGCTGCAAAGCTGGCTATCCAACACAAAAAATAACATGCACAAGAAATTGGTGATACTGACTGATGTGCACTATCAGTCCTAACAGGACTAAAAAAACCCAGGTACAGTGAGCTAGATGACTTGAGAACAACCCTAGACCAACTGTGCAATAACTTCCTGAAAGTGGTCATCCAGTGGATACCATCACACTGTAATATACACGGGGGAACGAACGCGCAGACAAATTAGCTAAAGAGGGAGGAGATTTCAACAAGAAAAATCCATGACCATATCCATATGGTCAGCTACGACGAAGCCAAATCCATCATCAAAGGCCAGTATCATGAAAAATGGAAACGAGAACACCAAAAATATAACGAGAGGGACGGATACATCCAACTATCAAGGGGGAGATAAAGTCATCACATTCCCCTACGCACTGGCCACAACAGAATGAGAGAAACCACATGTTCACCAAACTCAAAATAGGAACTACCAGCCAATGCCACTGTACACTGGGACAACATGACAAACAAAAAACATGTTCTACAGGATTGTCTCCAGTACACAGACATGAGAAGGACAATGTGGTCCACACCCACCTCCCTGTAAGAGAAAACTATACGAGGCAACCGAATCACTTCAACAGAGACAGCGCCTCATAAGAAAGTCCAGAATCCTACTCTGAATGACGTCATGATCGTAGAAGAGGAAGACACAGACCTGAGAAGGACAATGTGGTCCACACCCACCTCCCTGTAAGAGAAACTATACGAGGCAACCGAATCACTCAACAGACAGCTGCCTTCACAAGAAAGTCCAGAATCTACTCTGAATGACGTCATGATCGTAGAAGAGGAAGGAAGAAGAACCCTGGTTTCTTGTTCTGAGGACCGACGTCGTAGTTCTCTATTCCCAGCCCCTAATCAAGCGTACAGGACTATTTAAAATGATAGAGATTTGAAAGTTTCATTACAAGAAAACTGTCAGAGAAAGGGCACATTGTAGATATCATAGTTGGTCATCCCGCCTAATTATTTTTGTTCATTCGGAAGCTGACCACGCTCTAGGACCACAGGGAGTGACTTTTTTTTATTATTTCCATTCTTGAATATTTAGATTTGTGTACCATATCCTTATATATATTTAATGTGTTGTTGTTTGTTGTTCAGCTGAAGGCCTACTTGGCCGAAACGTCGACTTTTGTTTTGTTAATTACCACGAAAAGCTGTTACCATACCACTTTTTGTTCTAATCATTATCATCAGCTTTACAGCAGCTTCGCATCTCCATGCATCTTGATGCTTTTACTTCTTTACATTGTGGGACGTAATGAATAAAGGAAGTGTACATAGTGTTCTGTTGCTTAAGGTTGTGTGCACTTGACATGAACACCACGTGTTACGCGATAAACACCACAACGAAGGGTAGTGTTTGTTTCTGTTTGTAGCTTAGATTGGTTCAGTGGCTACTCTTTATTATAATATAAGTTCTGATTTTATCTTTTCTGGTCCACTCCAAGCTCTTTTCATAAACATCTGATCTCTGCGGTGACAAGTTTTCTTTTACGCTTAGTGTAAGTGACAAGGTTTGGCATCACATTGCTAGCAGGTAGCACAATGTTGGAGTTGAATATACTCTGTATAAGACGTTTCTTCGTAAAACTACAGCATAAAACGACTTCTGCGGTGTCGCTTTTCCTATAAACAAAAAAATGTAAAGTACCACCGTCACCTGGCCAAAATAAAAGGAAAGAGAGATCGCGGACGACAAAGAGAGAAAAATACTGGATAGCTTGGTGTCATGGCATGGAAAACAGTCAACAACAGAACTGATACGATGCACTGTAGATAGAAGATTGTGGAGGGACCATGATCGCCAACGCCAACCGGCAGGGTACATGATGATGATGACCCCCCCGTCACGCCAAGTGGCGTATAGGGAAAATATTGTGTTTAGTGACCCTATATTTAACACACCTTCAGCACATGATTTTTGGGGAAAAACCACGCCGATATGTGACATCCAATCGAACTTCTCGGCAGGTTTATTCAGCCTTGAACTTTCTCCATACATTGAAGTGAATACCGTTTCTCTGTCCTTCTAATTTTCTTGTTAAAAAACAAATGTGAAATCTTCTAAAACTTTTGTAATATCTCGGTATTTATCGCCTTCAATTGCTGATTTTGTCCTGGAGACACATATAATAAATGCATATTATTATGGAGGGAAACTTCCAAATCGATAGATCAGCGAATCATTTCAGGGGAAGAGGTATGTTTACAGTACTCTGAAGAAAGTCACAATAATCCACACAAAGTAAAAAAAACAAAGAACAATAGACAGCCCAAAGCAGGATCGAACCAGTACTCCTCGAGACAGCGCTTTGCTACGCGTAACAAACGCTAGAGCACATGGTCAACTAAGCTGCCTAAAAAACTAGCTATCATTTGCGATGTCTTTCACGTGTATGTGCTCATAAATATAGTATAAGTTACGAACACAACTCGGGGATAAATTGTATATCTGAATGTTACTATTAAAGCAAGTATCTCACGTATAGGGTTTTATTATTCCTCACTTTGGGGGCCTCGATAGCTAGTTGGGAAAACCACCTGACTGGACTACCGACGTTCGGACAACCCGTGTTCGATTCCCGCTGGGAGCAGTGTGAATTGTACTCGTGGTTGGAAAAAAATACCCCCACGGTCGACCCAGCCGTTGGCAGAAATGGGTACCAGGGTATTACCCTGGGAAGGTGAGGAACGTCGCCTTGCATCTGGTTTTGATGCTTGAGGCGACACTACACAGAAATCTCCGAACATTTGTGGATAGGCGGCGAGCACATATGGGTGGAAACTCGCGTGCTAAGACGCCGGTTCAAGTCTCGTACTTTACCTTTACCTTTATTCCCACTTGAGCTACGGATTTCGTGCGCTATGCTGAGATCACACTGTGTAACAAGACAAGACATCGGAATACTACTGGACAACAATGTCCGAGTACGCTGATTAAATTTCTTTAAACAAGAAGAACAATTTTTTAAAATGAAAATATTGAAGGAATTATCGATAGAACAACCATATTTTACTTTGTTTGTGTAATGAACAAGTACTCGAGACAACTAAAATATCTGCAAAGACCAGCTGCGTATCGTATCTGTTTCAACATATCAAGTCACTATAGTTCCTTAAGACAGTATATTTACCATTTTATAATTTATTGATTCATGAAAATTATCATCACGTTCATGATCTTATCTATTTATTCGGGTGCCAAGACACCCATCTGACGACCCACAGCTGTGTGTAGACAGCGACCCACAGTGACTCCGAGTAGCAGGATCTGCGAACAATAGGGCTGATTAAAACATTGCTCCACCTCTCAGAGGTGCTCATGGAAACACACTCTCCGGTTTTGTCAAAACGAGTAGGGATCGAAGAGGGAAGGGAACACGGTACTCAAAAAATGCCACGATGAAATCGAATGTGTCGAGCCTAAGGGCGCAAATAAATCATAACACAACGCCCACTTAACGCACTTTTAAAGGCGGACAAGAGAGTTGAATAATTAATTCCCTGAGTAGCCATCGGGTAAACAGCGGAAAGAAAGAAAAGAAAGAAAATAAAGAAAGAATATAAAAAGAAAATAAGAAAGAAAGATTTATAAAGAAAGAAATGAAGAAAAGAAATGAAAAGAAATAAAGAAAAAAAAAGAAAGAAAGATCTATCTTTTCGTAATTGTTATCGTCAACAAACATTCTACGTGGGTTGAACCAAACTGGTCACCTATTTTCACCGTTCTCCCCGTTCCCATTGATCTGTTTCTAATTGCCTCCTCCGTGTGTTTCTCTCGTTAATCTGAAGATTACAATTTCCTGTGGATTCTAGAACAAAGGCAGACTTTGAGCTATCTTTTTGCCACAAATTTCGAGCAATTTCTTTTGAAAATAAACGAATGTGTATTTGTTTGAATCAGCTTTATTTTACTCTCAAGAAACTATATCTAACGAAGCATTTCTCGGGTAAAGGGAGGGAACTGAGAGTAAAGGTCACGCGACAGACACCAAGTACTGTTCTGGTTAAGATGTTTATTTCAGAACAAAAATTATAAATAAATCCTGCAAGTTGCACGGCACTGGACCAGCGTTCTCTTCATTGATACCAGTCACCTAAGGTCACTGATCTTTCAATTACTTACCATTGACTTATATTTCGTTACTTGCAAATGACCTCATCCGCAATTATATCATTAATTTATACTATTATAAACATTGAAATGAAAATCTATTTTTCTATTATTACGAAACTTTCATGAACAATATAATTTGACGAAAAAAGAAAAAAGATTATCTCCGTCATGCAAAATAGAAAGCGGGACAAATCTGATACAAGGGCAGAGCGTTAAATACTTGGGTACAATAATAATATCAGAAGAAGATGCACTACAGAGATAAAGAGCAGAACAGTACAGTCCAAATTCGGATTTCAGAAAGTGACAAACATCATGCGCAAAAAGTCTAAGTCAATAGAAGTGAGAAAGAGAGTTTCATCGGTGCTATATAGAGCCAATTCTGATATATCGAGAGCGAATAATGGCCAGTAGACAAACAAATGAAAAGACGATTAATGATCATAGAGATGGGATTTCTCAGAAGAAAAATTGAGCGTTTCCTGGACAGCTAAAAAGACCAATGAGGAATTTCTCAAAGAGGCCAACGCAAATATACATAATTTGGTGTCGTGGCGCGGAAAACAGACGAAAAAGAATTCATACGGTGTATGTGGATAGGAAATTGTAGAAGGACATGATCGCCTACGCCAGCGGGTATGGCACATGTAGTGATGATAATTTGTCTTTTTTTCTTAACTATTTTTTTAATTGTAAAAAAAGTAAAGAGCCCCGTCACGCCAAGTGGCGTATAGGGAATATGGGTTAGTGACCATCATTTTACAGACCTTCGGCACAGGATTTTTGGGGTAATGTGGTCGGTATCACGCCCGTGCCGCTTTGCTTTCCCAGAAAAAAATCCGGCACCCATTTAAAGCTGGGTGAACCTGGAAGCCATCGATCAGGATCAAACACGACCTCTTGTTCTTTGTAGCACAGTACAATTTTTTTGTTGTACTTATAGTTAATTTTCTTATAACCTTTATTATCAAAGGAAACGTAATATGAGGTCTTCCACCCTTTCGTTCCTTGTTGTAACTGTTAATTGTTGTCAACAATTCACTGTAGCTGCTTTGATGTCAAAGGTAATTAAATGCGTTAACAGTTGCCCACACAAGTCACTGCAAAGAATAATACCAGGGTTTATCAGCTTTGTCACTCAAAGTATTATTTAAAATAATGTTCTCATCATCATGTGCCATACCGATTGGCATAGGCGATCAAGCCCTTCCACAATAGAAGCTATTCACAGTGTATCGTATCAATTATGTTGTTGACTGTTTTCCAATCCATGAAACCAAGCTATGTAGTAACTTCTCTCTTTGTCGTCCGCAATCTCTCTTTCCTGTATTTTTCCAGTTACAATCAAGTATTCCAACTTTCCTCTTCTCATCATGTACCTGAAACATGTTGATTGTTTCTTTCTGATGTTTCTTTGGAGCTCCCTTTTTGTGTTGACCTCTTTGTGAATGTCCGTATTGGTCTTTTTCGCTGTCCAGAGAACTTTCAACATTCTTCTGAGAAATCCCATCTCTGTGACCTCTAATCGTCTTTTCAATTGTTTGTCTACTGTTCATGATTTGCTTCCTTAGATCAGAAGTTGCTCTATATAGCACCGATTTCTCAATTTTATCGACATAGATTTGTTGTATAAGACGTTTTTCATTCCCTAAAAAGCTATTTTGGCCTGAGCTATTCTGATTTTCATATCGTTCTACTTACCAATTATGAGGGACACTGGTGGTATTATTGCAGTATAGATTGTTCTCGTCATTGACTTAATTCGTGACTTAATGGAGGTGATGGCAGTGACCAAGGCATTCAAATGGTTATAGTCACATGACTACACCCACGCATGTATGGAGGTGATGGCAGTGACCAAGGCATTCAAATGGTTAGAGTCACATGACTACACCCACGCATGTATGGAGGTGATGGCAGTGACCAAGGCATTCAAAATGGTTAGAGTCACATGACTACACCCACGCATGTATGGAGGTGATGCAGCAGTGACCAAGGCATTCAAATGGTTAGAGTCACATGACTACACCCACGCATGAATGGAGTTGGTGAGGCAGTGACCAAGGCATTCAAAGGTTAGAGTCACATGACTACACCCACGCATGTATGGAGGTGAGGCAGTGACAAAGGCATTCAAATGGTTAAAGTCAATGACTACACCCACGCATGTATGGAGGTGTGTTGGCAGTGACCAAGGCAATCAAATGGTTAGAGTCACATGACTACACACACGCATGTATGGAGGTGATGGCAGTGACCAAGGCATTCAAATGGTTAAAGTCATATGACTACACCCAAGCATGTATGGAGGTGATGGCAGTGACTAAGGCATTCAAATGGTTAGAGTCACCATGACTACCACCCACGCATGTATGGAGGTGATGGCAGCAGTGACCAAGGCGTTCAAATGGTTAGAGTCACATGACTACACCCACGCATGTATAATGAGTGATTCGATGAGCATGTTAAAAAAAGTGGAGGCAGGCTCTGTACGCATGCAATGGGTAGAGTCATTGCAGAAGTCCAAAATACGTAAGGTCACCTTTGTCTATGTCCTGACATGCGGGAGTTCGGAGGAAATGAAAGAGCGGGACAGGTTGGCTACCTGCGCTGTCGTTGAGGACGGGCAACCAATGGATCGGGCGGACATCATCAATGCCCTCCGAGATGTGGGAAGAGCACAGGACTTCGACAAACACAGATCCACGTCACTTCTTCGGATGATGGAAATGGGAGTTAAGATGGGCACAGCCAGAAATGAAAAACTTAGTGGCCGCGTAAGAAGACAAATATAACCAACATAGAACTGGAGGTCGTCAGTCGCTGGACACTGCGGGACTTGCTGAGGAGGGATCTGAGCACCTATGGACATGTTCGGAGTGCAATGATGATGACCCGCAAATAACTCAATAACTCAATAACTTAATTGTGAAGCAGAGGTTTTCATTTTGGTCAAACACTTGGTATTTATATTGATGAATCAAACGGAACTTCCTTTACCAATTGTGCAAGAGTTTAGGTTAATATATGCTTGCATTAAAAATTGTTGACGGTTTGATTAAAACCTGGGAGAGGCAAGGTACTTTAGATAAAACATGGTCAAAGAAAAGAGACATTGGATAAACATTGTCAGAAAATAGAGACATTGGATAAACATTGTCAGAAAAATAGAGATATTGGATAAACATTGTCAGAAAAATAGAGATATTGGAAAACGTAATAGATGAAAAAGGGGCATTGGATATACATGGTCAAAAAAAAGAGACATTGGATAAATATGGTCAAAGAAAGGAGATATTTGATAATTAATGGGTTGAAAAAAGGGACATTGGGTAAAAATGGACAGAAACGGGACATTGGACAGACATGATCAAAGAGAAGGGATATTGGACAAACATGGCCAACAAAGAGACATTAGATAAAATGGTCAAAGAAAAGAGACATTGGATAAACACGGGGTCAAGAAAAGGGTCGGGGGGGGGGGGGGAGACTCTAAAATATATTACAAATCATTCCTTGTTGCTATTTCTTTAATTGGAAATGCTGAAAACAAGACCGGAGATGTCTTGTAAACTTCAACATCAATCTTCGTCAAGAAACCAAAATATGATCTTGGAAAAAGAAAAGCAAAAGTAGAGAGCAAATCCATGCGTTATGAATCAACGTCATTGATTATTTAACAAAAGTAGAAAGCGTTCTACCACCCATTAAGTAGATCAGAAACATACATCGTTGTTTCCTTCAACGCGAACTCAATTCAAACTCAACAGCGCCATTTTGATGAGATCGCAAAGCTAATGAAATGTAAGTCTAAAAGCTACAAAGATGTGAATCATTTGTGATATCATGAACAAAAACGAACGGCAACATCATGTTTATATTGATGTGAGAATATCTAGCGGACTATATAAATCACATTTTTTTTTTGTGTCTAAAAAATAATAATCAATTTCGAATCACTTTCCCTGATTCGATTAGGTCATATCTGCAAACCATCATAATCAATCAAACTAAAGGTATATTTCTTAGAATTTAAATTCGATCATATTCTGGTTTCCCTTCATGTTTAATATCATGTAATTGCTGCTATTGCGAAAGTATAAATCATCTGGATAATGTCAGAGGTGTTAATAGACATTAACATGTTTAGAAAGTTAGACTGATATGGAGAAAGAGAGAGAGACAAAAGGCGAGAAATAGTGAGGATAAAGAGATGTAGAGAGAGAGAGAGAGAGAGAGAGAGAGAGAGAGAGAGAGAAAATGAAATTACAAAATACGGAGCCATTAAAATAAAAGACCTGTGAAAGATCAACAGCAACTGTCAGTCTTCACGCCCTCATTTACAAAAGCGTGCTTCTTATTTTGCTTTCGCATTTTTCTCTCTGTAATTAGAAGACGAAAGAAATATTGCACTTTTTATATCTAAATCGGGACGATGATGGCCGCCAGCAAATATATCCAGTTATAACATGTTGTCTGGCGGGCAGAGAAGACTTCTGGAAACCCCTTTCATCTCTCATCAATAAAATTGCAAGATAAGACCTCTCATTTTTGCTGATGAATATATATATATATATATATATATATATATATATAAAGCCTAGATCTAGCAGTTCGGTTACTTGTGACATAAAAACGTTCAGTGGGCGGAAAGCCATTTTTAGCAGATCATGAAGGTAAATAAAGAGTGCGTCATGTATTCATCCACTGCTTCATCTTTTCATCCTTTCCTCGCTCTAGACACTGTACAAGAAAGCCATTCTTCTTCTTATTCAGCTCAACTTCCTGTGCACAGTTCTTTAACACACCACACACTTCCCAATCCGTCCTGTTTGGTTGCCATTCCATTAACTCTTTCCGTACTATTCAACACACTATGCTAATTTCGGTCTTGTACGTTTAGCCGCACAGTGCGTCACTCTCAATGTGATTAGTGTAAATAGTCATCAAACCATATTCTTTTTATAGGTCTTGTATATCATGGAATTTACTGAAATCTAATTCCTTGTTTAATTATTTTAAAATGCATGTATATTATGTTCAGTTTTGGATAAATATACATGTAGATTGATGTTTATGAAATCTCTACCGCCAAATTAATAAAAACCTTCCGTACTGAAAGCGTTAAGATCCATGTCTTCCCGTCTTCTTCATCCCTGCTTCCACCTGTCTTCTTCATCCCTGCTTCCACCTTTCTTATTCATCACTGCTTCCACCTGTCTTTTTCATCCCTGCTTCCACCTGTCTTCTTCATCCCTACTTCCACCTTTCTTATTCATCCCTGCTTCCACCTTTCTTCTTCATCCCTGCTTCCACCTCTCTTCTTCAACCCTGCTTCCACCTGTCTTCTTCACCCCTGCTTCCACCTGTCTTCTTCAACCCTGCTTCCATCTCTCTTCTTCATCCCTGCTTCCACCTGTCTTCTTCAACCCTGCTTCCACCTGTCTTCTTCATCCCTGCTTCCACCTGTCTTCTTCACAACCTGCTTCCACCTGTCTTCTTCATCCCTGCTTCCACCTGTCTTCTGCAAGTATATTTTGGCCTTCCTCTAAGAAAGTCATTAAAAACCACTAACTCAGCTCCCTTGGTCCGAGAGCTAATGACGAATGTTGACCTTGTGTCATTAGATCATAATCAACGGTATCCTCATCAGGCAACAAGAGTTCAGAAACAAATGTGGCGTCATGCCTGCACACACATATCACATGTACTCGTCACTTCTCTTCAAATCTACATTTTGACATCTTGAAGCAGTTTTAAGCCACAACTTTCAAGTAGTATAGGTACTGATAGTAAAATATAGGTTTAACACGACGTATTAGCCTCCTTAACGTCATTGAAGTTTAACACGACGTATTAGCCTCCTTAACGTCATTGAAGTTTAACACGCCGTATTAGCCTCCTTAACGTCATTGAAGTTTAACACGCCGTATTAGCCTCCTTAACGTCATTGAAGTTTAACACAACGTAATAGCCTTCTTAACGTCATTGAAGGTTAACACGACGTATTACCTCCTTAACGTTATTGAAGTTTAGCACGCCGTATTAGCCTCCTTAGCGTCACTGAAGTTTAACACGACGTATTAGCCTCCTTAGCGTCACTGAAGTTTAACACACGTATTAGCCTCCTTAGCGTCACTGAAGTTTAACACGCAGTATTAGCCTCCTTAGCGTCACTGAAGTTTAACACGACGTATTAGCCTCCTTAACGTCATAAAGCTTAACACGACGTATTAGCCTCCTTAACGTCATTGAAGCTTAACACGACGTATTAGCCTCCTTAACGTCATTGAAGCTTAACACGGCGTATTAGCCTCCTAATGTCATTGAAGCTTAACACGGCGTATTAGCCTCCTTAATGTCATTGAAGCTTAACACGGCGTATTAGCCTCCTTAACGTCATTGAAGTTTAACACGACGTTTTAGACTTCTTAACGTCATTGAAGTTTAACACGCCGTATTAACCTCCTTAACGTTATTGAAGTTTAACACGGCGTATTAACCTCCTTAACGTCCTGAAGATTAACACGCCGCATTAACCTCCTTAACGTCATTGAAGTTTAACACGCCGCATTAACCTCCTTAACGTCATTGAAGTTTAACACGCCGCATTAACATCCTTAACGTCATTGAAGTTTAACACGCCGCATTAACCTCCTTAACGTCATTGAAGTTTAACACGCCGCATTAACATCCTTAACGTCATTGAAGATTAACACGCCGCATTAACCTCCTTAACGTCATTGAAGTTTAACACGCCGTATTAACCTCCTTAACGTTATTGAAGTTTAACACGGCGTATTAACCTCCTTAACGTCCTGAGATTAACACGCCGCATTAACCTCCTTAACGTCATTGAAGTTTAACACGCCGCATTAACCTCCTTAACGTCATTGAAGTTTAACACGCCGCATTAACCTCCTTAACGTCATTGAAGTTTAACACGCCGCATTAACCTCCTTAACGTCATTGAAGTTTAACACGCCGCATTAACATCCTTAACGTCATTGAAGTTTAACACGCCGCATTAACCTCCTTAACGTCATTGAAGTTTAACACGCCGCATTAACATCCTTAACGTCACTGAAGTTTATTACAAACATACAGTGGCAGCAGCGGTATTGTACTAGTAAGGGTCAAGGCAAAGAAATGCAAACAAAAGCATATTTTTATACAATAAAGCTGAAAGTGAAGTAGAAATTGAAAAAAAAAATAAAAACAAATGGTACGGTTAATGAGCCAGTGGTATGGTGTGCTAAACACTCCAAAGTATGATGCTTTAACCAGCTTTACCGCAGCATTGCAATTATTTGCCTGATCCCCTCCCCCCTGGTACGGTTAACGTTGTTCAAGCTTGGCTACACAGAATCGCCAAACATCTTGTCTTGGCTTATGTTATGGGCAGGACGTTTCTTTCTGTGTTCATTATGCCGCCACCGAAATCTCTGAAGGGAAAGTCTCTGAGCCTGCCCGCTGCGGGGGTTTCCTGAAAACACGCCAATTCTTGTGACGTCTTGAAATATGCCTTCTAGAAACGGCTGACGTCATTTTACCCACAACCACCCTGTTCACAATGTTGAAAACGTTCAAACATTTGGGTTGTCTACCCTTACCGGACAGTCTCAGAGATATCGGTGACGACCTTCAATCTTCAGTAACCTGCTGTGATGCAACCGATTTTTCTTCCTGGAAAGAACGCCTATTATTGTAATCAATTCTCACATCAATTGTGTTTCATGCCTTGCATCAAAGTCAGTATTTTCTGAGCAAAATGGCATTGTCGGTTCTATAAGACAATGCAAAGCTATATGTATATGTGTCTCGGCCATTGCTTTCCTTATCTTACCTATAATATATATGGCGGTACAACATAAGTTTGGAGACTGGACCACATGTGGGGCGTTTCACTCAGCCACGTGGTTTATCATCATCATCAAGTACCGGGCCTGCTGGCGTAGGTGATCATGTCTCTCCACAACTTTCGATAACGACAGTTATTTATAATTTCTCTTGTTGACCTTCTGCCAAGTCATTCTCTTAAGCTGTCTGGCATTTTTTCTCTTGCTTCCCTCTATCTCTTCGTCCCTCAATTTTCCCAGTTGTTACAATATATGCCAGCTGTTCTCTTCTCATTACATGGCCAAAAAATGATGATTGTTTCTTCATAATATCGTAAATTAGCTCTCTTTTTGCGTTGGCCTCTTTCAGAACATTTTCATTACTCTTCTTAGCTGTCCTTTGTATTCTCAATATTCTTCTGTAAAACCACATTTCTACAGACTCCAGTGATTTTCTTGTCTGTTGTCCTATTGTCCATGATTCACATCCATATGTTAAGACTGACTCTACATAACATTTAAGAACTCTTTTTCTTGTTTCTATTGTCAAAAATGGATTGCATAGTATCTTCCTCATTTTTTGGAAAGCTGCTTTTCCCTGAGCCATTCTGCATCTCACCTCTTTTGTACATCTTCCGTCTGAGGTTAACAAAGTTCCCAAATATTTAAATTCATTTACCTGTTTTAATATTGTTCCACTTGTCTTTATTTTGTACTGTGGTGATGTTCTTTTTTTCTTTGTTACTTAGCATTACTGCTATCTTATTACGTGGTTTATACAATTTTTTATTTACCGTAAGTGGTTCCTTACATGTAACTGAGAAGGTGAAAAGAAGTGGGGCTGGAGATGGCGAGTAAGCATCTTAAGCCAGAAAGCATATTAGAATAATAGCAATATGCCCCGTACTCAAAGTGCAAGTTTCAAGCTAGAAAGGCATCAATACTGAATGCTGAGAGTTACGTTGATAATTAAATATTTTAAAGTAAACAATTAGAGACATTTTGTGAAAGAAACGAAAGGCCAGTGGATATGCACTGAAAACTTCAATCTTTATTTAATTCAAATCATCATCGAGTGCCGTCTCTGCATCGAAGGTTGGCTACCACGGAGCACCATTCCTGTTTCCCTCTTGCTTTGATGGTGCAGGTTGTCATAGGGTTACTTGTCTCTATTTTGATGTTACTCGTCCATGTTGGTCTTATTCAGCCTCTGCCTCTTTTACCTTGTATTTTCCCTTCCAATATTATTTTTAGTAGTCTGCTGTGTCTTTTAGCTTAACATGTCCCAAACATTTCATTTGTCTTATTCGAATTGTGTTTAGTAGTTAAATTTTCATTTTTAGTTGTTTTAAGACTTCATCCTCTTTTCCCTTTTCCCCATCCAATTCTTCCTATTCTATAAATCCACATTTCAAAGTCTTACATTTTCTGTTCTGTTTTAATTTAATTCGTACACCCTTTGTTATTATTATTATAATCACTAAACATAGAATACAGCGTAAAATTATACACAATATTTACATAGCACAGTTAATACAAAGTTTATTACCTCCAATACCGGCGTTATGTCGGGTCAAGAAACGATGAAGCCGGGAATTCTAATGCCCGTCTGAGTTCTGGACTGGGAGACGCTTTAACCTACTTCATCATCCGATAGCCAATCTGCATAATCTGCTCCCAGCCACTCCTGTGTAAACTTATTCTTTAAGTTGATCATCTCAATTTTCCAGAGGAATGAACAGAAAAGATATCAAAATTGATTTTTGCTTTCTCCCACATTTTTTCTAGCTTTTCCTCTCGTGTCTTTCCTTCACACGAGGCTTGTTAGAGTACCGGGTAACATCACGGAAACCTGAGTGGTCCATTCCACTTGATGTGACATTGACAGTGTCTCTGCTGTGAGATTCTCCTCGGTGACTTCCTAACCGGGGTATAAAGTTGTGACTCACCACGAATCATCTTTGTCGTCATTTCACCGGAAGATGTGAATTTTATTAATCAGAAAGGGAAGCAACTTTGTAAAGGTTTTTTGGGGGTGAAAAAAGAAGAGGTATAATTTGTTTGGGTCGCATTGCTTGTCCAACCGTTTCACAAAATGACGGTCAATGAATGTATTTAAGAATGTTTGCTAGTGGTGACATTATTTCCTTTCATATTTTTCTTGTCCTTTCGCTCAACGTCTACAGTTTTTCACTGGCTATGTTTAGTGGTGTTCATGCGTTGTCTTCAACATGTTGAGATATTTGCACATTTCCTACCAAAACATTCATCTTCAGAACCGTTTTTATGGATCTTCCCGTTATGAATCTCTATTTCCTTTTATAGATGGATTTGTCTATTTTCGTCTATTTCCAATAACCTAAGATATGCTGATGATACTGTTCTACTAGCAGAAAATCCTAAAGACCTACAACAATTTCTGAATGTGACAAACATAACAAGCAAAAAATATGGACTAGATATGAATATCAAAAAGACTAAAACTATGATCATAAACAAAGAAAATTCTCAAGGCCTACTAGAAAATATCACAGTTGAAGGAATACATCTGGAGACAGCCCAGAGCTACAACTACCATGGGCATACTATAGCCAATGTAAAATTGAAATAAACAAAACAATAGGTATGGCAAAAAGTAATTTTAATGCTATGAAAAATATACTAACAACACAACAAATATCAGCAGGGCTGAAACTAAGAATAGCAAAATGTTACATCTTCTCAATATTCCTGTATGGTGCAGAAACATGGACATTAGACAAGAAAACAGAACAGAAAATTAAAGCCTTTGAAATGTGTATTTATAGAAGAATATGTAGAATTGGATGGAAAGAAAAGAGAACAAACGATGAAGTTTAAACAGCTAAAAATAAAAAGAGAACTACTAAATACAATTAAGACAAGACAAATGAAATTTTTGGGGCACGTTAAAAGACACAACAGCCTACTAAAAGTAATATTGGAAGGGAAAATACAAGGTAAAAGAGGCAGACCAAGACTAACATGGACGAGTAACATCAAACGATGGACAAGTCAATCTATGGCAACCTGCACCATTAAAGCAAGAAACAGAGTGGAATGGCCATCCATGGTAGCCAAACTTCATTGCGAAGACGGCACTCGATGATGATGATGATGAGTCTGTTTTCGCAGCCACCACTGGGGGGGGGGGGGGTTGATGAGTGGCTTGGCCACCTGTTTTTCACTGATTCTATGAGTCGTCTATGAGTCGTTTATGAGTCGTCTATGAATCGTCTATGAGTCGTCTATGAGTCGTTTATGAGTCGTCTATGAGTCGTCTATAAGTAGTCTATGAGTCGTTTATTAGTCGTCTATGAGTCATATATGAGTCGTTTATGAGTTGTATATGAGTTGTCTTTGAGTGATGAGTCGCCTTTGAATCATGAGTCGTCTATGAGTCATCTATGAGTCATCTATGAATCATCTATGAGTCGTCTATGAGACGTCTATGAGTCGTCTGTGAGTCGTATATGAATCATCTATGAGTCGTCTATGAATCATCTATTAGTTGTCTATGAGTCATTTATGAGTCGTCTATAAGTCGTCTATGAGTCGTCTATGAGTCATCTTGAGTCGTCTATGAGTCATCTATGCGCGTATTTCACTTACAGCTTAATTAAAGTTTTCTAATTCACATTAATGCAAGGGAAACAATCTCATTACTCATAATATTAATGCAATTAATGTAATTAATTGTGAATTCTTTTATATTACTCTATCTTACCCACTGTGATACATTTAATATTATCTCATCATGTTCGTTAAAATTTTCTGAGAAAAAGTGATGTTGTCATTAATTATCATCATCATCAAGTACCGGGCCTGCTGGCGTAGGTGATCATGTCTCTCCACAATCTTCGATCTCGGCAGCTATTTATCATTTCTGTTGTTGACCTTCTGCCAAGCGATTCTCTTAAGCTGTCTGTTATTTTTTCTCTTTGCCTCCCTCTATCTCTTCGTCCCTCAATTTTTCCATTTGTTACAATATATTAAAGTTGTTCTCTTCTCATTACATGGCCAAAAAAAAAAAAATGATGATTGTTCCTTCCTAATATGGTCATTAATTATAGCAAACAAAAAAACGAAATGTTAATTAAAATTAATTTATAAATTCATCATCATCGAGTGCCATCTCCGCAACGAAGGTTGGCTACCATGGAGCGCCATTCTGCTGTCTCATCCTTTGATGGTGCAGGTTGTCATAAGCTGATTTGTCCATCTTTTGATGTTACTCGTCCATGTTAGTCTTGGTCTGCCTCTTTTACCTTGTATTTTCCCCTCCAAGATTACTTGTAGTAGGCTGTTGTGTCTTGTTTCAATTGTGTTTAGTAGTTCTCTTTTCATTTTTAGTTGTTTTAAGACTTCATCGTTTGTTTTCTTTTCCTTCCATCCAATTCTACCTATTCTTCTATATATCCATATTTCAATGGCTTCAGTTCTCTGTTCTGTTTTCTTGTATAATTTCCATGTTTCTGCACCATATATGTTGAGAAGACATAACATTTGCTATTCTTAGTTTTAGCCCTGGTGTTATTTGTTTTGATGTTAGTATGTTCTTCATGACATTGAAATTACTTTTTTTCTTTTCCTATTCTTTTGTTTATTTCAGTTGTACATTTTCCATCACTGGTTATAGTATGCCCAAGGTAGTTGTAGCTCTGAACTGTCTCCAGGTCTATGCCTTCTATTTTGATATCCACTTGTGGGTTTGAGTATAATTTATACATTAGAAGATTTTAAATTTTATAATAAAAGCTGCAATGTTACTCTAAATTATTTTAATAACTGTTAGTTTGTTAACAATTTGTATTTAAAGTTAGCCACTATTATTTAACTGTATAGTTCAAGTCGTTCCAATTATCTTCTACTTCTGCTGTGTTCTCCCAAAGACTACTTTTCTTTAGTGTCCGCCCTTTCCAGCACCAGAAGAGCGCTAACTCGAACCACTCTATAGTCACAAGAAATGTCTGGTGAAAAGAAGGGGAGGAGGGGATGGTGAAATTAAAACTAAGATCCGAATACCTCGTTGTAACTGTTCTGTACACGCGACCTTTATTTCCGGTCCTAACAGTCTTCCTGGAAGACCTTATAATTGTGGTAGTGCTATAAAGCTAATTTGTTTTAAAGGACTTTAAGTTAGCACAGATGCGTTGTGTTGTAGCTTGCGGCACGTTGCGACACTTACCTCCCTTCAGCCCTTTAACTCTTTCCGTACGTTTCGCCGCACTGTGCGTCAATCTCAATTTCATTAGTGTGAACCGCCATCAAACCATATTCCTTTTACATGTCTTGTATCATCTTGGTATTGGTGAAATCTAATTCCTTGTTCAGTTATATAAAAATTCATATACATTATGTTATATGTTGGATAATTATAAACATGAAGATTGATTCTTAAAACTATGAAACATTTTGTCTCTGAAGTCTCTTTCGTTGCGTTGATAAAAAAAAAAAAAACTTCCGTACGAAAAGAGTTAACATCCGACTTGAGCACGCCATTTTTGAGTACAGGATTTCCTTTTCCGCCAATCATTATTAGCTTGACCAGATTGGTTAGTTTGCTACAAGGGAGGCCTCACAGCAGGGTCTGGAAGATAGTTATGGCTCACCGATCCTGACGGAAGCAATTAGCCATGAGTCGTTGGCCAGTTTCATCCCTCATGTTGATAAAACCTTCGCGACCGTTCACATTATCTTTCCTCTCATTCTAATCTTGACAGCTTTATTTTAATATTTATTTTAAAGTTAAAGTATCATTCACTATAATTTTGATTTCACTTAAAAGCATTCAATAATGTATGTAATGAGATCATTTATATTAATGCCTTAATTTACAGTGGACTGTCATGAAGTATTTGTTTATAAATTATTGTTATGTTTTGTCTTTAATTTTAATTACTCTTATAATCATCATTGAGTACCGGGCCTGCTGGCAAAGATGATCATGTCTCTCCACAATTTTCGATCACGACAGTTATTTATCATTTCTGTTGCGAAAGCAAGCAAGCAAGCATTTCTGTTGTCGACCTTCTGCCAATCCATTCTCTTAAGCTGTCTGGTATTTTTTTTCTTTGCTTCCCTCTATCTCTTCGTCCCTCCATTTTCCCAGTTGTTACAATATATTCCACATATTCTCTTCTCATTACATGGCCAAAAAAAAAATGATGATTGTTACTCTATTAATAGCAACACAATTTGATTCGGAATGCTTGTGATGTTGAGTTGTATGGCGTCATATAAACTTGGTGCGCATTTATTGATACCATTCATCATATTCATCATCATCATCGCATCGCATGTCCTTTGCAGAGCGTTGCATGTACCACAACCCACGTGAACGAATCTGTCTCTAGTCACATCTCCCACAGTGCGTTGCATGTACCACAGCCCACGTGAAAGAATCTCTGTCTCTAGTCAGATCTCCCATAGAACGTTGCATGTACCACAGCCAGCATGAAAGAATCTCTGTCTCTAGCAACATCTCTAACAGAACGTTGTATGTACTATAGCCCACGTGAACGAATCTCTGTCTCTAACCAAATCTCCAACAGAGCGTTGCATGTACCACAGTTAACGTGAAAGAATCTCTGTCTCTAGCCAGATCTCCAACAGAGCGTTGCATGTACCACAGTTAGCGTGAAAGAATCTCTGTCTCTAGCCAGATCTCCAACAGAACGTTACATGTACCACAGCCCGTTTGAAAGAATCTCTGTCTAGTCAGATCTCCCACAGAACGTTGCATGTATCACAGCCCGTCTGAAGGAATCTGTCTCTAATCATATCTTCCACTGAACGTCGCATGTACCACAGCCCACATGATCGAATCTCTGTCTCTAGCCAGATCTCTTACAAAACGTTGCATGTACCACAGTCCGTCTGAAGGAATCTCTTTCTCTAACCAGATCTCCTACAAAACGTTGCATATACAACAGTGAGTCTGATAGAGTCTCTTTCTCTAACCAGATCTCCCACTTCATCTGTTGTGATTTTCATCTTCTCTTTGATGTCTTTCAACCACCTTCTTAATCTGTCACCGATGCCCAGTCCTGGAAGCATGCCTTCTATTATAGTTATTTCCAGCCCGCTGTGTACTTTGACGTGGCCATACTATTTTAATTTCCTCTGTAGAATGGTGTTTATAAGCCAGTTTGTTTTAATTTTTAAATCCTTTAATTTCTTTATTGGTCATTATTCAAGGTGTCTTAATGATATTTTGTTTCCTGTTTAGAAGCATTTTGTTTGGAATTTTCTCGTAATGTTTATTTTAATTGTGCCATTCATTTAATTGTTTGTTATAATTACATAATTCATTATTAAAAAGGGTTTCATTGACTCACTCATCTTGTTTTTGTTATCGATATTCGTCTGATAAATTGTTTTAAAATGTAACTTAATTAATAATTATGTTTTCGTAAATGATTTTCTCCAATATTCCATACTGGTTTTAATGACAAAATTGCATTAATAATTGTTTTAATGCCGACACTTATACTATTGTTGGTTTAGAATTACTTGATTCTATCTATCTATCTCTCTTTCTATCTCTCTTTCTATCTATCTATCTATCTATCTATCTATCTATCTATCTATCTATCTATCTATCTATCTATCTATCTATCTATCTATCTATCTATCTATCTATCTATCTATCTATCTATCTATCTATCTATCTATCTATCTATCTATCTATCTATCTATCTATCTATCTATCTATCTATCTATCTATCTATCTATCTATCTATCTATCTATCTATCTATCTATCTATCTATCTATCTATCTATCTATCTATCTATCCATCTATCCATCTATCCATCTATCCATCTATATCTATCTATCTATCTATCTATCTATCTATCTATCTATCTATCTATCTATCTATCTATCTATCTATCTATCTATCTATCTATCTGTCTGTCTGTCTGTCTGTCTGTCTTCTGTCTGTCTGTCTGTCTGTCTGCCTGCCTGCCTACCTGCCTGCCTGCCTGCCTGCCTGTCTGTCTGTCTGTCTGTCTGTCTATCTATCTATCGTTCGCCTGAAGTATTGTCTATATCTGCAATGTCGTTTCCTGTATACATTTTACTGACTTTATTCTTATTTTCGTTTTAAGTTATTTTGTATCTACGAAATGATAATAAAGAAACAGTTTCGTACACCGTTACTATTAATTTTAAATGTTTTGCTTCTACAAGATGATTCTGTTTAGAAAGAAAGATATACATATATATATATATATATATATATATATATATATATATATATATATATATATCAATATAAATTATATCAATATAAATAGCTTTGTATCAGGAAACAATCTGATCACAAGAAGAAACAAACTGGTCAAGCAAGTGTTTCTGAAGTTAAAAGGACCGAAATGCTTGCTCAACAAAGGTCCTTTCTGATGATCAAATAGTCACCTACTGCAGCGATGAATGTAAAGAGCCTTATATCTGGCCTCTGGTGGTAATATTTATGTCCGCAGTTTGAAAGTACTTGACGTAGCCAGACCTAGCCGCCTCACTAGTGCATTATTCAGACCCACCTCCCCCTCCGGAGATATAACCTCTTTGTCTAATCTTCCCACAGAACCCAACTCACGCCGATGAATGGACAGGAACACTCCAGGAGGATTTTTCACTCTCCTCTCATCACGTGATCAACTTCTCCACAGCCTTGTACCATCCGTGGGGAAACCAAAGCGGAAGTGCTGCAGCCGCCATTTTGTACACCGTGTGGATATCCGGAAGCAATTTATTTCTCATTTTCCTACTAATCACAAACGTTAAACTTCTAAATAGTCGGTAAGCTGTTGAATTAATTTTGCTTGAAAATAATATTATTTATGTAATCAGTTCTATAAATGTTGTCTGTGCTAATATTAGATTGCAAATACTCAAGAGTTCACATCACAAACTAAAAATTATGTAAAATTATCACCAACAAATAGGTCTGCATGAAAAGTTTAATAAACAGATATAGAAAAAGAAAATAGACTACAAGGATGTCACAAGACTACGCCTAATGAAATATAACATGCACGGATTTAGAACAGTGAAAGACGTGTAACAGAGTATGCTAAAGAGAGCAGATACTGAATCGTTACCGCTCTTTGAATGGACGAGAGCAGTATCATATAGTGGCGACCAGCAGATTTTAACTATGGTAATTTTCCAGGAATAACAGTTAGTCAGAGTGAGGAAGGAGAGAGGTAGAATAGAGGACGACACGATGAGAGTTAAGAGCCCATGGAATTTTCCATGCAACAGAAGATAGCGCAGTGTCTGCAGGGGTAGGGGTAGGACACCCACCAAACTAAGTTAGATGTCCATGCCAGTGTTCACAAGAGCAAAGTTGTTTGGAAAGGACCAGGTATGACTAGTAACATGCAACGACCTCGTGGTGTTATTGTCAGAGCTCCACGAGTGTCCATCATGTTCACAACAACTAGTAGTTGTTATTGTGATGAGCATGCGTTGACCCCATGACTTTGGCCTGGCTGATAAATAAGTAGTCATCCAACTTCCAGGAGAGGTCATTGTCATGAGGTAACATTAGGTCACCAAGTAGGCGAAAACAAGATGCTTTGTCCAAATTTGGGAAGGTTCAGGTGAGTCACAGATGGTGGACACTGGACACGTAAACATTGAGTGACCAGATCACGTTGCGAGGGTCAATTTGCGATGATCTTATTGGTCACCATCTCGCAGGTAGAAGAGAGTTGAGGAGTATTTAAAGAACGAGGAGTTTTAGCCAGAGAAGTTAAGCCAGAGAATTAGAAGAAGTAGAATGTAGACTGAGTCAGTTAAAACGGCTTCGGCCGAACTGCTAAAGGCAGTTAGCCAGTTAACAGTTAGAGTCAGAACAGTTAGAAAGTTAAGTTGGAAGTGTAGTAATAAGTTTTGATGGAGTTAGTAAGAACAGTTAGAAATCTACAAGTTACAGTCATAAGTCAGTAATAGATTATTAAGACACTAGAGAAGTTATCAGTAGAAGTTGTTTTACAAGTGTCCAAGAATTGTGTTCCATTGTGTTACATATATTCTACATGTCGTAAGTAGACTCACAAGTTTGTAAGAAAATGAAGATGTTGATGAACAATGTTCCATACCAATAAACAATAATAGTTGAACATTGAAGAGAGACTTTATGTGCAAGTCTATTATATATACCATATTGTGTGTTGTGATCATTGAAGTACTAGCCACTATAGAAAGATAAAGAACAAAGAACATCACAACTCTATAACAGACGGACACATTGAAAAATGGAGAGAATATAATTGTTTCTCATATAAAGGTTATCGGCAGGGCAAATATTTGAATAAAACTAGAAATTAGCACAAAAGAGGGAATCAAGAAACAGGCACATAACAAAGAACCCATTTCTATCTATCCAGCTGTGTATGGATCCCAGGCTGTGCTAAAGGAATTCCTGCACATTCGTCAGAGTTCTCTCGGGTGATGCATGAGAAGATAGCGACAAAACCAACGAAAGCATGAGAACGTACACGCAAACACGAAGCTTGAACACGAGTTGGTAAGAAAAGTGAGCAAATAATCATGCAAGATGAGCACGACAGCATTCGCGGAAATTCCATTTAATGGAAGGAACGCTTGATAAAAACTAAGCAGGACAGAAACTTGTTATTTTTGTAAGATTTCTTGACTAGGACAAACCACAAACAGCTGATCTAAGAGATAAGGAAGCGATCTGGAACAAATTCTTACTGAAGGCGGATACACTGAGCCGCAAGTAGCAATCTTCTGTGCCACGGAAATCTCTAATAAACAATAGAAGAAGAAGAGGAAGAAGAAGAAGAAGAAGAAGAAGAAGAAGAAGAAGAAGAAGAAGAAGAAGAAGAAGAAGAAGAACTTGGCAGAAATCTTCATAAAGAATATTAATTTTAACTACAAAAATAATGAATGTCTCTGTAGAAATGTATAATTCTCACTGAAAACTACTGATTAACTTATTCCATTTGATAATTTACGGTCTCGTTTGAATTCACAGGCAGAACATAGTAATCCTTCACAATGCGGTGTCAGACCTGACAGTTGGTGTCTTCTACTGCCCCCTAACGGCTGATTTCTTTATCAGGGGATTCTGGGCGCATGGCTGTGGTAGCTTCTTTGTTTGGTTCACGTTTGCTTTCCCGCTCTCCTTTTTGACAACGCACTCGGTGCTGTTTCTGCTCATCATGAGAATCCTACCGGCAATATTCAGGTAACGTTGACGTGACACGTCTTGTTTCATTTTTAAATCATTATTGTTATTAGTCTCTACGTCATGCACTTGTACTCATAATCATAAACGTGTTAAGTAATAAATACAATAAGCAATGTTATCATCAGCATCGTGTGTCATACCGGTTGGCGGAGGCGATCATGTCTTTTCTTAATTTTCTGTTCACGATAGCTAAAGGTTCTCTCCCTCCACGAATTGCTAGGCGTGGGGAATTTGGTGTTAGTGACCATATTTTTCTATGACCACGGCACTTGTTGAACTGGACTACTAAAGACAATAGGTCGAGTTCAGGTTTTTCCTGGGAAAGTAAAGCGGCACAGACGTGATACTGACCATAAACAAAGTAAAGAACCCCCGTCACGCCAAGTTGCGTATAAGGAATATGGTGTTAGTGACCATAATTTGTACAGACCTTCAACACATGATTTTTGGGGTAATGTGGTCGGTATTACGCCCGTGCCGCTTTACTTTCCCAGAAAAAAAATCCGGTACCCATTTAAGGCTGGGTAAACCCGGAAGCGGTCGGGTGGGGTCGAACCTTACCCCTTGTCCTTTGTAGTCCAGTTCACTAACCACTGAGCTATCGCGGCTCATATTAAGATATGCTTTAAAAAATAACGGTGATAACCTATTGAGCGCATTCAGGCCAAGAACATTAATTTCAGAAATAGAACTCATCCGCATGGTGCTCAGCATCAAACACCACATTGCAAGAACTGGATAAAGTACAAAACCAGGCACTTAGGGTCATCACAGGAGCAATGAAATCAACACCAATATTGGAGATGGAGAAATTGTGGAGGATACCAGCACTGAGAGAACGGAGAGACACAAAGGTGCTGATACAGGCAGAAAAATTTTTATGCATGCCGAGACATCCAATGAAGGACAGATTCCAAAATCTTGCATTGGGACGACTTAAGAGAAGCAGCTTTATCCACCAAGCCAAGCGTATTAGTAGACAAACACCAGACATGCCAAGAGTTGTTAAACCCCTTCTGCCCATACCAGAACAGACTCCCTGGACAGATGAATCAGGATTATCAGTTCAAATACGGACAGAAGTGAAAGGAATAGTTGACAAAGAGGAACAAAATAGTCTACAGCGAAAAACAATAGCTCTCAGTTTCCTGGATGAAGAATACCCACAAGACCTATGGATTCGTGTGTACACAGATGGATCAGCACAGAATGCAGTAAAGAATGGGGGAGCAGGTGCATATATAGAGTACCCAAATAACACTAGGGATATGAATAAAATAGCAACAGGGAAATATTGTCACAATTATGATGCGGAAATACAAGCAATAAAGTTGGCAATAGAAAAACTGCTGAACAGTAATCTTAGCCCACAGCCTGTAGTGTTTTTGACAGATGCAAGATCAGTACTCCAGGCACTACAATCCAGAAAATTACCACATCTGCAGACCTTATTGACTGAACTCTGCAAGCACCACAGGGTTGCCCTGCAGTGGATCCCGTCTCACTGTGGAATACCAGGAAATGAGAAAGCAGATCAGTTGGCAAAGGAAGGTTCAACAGGCACACAACTAGATACACCAGTTACATACCATCATAAGAAACAGATAATCAAATCAATCAGAGGACCACAAGCCCCAAATCAGGATGCCTTTCATAATATGAATAGATATGAACAAGTTATCATTATACGCCTAAGAACAGGACACAATCGACTCCATAGTCACATGTATACAAAATTCAAGATCGGCACATTAACTACTTGTACATGTGGACAGGTACCCCAGACTGCTGAACACATACTTCAAGACTGCACTGAATATAGTAGACTGAGGAAAATCCATTGGCCCATAGATACAACACTACAGACAAAACTTACATGGGCCACTGCAAGAATTACAAAAGACAGTAACATTTATACAGGAAACGACATTGCAGATATAGACAATACTTCAGGCGAACGAAAGATAGATAGATAGATAGGCTGGGTGAACCGGAAGCCCTCGGTTGGGATCGAACCCTACCTCTCCTCTTGTCCTTTGAGTCCAGTTCACTAACCACTGAGCTATCGCGGTTCCCATGATACTGACCATATTACCCCAAAAATATTGTGCTGAAGGTCTGTACACATTATGGTTACTAACACCATATTCCCTATACGCCACTTGGCGTGGCGGGGTTCTTAATTTTTTTTTTTTTTTTAAACGGCACTTCTTTGGGTGATGTGTTCGGTATCACGCCAGACCGCCTTTGCTTCTCAGAAAAATCGCTGGTACCTATTTTTAAAGGCTGGGTGAACTCCGGAGCCTTGTCGGTCCGAAAAAAAACTCCGCCACTTCTGAGTATGGAACCCGGCCCCTTATAATTAGGAAGCAAGCACATTAAACACTCAGCCACCTGGACTCCAATTATTCATAGTAATTCTATTGTTGATTGTTTTCTGTGCCATGACATCAAGCTATCTAGCATATTCTCTTTTTGTTGTTTGCTATCTCTCTTTCCCTGTTTTTTTTTTTTATGGCAGTTGTAAACTATTTATATATATATATATATATATATATATATATATATATATATATATATATATATATATATATATATATATATTGCATAAAAACATAATTACACATAAAATGCTACTCCTGCAAACATAAACATTGCTTCATACGCATCCACTGCTTCACAGACGTGTACTTCTTCATATGAATCTACTTCATACAAATATACAACTCCACATGCATATTCTACTCAACAATATATAATTATACACCATAATACCGCAACATTTTACTATTTAACGCTTTTTGCAAGTTCTTGAGCTTGTCTTTAAGGGCTTCTATTGTCTCCCTTTTATGCCTTTAGATTTCTGCTGCTTGCTATATGATACTTTTGGCAATCGGTAGTTTGGTATTCTCAATATATGACCTGCCGGTAGGTTTGTGCGTACTTCAGATTAGTGACAATTCAGGGACATCAACTATTGAGAAGCAAACATGCATACTATCCGAGAAACACCATTTGCCATAATAAAATAGTCAAGAGCTCCGTCACGATAAGTGGCGTATAGGGAATTTGGTGTTAGTGACAATAAATTTTACAGACCTTCAGCGCATGATTTGTGGGGTAATGTGGTCGGTTTTACGCCCGTGCCGTTTTGGTTTCCCAGAAAAAAAATCCGGTGCCCATTTAAGGCTGAATGAACCCGGAAGCCGTCGGTTGGGATCGAACCCTACCTCTTGTCCTTTGTAGTCCAGTTCACTAACCACTGAACTATCGCGGCTCCAACCATTAACCATGCAACTACAATATCCATACACATATACTATCCATCACAAATATAACACTACACTTGTACATTATACAGCACGCAGATGTGCTTTTCGCACACGAATTATTTACGACTATTCTTACTACACATTCATCTCACTAAAATCAACCGCGTATAAATGAAATCAACATTAATATCTTTTTATTCAGCAACAATATCCAGTACATTTATCACATTTTATGAAGGTTTGTCAGTGAATTTCTGAACGCCATTCACTGACCTGGGGTTTGATTTCTTTGAGAAAATGAACAAGATTCAATGGATCTCTTTACGCCTTGAGACATATGAAGAATATGATATTAGAGCTTATATTTAATAACCAACCACATATTTTATGGGTGATGTGGTATTCTTATTTTTCTTACCTTATTTGCATTTAGCGTCAAGGAGAGATACAGTTTGCTGTCATTTGCTCTTCTGTTAGCTTCTCCTGCTGTTATGTTTTATGTGGTTTCTATTATCTTATCAACTCTTTTTATTTTTTTAGTCGACCCTTAGGTCTGGTGTTTTCTTGCAATGTTTGTTGACGGCTTTTTCATATTTTGATCTTTATGTCTAACCACGTTGGAAAATCATTGTATCTGTTGTTTCTTTATATCTTCAATGGCGGTAATTATTCCTAGCTTTTTTTCCCCCTCAGTTCTTCACTTTTAATATAATCTCTTAGTCTGTTTTCTGTCATTCATTCGTCTAACACATTTCATTTCTGTAGTAATTATTCTTCTTGTTGTTCTTGAGCCCAGAGTCCAGGTCTGGCATTGGTAGCACAACTTTGGGATGAAGATTGTGTTGCATTTTTGCCTCTTGTATTATTTCCTTATTGTACAGCAGTTTTGATAGTTGTCTGATTATCTGACACGCTTTTTTTTTTGCACCTAAAGTCTATTTCTGCTACTCATAAATTATCACATTATTTGTCACTAGGCTTCCTAAGAATTTTAATTCTCCAGCATGCTTTAGTCGTCTGCCACCTATCGTTTTGTTGGTGTTCTGTTTTTCTATTGCTATGTTCATTACTTCTGTCTTATTGGTGTCGATTTTAATGTTGTACTGGGCACTTGTGTTGTTAATTCTATTTAAATGTTCTTTAAGGCCGAGTGGTTAGTGTGCTCGTTTCCTGATCAGAAGAGTGTGGGTTCGATCCTCAGAAATTACGGATTTTTTTTCAGATAGTCAAGTCTCTGGTGTTCACCCTTTTAAGACTGGGTCGCAAGGTTTCTTTTTCTAGTAAGTAAAGGCGGCCTAGCGTAATACCGACCACATCACCAAAAATATGCCATGGACATTGAAAAAATATGGTCATTGACACCATATTCCCCTCACGCTTGGCGTGGAAAGAGCATTTACTTTAATATAAGGGAAGAGCAATCACAAAGTGAAAGATGTCAGAATTATGTGTAGACGATATTATGAAACGGGAAGCCAGGTCGTAAATATTGCTGAGTTCTCATACAATCTAGGTTTGCAGAAAATTGTTTACGAGCAACTGACGAATAATTGCGATGGGAAATAAGTAATTTATTGAACGGGGACTGGGTGGTTTAGAGAGGTCAGACGTCGACCACAGGACAAGAAGGTCCCGAGTTCGATCCCCACGACAGGCGGTGGGAATTTTGGAAAATTCTAATCCGCGGTCTCTTCGTGGCTTTACTCTTCCTTAGTCTCTGGGTAGGGAGATCCGAAGCCTAGCCCTCTCTGGGTAGGGGGATATCCGAAGTCTAGCCCTCTCTGGGTTGGGAGATCCGAAGCCTAGCCCTCTCTAGGTAGGGGGAGATCCGAAGTCTAGCCCTCTCTGGGTTGGGAGATCCGAAGCCTTGCCCTCTCTGGGTAGGGAGATCCGAAGTCTAGCCCTCTCTGGGTAGGGGGAGATCCGAAGTCTAGCCCTCTCTGGGTAGGGAGATCCGAAGTCTAGCCCTCTCTGGGTAGGGAGATCCGAAGTCTAGCCCTCTCTGGGTTGGGAGATCCGAAGCCTTGCCCTCTCTGGGTAGGGAGATCCGAAGTCTAGCCCTCTCTGGGTAGGGAGATCCGAAGTCTAGCCCTCTCTGGGTAGGGAGATTCGAAGTCTAGCCCTCTCTGGGTTGGGAGATCCGAAGCCTAGCCCTCTCTGGGTAGGGAGATCCGAAGCCTAGCCCTCTCTAGGTCGGGAGATCCGAAGTCTAGCCCTCTCGAAAAACGACGAAAAACAGGAAGTCCGGTGTGCATTTTGTACATGTTAAAGAACCCTTGACGATTAAAAACCAAAAAGAGTAGTTCCAAAAATTGACCGCTGTCCAGTCTAAGGACTATTCCTTACATATGTGGTACTGTTTCCTCTTTAAAAATAAATAAAGTAAAGTATCCCGTCACGCCAAGTGGCGTATAGGGATTATGGTGTTCTATCTATCTATTGACCTTTCGAGCCGTAGCCGGCCCATAGGGCGTAGACCAAGATACTCCTTCTCCTATCTGAATTTTTGTTCTAGCAGTTTTTTTTTAAAGATATTTTATCAAATCTCGCCATTTGTCTCTGTTCTGCGCAAGCTGCTCTATCTCATTGAGGGAGCCGAATCCTGCTGCTCTTGCCTCTCTCATCAATGTTCTTCTCAGTGTCTCCCTGGGTCTTCCTCTTTTTCTCTTACCTGTTGTTTCCCACATGAGGGCTTGCTTTGCTATTCGGTTATTATCTCTTCTCATCACATGTCCAACATATGATCATCGTCTTTTCTTTATTACTGAAGATATTAGTGGTTGATTGGCGATTTCTCTAATTTCCTCGTTTGTTTTGAATTCGTTCCACGCTATACCAAGTATTTTCCTTAGACATTTATTTTCGAATGCGTTCAACTTTGTTTTTATATCTCTTGTTGTTTTCCAGCTTTCACACGCATACGTAAGGGTTGATAGTACATTTGATTTGAATAGTCTAAGTTTTGTGTTTGTGCTAATGAGTTTTGATTTCCACAACTTTTCAAGGCTTCTGAAAGACATTGTTGCTTTAGCTATTCTGATTCTAATTTCTTTACTTGTATCCCCTTCTCGATCAATGTGACTTCCAAGATAGATAAAGTGATCGATCTCTTCCACTGGTTTGTTTTCCATGTATAATTTGTCATCTGTTGGAATTAAACTTTTCATGACTTTAGTCTTTTCATGATTGATCTCATGCCCAATTTTGCTGGCTATTGATGATAGTTCATTTGTGTGTTCCTGCATCGTTTTTATCTGACTGCTGATGAGAACTATGTCATCAGCAAAGTCGAGGTCCTCCAAATGGTCTCCTTGTATCCATTCGATGCCTTTATTACCAGTGCAGCATTTCTTCATTATGAAGTCCATAACAACTCCAAATAACAAGGGCGATAAAATACATCCTTGTTTAACCCCAGTTTCTATTGGGAAACATTCGCTCATTCCTTCCTCTGTTCGAACTGCACATGTGTAACCATCATACATGTCTTTGATAGTTTTTATGATTTTTGATGGTAAGCCATATTGCTTCAGAATTTTCCACAAATAATCTCTATGAATACACATCAAATGTTTTTTTGAAGTCGATGAAGTTAAGTACAAAAGGTTTTATTATGGTGTTAGTGACCATAAATTTTACAGACCTCCGGCACATGATTTTTGGGGTAATGTGGTCGGTATTGCGCCCGTGCCTGTTTCCTCTTTACCCTAAGGACTATTCCTTACATATGTGGTACTGTTTTATCTTTAGCCTAAGGACTATTCATTACATATGTGATACTATTTTCTCTTTAGCCTAAGGACTATTCATTACATATGTGGTACAATTTCCTCTTCAGCCTAAGGACTATTCCTTACATATGTTGTACTATTTCCTCTTTAGCCTAAGGACTATTCCTTACATATGTGGTACTATTTCCTTTTTAGCCTAAGGACTATTCCTTACATATGTGGTACTATTTCCTCTTTAGCCTAAAGACTCTTCCTTACATATGTGGTACTATTTCCTCTTTAGCCTAAAGACTCTTCCTTACATATGTGGTACTATTTCCTCTTTAGCCTAAGGACTATTCCATACATATGTGGTAATATTTCAAAGACGTTTTCATTTTAAACGCCAACCAATATTTATCGGTGGAAGTGGTTACCGAACCTACGAAGACAAACCTATTTTATATACTTCCAGTCTTAACGGCGGATAGGCGACAGGGAAATTTGAGGCACTGTCTGAAAGGTGTTCCTCAGCAGTTTCCTCATATTCCAAGTCCAGCTTGCTGCCGGAGCTGTTGAGTTTAGTGCTCTGTGCACACCGTGAGCTGTGTGTGTTTTGTTTTTTGTCCCGATGGTGTTTCTATGTTCCGATCGCTTACGATGAATAATGATATCGTACGACGAAGGACAGTTCAGCTTCGTTCACTTTCGGTGCCGTTTGGCCTTATGTCTTTTGGCGTGTGCTGTAGCGGATATGATGGGGATTGCAGATGCCTTTCTTTGTTTAGATATTCGATGGGATGTTAATTTGGATAATTCCACTGGCACGGGCGTTTGAGCAATTATGGATATTAATTCGTTTGCAGAGATACCGGGGCCTTCGAATAACTATAACTAATATCTATAACCTACTTCATGGCAATTCATAATTCTCTAGAAACCAACTGTATCACAAAAGATTAGCAAAATAGTGAAAATTATAAATCATGATATCTTCAATTGCGGCACCTACAAATATAGAAGACCTCACGTTGTCCTAACACCTCAAAATCAAATCTTTAACTGTAGGTATTTTTTCTTCTGGGAGCCACGATAGCTCAGTGGTTAGTGAACTGGACTACAAAGGACAAGGTTCAATCCCAGACGACGGCTTCCGGGTTCAATCAGCCTTAAATGGATACCGGATTTTTTTTTAATGGGAAAGTAAAGCGGCACGGGCGTAATACCGACCACATTACCCCAAAAATCATGTGCCGAAGGTTTGTAAAATGAATACTCACTAACACCATATACACTATACGCCACTTGGCGTGACGGGGCTCTTTACTTTTTTTTTACTTTACTATTTAATTAAGACCTAATGTTATCCTAACACAAGAATATACAATCTTTAACTGCTTGTATTTAAGACCTAATGTTGTCATAACACAGGAATATACAATCTTTAACTGCTTGTATTTAAGACCTATCTACTTACCAACTTGCAACTGCTGGTATAGGAAGCCTAATGTTGCACTACCACGGGCCACATCATATTTATCCAGCAGACATACGTTATTAGAAATGTAACCACTAAAACTGTCTCATCATTTAGGATTGTAGAAAAATGTCTCCCTGTGGCTTATAAATCAAGACACGGAGTTATGGCATTCGATGAGAGCAGAATAAATTATTGTTCTTGAATATCAAATCGGGCACCGGAGTTCGTGCACACAGGCCAGTTTTCTCCAATTATTTTCTAGGGATTCTCAAAGGGGATACCGGCGCAACCATGGATTCGTCCGGTGTATGGTTTGATGGTGTCCTAACAACAACAGATGAGTTAATGCAGCCATGGATTCATTCAGTGTGTATTGATGGTGTCCTAACAACAACAGATGAGTTAATGCAGCCATGGATTCATTCAGTGTGTATTGATGGTGTTCTAACAACAACAACACATGAGGTAATGCAACCATGGATTCGTCCAGTGTGTATTATAGGTAAAGTAAAGGTAAAGGTAAAGTACGAGACTTGAACCGGCGTCTTAGCACGCGAGTATATACCCATATGTGCTCGGCCGCCTATCCAGAAATGTTCGGATATTTCTGTATAGTGTAGCCTCAAGCATCGAAACTCAGATGCGAAGCGACATTCCTCACCTTCCCAGGATAATATACCCTGGTACCCATTTCTGCCAACGGCTGGGTCGACCGTGGGGGTATTTTTTTTTTATTCCAACCACGAGTACAATTCACACTGCTCCCAGCGGGAATTGAACACGGGTTGTCCGAACGTCGGTAGTCTAGTCGGGAAATTGTGTGTATTAATGGTGTTCTAACAACAACACATGAGTTAATGCAACCATGGATTCGTCCAGTGTGTATTAATGGTGTCCTAACAACAACACATGAGTTAATGCAACCATGGATTCGCCCAGTGTGTATTAATAATGTCCTAACAACAACACATGAGTTAATGCAACCATGGATTCGTCCAGTGTGTATTAATGGTGTCCTAACAACAACACATGAGTTAATGCAACCATGGATTCGCCCAGTGTGTATTAATGGTGTCCTAACAACAGCAAATGAGTTAATGCAACCATGGATTCGTCCAGTGTGTATTAATGGTGTCCTAACAACAACACATGAGTTAATGCAACCATGGATTCGCCCAGTCTGTATTGATAGTGTCCTAACAACAACACATGAGTTAATGCAACCATGGATTCGTCCAGTGTGTATTGATGGTGTCCTAACAACAGCAAATGAGTTGGTGCACCCATGGATTCGCCCAGTGTGTATTAATGGTGTCCTAACAACAGCAATTTAGTTGGTGCACCCATGGATTCGCCCAGTGTGTATTAATGGTGTCCTAACAACAGCAATTTAGTTGGTGCACCCATGGATTCGCCCAGTGTGTATTAAGGCTGTCCTAACAACAACACATGAGTTAATGCAACCATGGATTCGTCCAGTGTGTATTAATGGTGTCCTAACAACAGCAAATGAGTTGGTGCACCCATGGATTCGCCCAGTGTGTATTAATGGTGTCCTAACAACAGCAAATGAGTTGGTGCACCCATGGATTCGCCCAGTGTGTATTAATGGTGTCCTAACAACAGCAAATGAGTTGGTGCACCCATGGATTCGCCCAGTGTGTATTAATGGTGTCCTAACAACAGCAAATGAGTTGGTGCACCCATGGATTCGCCCAGTGTGTATTAATGGTGTCCTAACAACAGCAAATGAGTTGGTGCACCCATGGATTCGCCCAGTGTGTATTAATGGTGTCCTAACAACAGCAATTTAGTTGGTGCACCCATGGATTCGCCCAGTGTGTATTAATGGTGTCCTAACAACAGCAATTTAGTTGGTGCACCCATGGATTCGCCCAGTGTGTATTAATGGTGTCCTAACAACAACACATGAGTTAATGCAACCATGGATTCGCCCAGTGTGTATTAATGGTGTCCTAACAACAGCAATTTAGTTGGTGCACCCATGGATTCGCTCAGTGTGTATTAATGGTGTCCTAACAACAGCAATTTAGTTGGTGCACCCATGGATTCGCCCAGTGTGTATTAATGGTGTCCTAACAACAACACATGAGTTAATGCAACCATGGATTCGCCCAGTGTGTATTAATGGTGTCCTAACAACAACACATGAGTTAATGCAACCATGGATTCGCCCAGTGTGTATTAATTGTGTCCTAACAACAGCAAATGAGTTGGTGCACCCATGGATTCGCCCAGTGTGTATTAATGGTGTCCTAACAACAGCAAATGAGTTGGTGCACCCATCTAACGTATCCACTTATAATCAGCTATTTAGAGGCGACAGCAGTAAAGTCAATGAAGAAAACTTCAGTCAAATGTTATAAAATGTAAAATGTGCATTCAAATGTAAAACTAAAATGACCGAGCACTCGAGAAGACGTGAAAGAATGTATGTTTTTACATCGAGCTAAAGGAACAATCATAATGCCACCTTCTGAACAAAATTAAACAGCTTCAGAATAATCTAAAATGCGGGAGATTGATTTTATAATGTAAATGTTCAGAAATAGTAACTTCAATGAAGTGATATCGGGACTTAAAATGTCATCAACTATCGATACCGACAGATACAATTGACACTGAAGCGGTAAATTATTTAACAAAATAAAGACCGTTCGAAAAGTTCAATATAATGCATCAAATGAGCTTTAATAAATTTTACTTTTGAAATTACGAGTTCAGGTCGTATGGAAAATAAAAATAAAACGGTATTAAGCAGCTAAACCTTTAGAGAGAGAGTGTGTGTGAGAGAGAGAGAGAGAGAGAGAGAGAGAGAGAGAGAGAAGACAATCTTCGAAGTTTCGGCCAGGCCCTTCGTCAGGTATAAGTAAAAATATCCTAATAAAAAACAAAACTACATGAAATTCTTAACTTTGTTGCATGGCAATGTAAATCGGTGGACTAAAGGGGTAAATAGACTAAACCCTTATATTAGATTATGCTAAGTCCTAATGTTGGATTATAATAAGCCTTATGTTAGATTATGATAAGACATTGTCTCTCTCTTGGCTCATCTATCTGGCCTGGAGTTAGGATTTCATTTTTATATGATCATCACTTCCGGCTACTGTCATTGTCTAACCACTCCCGTTTATGTCTGCTTCCTACGCAGTCTGGCTACTCCAAACTTAAATTTAAAAATATGTTCACGTCTACGCACGGCCCTGGCCGTGTTCCTGGTCCTGTGTCTTAATATCTTGCTATCCCCATTTATTTAGTACCGTACCTGATGACGGCTTTTGCCGAAACGTCGTTTTTTGGTCTCGTCTCTCTACTTATTAGGGAGCCGCGATAGCTCAGTGGTTAATGAACTGGACTACAAATAATAAGGGGTAGGGTTCGATCCCAACCGACGGCTTCGGGGTTCACCCAGCCTGAAATGGGTACCTAATTTTTTTCTGGGAAAGTAAAGCGGCACGGGCGTAATACCGACCACATTACTCCAAACAATCATGTGCTGAAGGTCTGTAAAATTTATGGTCACTAACACCATATTCCCTAAATGCTACTTGGCGTGACGGGGGTACTTTATTTTATTTTTTTTTTTTACTCTCCACTTCTTTAGCTGCTAGACACAATTTTATGTTTATCTCACGTGTCAACTTGATAGCAACCTAAACATGAAATGTAGTTTCATCAACAACTTATCTGCTTCTACCTCAGACGTCACAACGTAGCGGTGACGACACTTGCAAGGAATATCTTCTTCGGGGCTGGCTTTGTGGTTCTGTGGATCTACCTAGCGGCCATCGGTATCGCTCTCAGTGCTGGCAGACATGACAACGTTCACGTAAGAAAATCTTTGCACTTTCTCTATCTTTATCTAAAGAGTTTCTTTCGAGTAATCCAGTTTTAAAGGGTTACGGTTAAATTAATTTTCCAATTCTCCATAAATATAATGTGGGGTTTTTATTATATATCCATTCCTTGTATAATTAAACTGATGTATCAATTTTATTTCGTAAATATTTAAAGCTGAAATGTACGTGCGATGCTAATTCATTAAAATGTTGATTTTTTCATGATTATTTAAACGAACTTCTCATGTAGCTTTGGCAACCACGTCGTTTAGCAATTATATATGTAACAGTGTTGCAATGTAACTGAATTATCATGTCTGTAATAATGTTACAATGTAACACAGGCAGGGTAAAACAAAATGATGTTTTGCTCTTAATAC
Source organism: Megaustenia siamemsis (assembly GCA_032433765.1). Lineage (NCBI taxonomy): Eukaryota > Metazoa > Mollusca > Gastropoda > Stylommatophora > Ariophantidae > Megaustenia > Megaustenia siamemsis. Next base: position 20,747,502 of record JAVIAB010000125.1, read on the forward strand.
AATTATGCGAGCTATATGTCAATATGTTCAGACGTCTGTGCCAGAGAGAGACCATACTGTAATGTTGGAAGCGGCTGTGGCCGAGAAAAACCATACTGTAATGTTGGAAGCGGCTGTGGCCGAGAAAGAACATACTGTAATGTTGGAAGCGGCTGTGGCCGAGAGAGACCATACTGTAATGTTGGAAGCGGCTGTAGCCGAGAGAGACCATACTGTAATGTTGGAAGCGGCTGTAGCCGAGAGAGACCATACTGTAATGTTGGAAGCGGCTGTGGCCGAGAAAAACCATACTTGTAATGTTGGAAGCATCTGTGGCCGAGAAAAACCATACTGTAATGTTGGAAGCGGATGTGGCCGAGAAAGAACATACTGTAATGTTGGAAGTGGCTGTGGCCGAGAGAGACCATACTGTAATGTTGGAAGCGGCTGTGGCCGAGAGAGACCATACTGTAATGTTGGAAGCGGCTGTAGCCGAGAGAGACCATACTGTAATGTTGGAAGCGGCTGTGGCCGAGAGAGACCATACTGTAATGTTGGAAGCGGCTGTGGCCGAGAGAGACCATACTGTAATGTTGGGGGTGTCTGTGGCTGAGAGAGACCATACTGTAATGTTGGAATCGGATGTGGCCGAGGGAGACCATACTGTAATGTTGGAAGCGGCTGTGGCCGAGGGAGACCTTACTGTAATGTTGGAAGCGGCTGTGGCCGAGGGAGACCATACTGTAATGTTGGAAGCGGCTGTAGCCGAGAGAGACCATACTGTAATGTTGGAAGCGGCTGTGGCCGAGAGAGACCATACTGTAATGTTGGAAGCGGCTGTGGCCGAGAGAGACCATACTGTAATGTTGGGGGTGTCTGTGGCTGAGAGAGACCATACTGTAATGTTGGAAGCGGCTGTAGCCGAGAGAGACCATACTGTAATGTTGGAAGCGGCTGTAGCCGAGAGAGACCATACTGTAATGTTGGAAGCGGCTGTAGCCGAAAGAGGCCGTACTGTAATGTTGGAATCGGCTGTGGCCGAGAGAGACCATACTGTAATTTTGGAAGCGGCTGTGGCCGAGGGAGACCATACTGTAATTTTGGAAGCGGCTGTGGCCGAGAGAGACCATAATGTAATGTTGGAAGCGGCTGTGGCCGAAAGAGGCCGTACTGTAATGTTGGAATCGGCTGTTGCCGAGAGAGACCATACTGTAATTTTGGAAGCGGCTGTGGCCGAGGGAGACCATGCTGTAATTTTGGAAGCGGCTGTGGCCGAGAGAGACCATACTGTAATTTTGGAAGCGGCTGTGGCCGAGGGAGACCATACTGTAATGTTGGAAGCGGCTGTGGCCGAGAGAGAGCATACTGTAATGTTGGAAGCGGCTGTGGCCGAGAGAGACCACACTGTAATATTGGAAGCGGCTGTGGCCGAGAGAGACCATACTGTAATGTTGGAAGCGGCTGTGGCCGAGAGAGACCATACTGTAATTTTGGAAGCGGCTGTGGCCGAGAAAGACCATACTGTAATGTTGGAAGCGGCTGTGGCCGAGAGAGACCATACTGTAATATTGGAAGCGGCTGTGGCCGAGAAAGACCATACTGTAATGTTGGGGGTGTCTGTGGCCGAGAGAGACCATACTGTAATATTGGAAGCGGCTGTGGCCGAGAGAGACCATACTGTAATGCACGACACATACAACAGCGAAATCAGATCTAGTTCTAAAATTTGTGCTCATCTCATTGTAATAAAACAACAATCTCACCGCTATCATTTTAACCGTATCCCATCTTGTAGGATCTTTTGCCTGCGTTCGCCGGATGACTGAAGGAGTACACCACTTCATCATACGCCCTTTAAGGGACGTTAAGTGGGCGTGTCTGCGTTGTGTTGTGGTTTACAGTATAACTGTGATATTTCCGCCTTTCGGCCCAACACATCCGAGTTCAGCATGACATTTTTGAGTACCGGGTTGTCTTCCCTCTTCGATCCCTACTCGCTTGGCCAGACTAGACATGTTAGTCTGTTTCTAGAAGCACCGTGGAGAGGTGGAGCAGGGTCTGGATGGCTCTGGTTCACCTATCCTGGCGCGAGCCATTAGCTGTGGGTCGCTGACAACTTTCAGCTCTGGTGCTGTGAGGCGCACCTTCGCTTCCATAGTATCTCTTTTAACCGCAAGTTTTCTGTGTCTTCTAAGCCAGTCATTGTGACTACAGCAGCAATGTTGTAGAATTATGAGAAAATATTCACCACACCTGAACAGATCTATTCCATGTAGTCAGCATTTTCTATTAAAGAATAAAAAAAAAAAAAAAAAAAAAAAGCAAATAGCCCCGTCACGTCAAGTGGCGTATAGGGAATATGGTGTTAGTGACCATAATTGTTATAGACCTTCGGCACTTGATTTTTGGGATAATGTGGTCGAAATTACGCCCGTGCCGCTTTAATTTCCCAGAAAAATTCCGGTACCCATTTAAGGCTGGGTGAACCCGAAAGCCATTGTGCTTAATAGTCCAGTTTACTAACCACTGAGCTATCGTGTCTCCAGTTTCTATTGCCATAATTTTCATTACAATTTTATTTTCATAATCATCGTTGATTGCCATCTCCACATTGAAGGTTAGCTATCACGGAGCGGCATTCCTCTCTCCCTTGCTTTTATGGTGCAGGGTGTCATAGATGATTTAGTCGCTGAACGTCGATGCTGTGAATGGTCTAGACTCACGTGCACTTACTCAGTAATCAAATACATTACATCAAATAGAAAGCGCGTACAATCACATGATCCCTTCAAATACCAATAAAAACAAACAAATAAACAGAAAAGTTCACTGGAAATCAGCACTTATCTGTGACCACGAGTAGCATGACAATGGAGGTGATGGCAGTGACCAAGGCATTGAAATGGTTAGAGTCACAAGACTACACCCACGCATGTATACTGAGTGATTCGATGAGCATGATTAAAAAAGGGAAGGCGGGCTCAGTACGCATGCAATGGGTAGAGTCGTTACAGAAATCCAAAATACGTAAGGTCACCTTTGTCTATGCCCCTGGACAAGCGGGAGTACGGGGAAATGAAAGAGCGGACTGGTTGACTAGCTGTGCTGTCGTTGAGGACGGGCAAC
>JAVIAB010000125.1:20755606-20788106 GCA_032433765.1 Megaustenia siamemsis
TTTGTAGTGCCAAAATTGTATAGTGGTGTCACGTTTAATGCTGCATACCTTACACACTTTTGTATTTACAGGTCTATTAACTCTTTCCGTATGTTTCGACATACTATACACTGGGTCGCTTTCGGTCACGTATGTTTAGCCGCACAGTGCATCACTCTCAATTTGATTAGTGTAAACTGTCATCAAACAATATTCTTTTTATATGTCTTGTATCATCTTGGTATTTGTGAAATCTAATTCCTTGTTTAATTATCTAAAAATGCATATAGAATATGTTAAGTGTTAGATATATATAAACATGTAGATTGATATTTAAAACCATTAAAATAATGTCTGATATCTTTACCGTTAAATTGAATAAAACCTTCCGTACTGAAAGAGTTAGAATATTTACACTTCTTCTTCTCTTCTACCTTTCAGCTCCCTGTGGAGCATAGGTCTTCAACAAATACTTTCCAAGTCGTTCTGTTTCTTGCCATTCTTTTAAGATAATTCCATGTCTTCCCCATCATCTTCATCTCTGCTTCTATCTGTCTTCTCCAAGAATTCCTTGGTCTTCCTCTTTGTCTTTTCCCCTGGGGGTTCCAAAAAAGGGCCTGTTGTGTAATAGTCTTAGTTGATTATCTTTCCTGGATGGCGGATTTAATTTCATACTTTTCTTTTTTTGTCAAGTTTTTACTACTAAAAATATTTACACTACCTGTTTGAATATATGCTTGTGTGACATAATATGACATCATGACATAAGTCTATTTTGCTAATTATTTCTTTTTTTTCAAATCTCTTTTGTTCATACAGATCCGGGAAAAGACAAGTCTAACTACGCCCAGTGTCCAGTTGCGCCTTGAGAACGACACAGAACAATGCACTGCGCTCCCCCTCTCCATCCTGTCATTGGTCACCGTTTTGACGTCACTTCTCCCACTTCCAGCTTTTTTAATCACATCGGCAATGGCAGGAGGTGTGTGTTCTTCAATCCCTTGTCTGGCCTGGCTTCTGCCACTAGGAACCGTTTCTGATTGGCTTCTGTTTGCGAAATCAGGACTTATTCCTATCGTCATCTTTCTGGCACCGGATTTCCGCATAGCAGTCATCGGGGCATTGCATCACTTCCGTCGCTTACCAACTTCCGACACACGTGATCTAGTTGCCAATATGGATGACCCGGAAGACGATACTCCATTTTCAATGTGAGTATGATGGAGTCGAACTCTGCAAACCAAACAATTTTGATTATTTTTCTGGAATAAACAATTTTTTAAAATATATATTATATGATTTCCTTTACGTGTTCGTGCCGATGAGAACATCTATAGGACCGATGTGGCGTTCAAGTTAAGGTACTCGTCTCACCACCAAAAGGATACCCGGTTTCAATCACTTTAGGAGTGACCTCTATTTTGATAGCGATTCATGATCTCATTGACTGAGTACCTAGTCTGTCGGAGATGGACGACAAAAATGAGGTTTTGTTGTTCAAATGACTGCGTAAACGAACTCTTACCATTAGAAAATTGAACAGAGCAGTTTATATGCCACTTGCCTGCCCACCTCTTCTTTGAGTTCATCGTTAAGTGGACGTGATTGCGTTTTGTCGCTAGTATACGGTCAAGTCGTGATATATCCCATTTGGTCCTACACCTCCATCTTCGGCATACTGTCGAATCCAATTTTTTTGGTTTAGAAGGAAAGCAGTATTCATGTCATCTCTAAAATTTAAGAAAAATCTGAAATTACCGGGGTTACCAGCCGATACTTCAAGGTGTTGACATTTCCTTTCTGTGTTACCATGATGGAGACGAGTGATAATATGGACATGGTCCCGATATAGTGATTATGGTCCAAAGACAAAGAACATATATTATTACATTAATCATATTTCATTTTTATTGTTTAGTGTGGAAGCCTATATCTGGTCTAGCTGTACGTAAAAATTAAGAGTGTATGCTTCTACATCAGTTAATGTCATTTCAAACTTCGGTCAATGTATATCAATGGTTACAGTGACATCAAGTCATCAAGTTTCATGTGCTATTGGTCTCACACACACACACTCGATGTAAGCCCCAGCCGCTACTCGGCAATCGTCGATGAGATGATCTAGCTCGAACCCGACTCAACAGCATCTCTGTCGTGATCGAGGTTACAGCTTCCGTCTTTCGTTCCTGCAGAATTTCCAGGTTTTCTGCTGGCAGTGGAGGTACATACATGCTGTCATCCCCGTACCTCCAAAGGAAAAAGACAGTTAAGCCCTGCAATCTTGGGGGCCACAACCACGATACCTGGTTGTTTTGTTCAGCGCGGCCAGTCCAACTGTTTGGTACGTGCTCGTCAAGAAATTTGGAGAGATTTTGTGGGACAGGAAGTACATTGTTAATGTAATTTCGGTCACCATATTTATCGACATATTCCAATATATGTTTTGAATTGACAACCACTTGAAATCTGAGTGTTTTTGTGTATTTGAAATAAAGTACATTTACAAGCAATTTTTTCGCATCTATTTGTATATTCTAAAGTAGGGCTCATTCATCGTTCTGTTATAGACTTCAGAACAACTTATGCAGACATTGTGAATCTTAGGCACCATAATCTATCCCCCAGTAAAGGGGGCAAATAAGACTTCCTGCTAACTAAATTCATGGAGACAGCACATTTGTCTGCACGTAATTTGAAATCGCAGGAAACTAAACACAGAAGTAGTAAAATATTACAATTTTAATTTTAAAAGTTATTTAATAATGAAATCGTCACTACGGAAATAATATGATCAGGAATAATACTGAGTGCGACAGGAAGATATATTAGAAATAAGGATAAAGGGAAAAGGGATGTGGTTAACTTGAATGCCGGATCATCGAAACAACATGCAAAAAAGTTTTCTATATGTGACACGATCACCACCAGAGAAGCATTAGCCAAAACTATAACCTTCAGAAACACGTGGAAAAGGGGAAGAGTGTGTCCTGGAAGGTGATGGATTAATGAAATACCAGACATGACAATGAGCATCAAGCAGGAAACATACCATACAGTATTGACTCAAAATATCTTTTCTCTCATTGTTGAAGTCATTCAATAGCACTGACAAGAGTTATTTGTGTAAAAGTTACTGTAGTCGCATAATTTGTATGTTGACTACAGCAAACGTTACAATGTTTCTAAGATCATCATCATGTGTTACAGCAGTAAATGTTACAATGTTTCTAAGATCATCATCATGTGTTACAGCAGTAAATGTTACAATGTTTCTAAGATCATCGTCATGTGTTACAGCAGTAAATGTTACAATGTTTCTAAGATCATCGTCATGTGTTACAGCAGTAAATGTTACAATGTTTCTAAGATTATCATCATGTGTTACAGCAGTAAATGTTACAATGTTTCTAAGATCATCGTCATGTGTTACAGCAGTAAATGTTACAATGTTTCTAAGATTATCATCATGTGTTACAGCAGTAAATGTTACAATGTTTCTAAGATCATCGTCATGTGTTACAGCAGTAAATGTTACAATGTTTCTAAGATCATCGTCATGTGTTACAGCAGTAAATGTTACAATGTTTCTAAGATCATCGTCATGTGTTACAGCAGTAAATGTTACAATGTTTCTAAGATCATCATCATGTGTTACAGCAGTAAATGTTACAATGTTTCTAAGATCATCGTCATGTGTTACAGCAGTAAATGTTACAATGCTTCTAAGATCATCGTCATGTGTTACAGCAGTAAATGTTACAATGTTTCTAAGATCATCATCATGTGTTACAGCAGTAAACGTTACAATGCTTCTCAGATCATCATCATGTGTTACAGCAGTAAATGTTACAATGCTTCTCAGATCATCATCATGTGTTACAGCAGTAAATGTTACAATGCTTCTCAGATCATCATCATGTGTTACAGCAGTAAATGTTACAATGCTTCTCAGATCATCATCATGTGTTACAGCAGTAAATGTTACAATGCTTCTCAGATCATCATCATGTGTTACAGCAGTAAATGTTACAATGCTTCTCAGATCATCGTCATGTGTTACAGCAGTAAATGTTACAATGCTTCTCAGATCATCATCATGTGTTACAGCAGTAAATGTTACAATGCTTCTCAGATCATCATCATGTGTTACAGCAGTAAATGTTACAATGCTTCTCAGATCATCATCATGTGTTACAGCAGTAAATGTTACAATGCTTCTCAGATCATCATCATGTGTTACAGCAGTAAATGTTAGAATGTCTTTCAAGCTGTTGTCCTCAGACTCTACGTCCTGTTATTTGCTGGCTAGATGTCATTCAAGCTGTTGTCCTCAGACTCTACGTCCTGTTATTTGCTGGCTAGATGTCATTCAAGCTGTTGTCCTCAGACTCTACGTACTGTTATTTGCTGGCTAGATGTCATTCAAGCTGTTGTCCTCAGACTCTACGTACTGTTATTTGCTGGCTAGATTTCAATCGACGACATTGTAGTAAATTTAACTATAAACAATTGGTACCTGACAAGCATAATTGAGGAAAGTCATAACTTTAAGGAAGAACAAGACCTTGCAGATATTTCTGCTTCATGGTGCGGCACGATCACTTCACCCTTTGACTATGACTTCTAGATTACATCAGATCGCAATTGCTATTAAAAGTTTTAATAAAAGCTACATTTTTTTTCAATGCAGCACTACAATGCAGTACTTCAGATATTTTCTTAAAGAGCCCTTTCTCTTCTCTCCCCCCCCCCCACCCCCATCCTTTCAAATAGTTCCCACGTCTTTGCATCATTTTGTAACATGACTTTTTTAAAAAAAGGGGTATTTTTTCCGCCGTCATTTTACACTGTAAAGGTATTACTTTATCTTGACTATTATTGATTTCTTTATCTTTTCTATGACAAACCTTACTTGAGTCTTCAGGCTTAACACATTAAGTTAAAGTGGGTCCAATCTCAACATTAGGCTAAAAGTCGTTGTGCCTGAGGAGGAAATCAGTGTCTAGCTCTGTGAGTTTTGGGAAAGTAATAATAACGAAGAAGGGGATGGCCTCAATACTTCATTTCTTACCTCCAAAATATTGGGTCCAGTATGGTAAAGTTAAATCATGTACAACATCATATGTTCATTTACCTTTCACCAGCTCTACTACGAACTTGGGGGCCTCGGTATCCTAGTTGGAAATACCGCCCGACTGGGCTACCGAAATTCTGAGTTCGATTCCAGCTGGAAGCAGTGTGAGTTGTTCTCGTGCTTGGAGAAAAAAATACCCCCGCTGTCGACCCAGCCGCTTGCAGAAATGGGTACCAGGTATAGTACACTGGGAAGGTGAAGAATGCCACCTCGCATCGTGAGTTTCGATGCTTGAAGCGACACTATCCAGATGTCTCCGAACACTCCTGGAAAGGCGGCCGAACACATATGGGTGGAAACTCGCGTGCTAAGACGCCTATTCAAGTCTCGTACTTTACCTGTTACCTTAACTATCAACTTACGGTTTCCATTAAGTATGAAGTGGGAACATGTTGTTAGTGCACATGTTTTTCAAGGACAAGTGAGAAAATAACATGGATGATGTGTCAGCACTACGCCAAACCTCTATACCTTTCCAGGGAAATCCTATATCCTTTTATGGTTTGGTGAGCTAAGAGCCTTCAATGGGAATCTAACTCGATTTTAGTGGTGCAAAGCGAGCCTACAGCTGCATTGCACAACGCCGGTGGCAAGAACGCGCATGCGCTGTAATCTTTGAAGTGAAACTTTCAGCCAAGGAAAAGATAATCCTGATATGATGACATCTTTTCTAGCTTAAGTAAAAAAAAAAGTAAAGTACCCCCGTCACGCCAAGTGGCGTATAGGGAAATATGGTGTTAGTGACCCTATATTTTACAGACCTTCAGCACATGATTTTTGGGGTAATGTGGTCAGTATTACGCCCGTGCTGATTTACTTTCCCAGAAAAAAATCCGGTACCCATTTAAGGCTGGGTGAACCCGGAAGCCGTCGATTGGGATCGAACCCTACCTCTTGTCCGTGGTAGTCCAGTTCACTAACCACTGAGCTATCGCGGCTTTTTTTTTAGCTTAAGCGCAAATAAAATTATAGATGAATGTAATCACAGATAAAATTATGGATAAATATAAGCCCATATAAAACCTTGGATAAATATAAGCCTATATAAATGTATGAATGAATGTAAGCCCAGATAAAATTAAGGGTGAATTCATTAAAACCAATCAGTGGTTAGTATTGTGAATGATGAAACATAGACGGCTAGATTTTCTCTTAAAAGAAAGAAAAAGCCTAAAACTATTTCTCGAAAAAAGCAGCTCTTTACAAGTTCACAAGTAAATAGCAATTCTAAAAAAAAATAAAGAAAAATAAAAAAAGTGGTATGGTGACAGCTTTACGGGGTAATGGACAAAACAAAAATCGACGTTTTTTTGAGTATCTAGGATATAATCGCCATGTAGATGGATTTGTGTATATATCCTTAAATATATTTTTTGTGTTGTTGTTTGTTGTTCTAGCTGAAGGCCTACTTGGCCGAAACGTCGATTTTTTTTGTTTTGTCCATTACCACGTAAAGCTGTCACCATACCACTTTTATATATATATATATATATATTTTTAGAATTGCTATTATTATCAGCTTTACAGCAGCTTCGCATCTCTACGCATCTTGGCGCCTTTACTTCTTCACATGTAAATCCTGTTCCTTACCAGACAATAATGTTAACACGGAACGATGGCTGATGAAAGAACGGTCAACAACCAACAGAAATGTTACATTTCCTCTATAAATGTAATCAATGTTAATGAAGTCTAACACACACATAGCACTTATGTCCCTCCTGATGAAACATTAATTTTTAGCTCCAGGCCTGGTGTGGCAGAAAATCCATAAAAAATCCCTGGTGACAAATGGCTAGAGTGCCAGGTCACACTGGCTCTTGAATCAATAACTAACCAATAAGACACTACTATACTTTGACGAGAGACGTACGTTGCTGCTTAGGGGATTTGTCTGGGGCTACGACTGTCGGGAATGACAAAGTTGAAACTTAAAACAAAAATAATAACTTGAGAAAAATAAGAAACATATGAGCCATCAGCTTATAAAATGTAGATTACCATATGAAAGAAAGACGTTCTTTGAAGTCTTTAGATTATAGGATATAACACTTTAAAATTCAAAATGTATGAAAAATTGCCAGATCAAGAGAATGTAATGTAAATTCGTATTGTTTTTATACTTTACTTCCGTAATTTCCGTGGTGTTACATTTCTTGATTTCAATGTTTAGTACAGCCTGTTTACCGACTCATTTTATTAGGATGCACTCCAAGAGTCGTCAATACCAGATGATGGTCGCAACCTACATCCGCCACTCGCGAGCTGCTCAGTCTGGCATTAGATGTAATCAATCATGGATATTTTTTTCTCTAATTTTCGAGGCTTTACCGGTCATTATTTTAACTTGTCTGTCCTGGGTCGCGACAGAAGGTGCGATCACACGTGATAGTGTCCCCATGATTGATTATATCGTTTATGTGCTTGACGTCGCCTACTACCTCCTGAACTGAGTATTTTGCCACTAAACGTATATTTGTTGTATCTGTGAAACATGAACACTTACTGTCCAACTTCAAAGAAGAATACAGATTCAGGAAACGAGGTGATATAGAAACATTGTTGCGATTTATCTTGTAGAGCGGTGAAGAAATTCGCAACAAAATCGACAGTTCACTGAACCAATAAAAGATCTTCTGTCACAGATTTGTACATTAAGCTATTGCCACCTACATGGAAAGCCGAAGGGATGAGAGGATTTTCCCGAAAGCACCCCAAGCTGGTGAAGTGTTCAACAAGTATTAGATGTGAATATAATATTATATATTAGATGCGAAATATTTTAGGTACGAACTTCCGTTCAATATGGCGGATAGGCGGCAGGAACCGTTAAAGACTGTCTGAAAAGTGTTACTTGTTGCAGTTTCCACGTTTTCCAAAGTCTGGTTTGCTGCCGGCGCTACTGATTGCTCTGTGCACACCTTTAGCTGTGCATTTCATCCGTTTTGATAATGTTTCGATATTCCCATTGCTTACGATGAAAGATATCGTATGATGGGGAACAGATGGCTGTGTTCACTTTCTGTGCGGTTTCGCCTTATGTCTTTTGGCGTGTCCTGAGACTGCTATGATGGGGACCCCAGCTATCTTTCTTTGCTTGGGAGATGAAATATTTATTCGGATGATTCCACTGGCACGGGCGGTTAAGCAATTATGGATTTTAATTCGTTTGCAGTGATACCGTGGCCGTCCATAAACATAACATAACCATTAGATATACACGACAGAAGTAATTTTACCCACAACCGCCCCCTGCTCGCAAATGCTGGAAATGTCACAACCTTCGGGTGGTCCCTCTCATCGGGCAGGCATTCAATATAGGTGGTAATAATTAAATATAAATGTAGAAACTAGCAAAGTGGTCCGACGATATCTTTGCAAATGTCACAGAGTTTGCTTACATTAGCAATGTTCACAGATAACTATGTGGGAACAAAGGTTAATAACCTCTGCCGCGCGTCACGTTTTCACATCTAAGTCATGATAAAAGGGAAGCTGTGAACTTTATCTTTCTCTGTAGTCATGTATGTGTAATTCATCATCATGTGCCATACCAGTTGGCGTAGGCGATCATGTCCTTCAACAATATTCTATCCACAGTGTATCGTATTAATTATGTTGTTGGCTGTTTTCCATGCCATGACACCAAGCTATCCAGTATTTTCTCTCTTTATCGTCCGCGATAATTATCTCTCTTTCCTTTTATTTTGCCAGTTGTAAACAAGTATTTCAACTTTCCTCTTCTCATGATGTGCCCTAAAAATGTTGATTGTTAATTTCTGATGTTTTTTAGGAGTTCCCTTTTTGTGTTGGCTTCTTTGAGAATTTCTTCATTGGTCTTTTTAACTGTCCAGGGAACTTTCAACATTCTTCTGAGAAATCCCATCTCTGTGGCCTCTAATCATCTTTTAATTTGTTTGTGTACTGTCCGTGATTCGCTTCCATGGGTCAGAATTGGTTCTATATAGCACCGATGAACTCTCTCACTTTTATTGATGTGTTGTATAAGATATTTTTCATTTTCTGAAATGCTATTTTGGCCTGAGCTATTCTGCTTTTTATTTCTGTGGTGCATCTTCCATCTGATGTTGTTGTTGTGCCCAAGTATGTGATGCGTTGTACTCGTTTCAGATTTGTCCTGTTTATTTTTATGCTGCATCATAATAAGCATATGATGATTATGATGGTGATGATTGTATCTTTGATATGACCATTACTTCTGTTTTCTTACTATTCAGACTGAGACCTTTTTTGTTGCTTTCTTTTACTATTATGTCTATCATTTCTTGTAGTTCGTTCTCTGTCTTTGCTATTAAGACTATCATCTATATATCGCAAATGATTTATGTTGTGACCGTTGACTTCAATTCCTTTCTTGTCTACTATTGATCTCATAATATATTCGCTGTAAAGCGAAAACAAATCAGGCGACAGAACACAGCCTTGTCTAACTCCTTGTTTTATTTATTAGAATTATCCTGTTTTGTTGCTAATTCCTATAGCTGATGTTTGTTGCTAGTAAATGTTTTGAATGATTCGCAGATCCTTGCCATCAATGTTTAACTTCTCACATGAATATATGTGTATGTTTGTGTAATTATCCCGCTCAATAATCATTGCAACATTGTCCATCTCTAGAACACAGACACACTTCTATAAACCGTCTTGCAAGTTAATATTTCACCCAAATATACAAATAAATACTAACAAGTATAAGACAATGTCACTCCACTATCAAACACATCCTGACTGCACTAAGATCAGCCCCATTGGCCTGAGCAATTCTGCTTGGAAATTAACTAATTTTTGTAAACTAATTAATTAATTTCTGCGTAGAAATTAACATGCGAGGTAGATACAAATTGTGTGTTGGTGTTACCTGTTGCTCCATTATTGCACACATCCACTTTGTCATTAATACATACACAGATACTCATTCATTATTTCACACACATCCGCTCAGTCATTATTACACACACATTCATTCAGTCATCATTACACACACACAACCACTCAGTAATTGTTACACACACCTCCACTTAGTCATTATTACATACACATCCACTCTGTCATTATTACACGCAGCCAATTTGTCATTACTACAGGCAGTCACTCAGTCAGTATTACATCCACAGCTACTCAGTCATTATGACACGCAGCCAATATGTAATTATTATACACTGCCACTCTGTCAGTATTACACCAACAGCGAATCTGTCATATTAAACATCCATTCTATCAGCATTACACCTACAGCCAATCTGTCATTATTACACATAACCACCCAGTCATTATTACATCTACAGCCACTCAGTTGTTATTACATCCACATAAGCTTAGTCATTATTACACCCACAGCCAATCTATCATTATTAAACACAGCCTCTCAATCATTATTATGATACAGTTCTTGGTATTTTCATGGTCGTTTCACAACGACAACAATAAGACTCGCAATGTCTTGACACGAATACATATTTTAATCAATAACCACTGACTATGACATTTTGCTTACACAAATTTATTAGATCGTCTGTTGTACAAGTGAAGGTACTAGTGGAGGGCATCTAAAATTACAAGTTCTATTTCTGAAATTAATGTTCTTGGTCGGAATGCGCTCAATAGGTTATCACCGTTATTTTTTAAAGCATATCTTAATATGAGCCGCGATAGCACAGTGGTTAGTGAACTGGACTACAAAGGACAAGGGGTAAGGTTCGATCCCACCCGACGGCTTCCAGGTTTACCCAGCCTTAAATGGGTACCGGATTTTTTTTCTAGGAAAGTAAAGCGGCACGGGCGTAATACCGACCACATTACCTAAAAAATCATGTGCTGAAGGTCTGTAAAATATAGGGTCACTAACACCATATTTCCCTATACGCCACTTGGCGTGACGGGGGTACTTTACTTTACTTTTTTATATCTTAACATATTGTCTGTGACATTTACTAATTCCATCTTTCACTCTATTAAATTATTACAACTCGTCTTGCTTTACACTTGCTATTCTATAATTATGTTTTGACTTATTCTATGCTATTCGTAATCTACTTAATATTGTTCTATGAAGCACAAAACTTCAAAATCAAACTTGGAACGCACATCTGAACTAAACTATGTTATCCTGACTGGTCTATCTCTGGATCATGCTTCTACATCTCTTCATGACAAAAACTGTGTCCACAACTATTCTTTAAAAACTCACGTCTGCCTTCAGGCAGTTTCGACCGAAGCCGGGCTAAGCTCGTCTATTTTACATTTTCTTGGTGTTTCTCTATCTCGATGTTTTTGTCTGATTCTTATAATGCATCCGGGTAAATACCTGTCTCATTTGCATAATATATTGGCTGAGCCGCTGGCTAGTGATCTCTCAACCAATGGTGGAATACGAAGTTCAACTTTGGATGACTTTTGTGTCAAAATTTGCGAAACAAGTCTACATTTAGACATTTTAATTAGCCTCTTTGTAAAAATAATGGTAGCATGTACTCTAGGAGTGACATCTCTCTCATAAACTTAACCTATAGTCCGTTCAGATTCGTTTGCCTAGACATTAATTTATTTTTTCAAAAACTTATTGTTCATTTGCATTGATCTTTTGAAGTTAGGTTTAGAATACTAATGTCGCTATAAAAATATTTTTTTATCAAAGAAATGTGATCCAGTTTCAAAGATGCCTTATTTAACCTATATTAAAAAAAGTTAATCGATATTATAAACACCGGCGGGATTATGTAGATGCTTACATCTCACAGCTGATTCTTTAACATATAGGCATGACCTTCACGGCTGAATGCGCACCGTCCTAAAATAGTTGTGTTTCCACTATAAATTTTTATAAAGAAATGTTACATATGAAATTTCCCGTTTAGCACAAAATGACATTTTAGCCGAAACCGGAAATTATGTGACGTCAAAATCACGGCCGTAGACTCGAGTTCGAGTCATAATTCAGAGGCAAATCTCAATATTTACAGAAAGGAGGCGGCACTATCCATATTATCTTCTGCAAGTCTATGTGAGAATGAATATAAAGGCAAAATATTTTACTGAGCATAACATTGCTATAAAGATTTATCAATACTTCTGCAGAGAGCGTAAAAAGGGACATCTTTATTGTTCTTTATGAACCCCTGAGAAGAGAACAATGCATATTTTAGGTTTGTGTAAACGTTCATTTGATCGAATAGTTAAAGGAAGCGGATATTTATTGCCAACAAATGCAAGAAAGCAAGGAAGGAAAGAAACGTTAGACAGTTTTGATAAGGACCTAGTAAAAAGAGAAATCTGTCGAATGTTTGATATAAACGAAGAAGTGACACTTAGAAAGTTGAAGCTTTGGCTGAAAACTAACAACGACATTGAAATATCAAAAACTTCATTATGGAAAATATTAAGAAGTGCAGGCTTCACCTTTAGAAAGTATGCCGGTGGAAAAAACATTATTTGTGAGAAGCCACATCTAGTAGCTCTTAGAAGCAAGTATTTACGTGAAGTGAAGGAAATGCGCGAAAATGATTATGATATTGTTTATTTAGATGAAACTTGGATCAACGCTCATCATACAAATGAAAAGGAATGGCAGTTAGCAGATGGAAGTATTAAAAGATCAGTACCAAGCAGTAAAGGGCAACGTTTGATAGTTGCACATGCAGGTAGCAGACATAATGGGTTGTTGCAGAATGCTCATCTCGTTTTCATTTCAAAATCCATAGACAATAGAGACTACCACTCCGAAATGAATGGGCACATATTTAAAGACTGGATCGAGAAAAGTATCCTTCCAATATTAGATCGACCTTCTTGTCTGATAATGGACAATGCTTCATACCATAACGTAGTTAACGTAGAAGATAGAATCCCAACATCATCAAGTACAAAAGATGCAATCAAAACGTGGCTCATAAAAGAACACATACAAGTTAACGACAGCTACTTGAAACCCGAATTGCTTAGCCTTGTAAAACAGACACAACGTACAAAGATATTTAAAATAGACAAGTTAATTCAAGAACATGGCCATAAATGTTTGAGACTACCTCCATATCATGCACACTTAAATCCTATAGAACTAGTTTGGGCAAAAGTTAAAGGACACGTAGCATATACAAATAAAACTTTCAAATTATGCGATGTTGAGACACTTACAAATCAGGCTCTATCAAATATAAATAAAGACTACTGGGTAAAATGTGAGGATCATGTGTTACGACAAGAAGAGGAATATTGGAAAAAGGATGGTTTGTTGTTTGTTCAGCCGAAAGCAGTAATCGACCTATTTGACTCGTCTGATTCTGAATGATCATTACTCTGATTAAGTCTACAGATAAATAGTTTGATTTGCAATATTTCCTAGTTGATTTGTTAAACAGTTTATTGTTCAAGACCACCCAAGCAATCAAAAATATGTTATAAGCAAACCAACAACCATTACTTTGAATGGAAGCCTACTTGAGTCAGTACAGAAGTTCAGCTATCTTGGATCCACTATTACAGCCACACTTTCCTTAGATGAGGAACTAAATGTACGTATTTGAAAGGCAGCGACAACATTTGGGAAACTCACACCAAGAGCATGGAACTATATCAAATTGACTCTACGAACAAAAGTTCTATATATAATTTAAAATTTGTACACTTGCCACCAAGTACAATTTTATGGACACGCCTATGGGTCATCGTTGCACTAGATTACTGTAAAACATTTTGATTAGGGTCAAAATAATAGTTACATGGGCAAAGATCAAAGGAATTCGCCGCTTTAAGAAAACCGTTATAGCTAGACATCGAGTAACACATATGTTCTCGTGACATGGACATTTTAACACCGTATGCCAAAAATCATGTGAAATCATCAAGAACTTTTTGAATTATAAATCATAACATCTCGGCAAACGAATCTGAACGGACTATAGCGCCAATTTTTTTATCAACCCAATTTCTGGACATGTAACAAAGTCAAGTCAAGTTTAATTTTATTTTTATTTCCTCACTTTTCCAATAACAGTTACAATTTTCCATTCCCAAAAAAACTTCCTACTGTTCATATATTTCTGTGACTGCTTTATATTTATTTTTCTGCTACCATCTCTACTTAGTTTGGGTGTCTACTAATGTATTTTACCAAAGCTATATCTTTTCTATGATCTATTCTATTCATAATCTATATACTATTACAATTACACACACAGTAAATCTGTCATTATTACACCCACAGCCAATCTATTCATAATTTATATACTATTACAATTACACACACAGTCAATCTGTCATTATTACACACAGCCCCACAGTCATTATTACATACACAGTCACTCAGTCAGTATTACACGCAGCCACTCAGTCATTATTACATACACAGTCACTCAGTCATTATTACACGCAGCCACTCAGTCATCATTACATACAGCCACTCAATCATTATTACACATACAGCCACTCAGTCATTATTACACATACATCCACTCAGTCATTATTACACGCAGCCACTCAATCATCATTACATACATCCACTCAATCATTATTACACCCACAGCCAATCTGTCATGATTTCACACACAGACACTCAGTCATATTCATACTGAGTATATCCTACAGGACTGCAGCACTTTCAACACTGTAAGAACACAAATAGGGCCCATAAAAATAACCCTGCATGACAAGTTATAAGAAACCTGTGAGGACATGAAACGCACAATCGTGTTTATGACCCATGCTGGTCTAAACGTCTAAATGTATAGATGTACAAATAAACAGCAGAATAGTTCAGGCCAAAATAGCATTTCAAAAAAGAAAAAACATCTTGTGCAACAAATCTATGTCAATATAATTTTGAAAGAGAGTTCATGGTGTTTTGTTGAACCAATTCTGGGCTATGATTTCGACAATAGACAAACAAATGAAAAGATTATTAGAGATGGGATTTCTCAAAAGAATTATGAGAGTTCAGTGGACAATTAAAAACACCCAACAAGTAAGTTATCAAAGAGGTCAACACAAAAAGGGAGCTACTAAAAAAAAAAAACGAGAGAAATAAATAATCGACAGTTGTTCAGGCTTATCATGAGAAGAGGAAAGTTGGAAAACTTGGTTACAAATGCCAAAATGCAGGGGAAAATATATCGCGGATGGTTAAGGGAGTAGATACTAGATAGCTTGGTGTCATGGCATGAACAACAGTCAACAACAGAATTGATACGATGCACGGTGGTTAGAAGATTGTGGAAGGACATGATGACGCTTGCCGGCATGACACTTGATGATGATGATAATGATGATGATAATGATGATGACAACGATCATGATGATAATGATGATGACAACGATCATGATGATAATGATGATGAGTAGATGATTGATGAAGAAGAATAATCCCGAACCTTTCATTCCTCAAGTCTTCAGATTTTTTATTCCTCAGCTCCCGTGAGACCAAGCAATAAAATGTAGAAAATATAACATCATTTTCTAAAGTGACATTTTGTATTACTTGTTATATTAATAAATGCAATGGAACCTCATAGTACCACCAAACCGTCTCAGATAGAGACAACAGACAGGGTAGTAGAAGGAAACATATACGTCAAATCGATATTTTATTCGATATAATTATTATACAGCCCGTGAATGAGATATTCCAGGACTTGGACAAAATAGTTGAAAGTTAAGAATATTGTTTTCTTTTCATTAACAAGAAATGTTGACTTAACTCTTCAAAATGTCAAACTGTTCGCGTTGTCTGCGATCTCATTTGTTTGGTGTCCACAAGAGCACTGGTTCTGCAAGAAAACAACGAGTGTTTGACATGTCCATACATCGCTGTTTCTGAAATTCACCATCATCAATACCATGCCTGCTGGTGTTGGTGATCATGTCACTCCACAACTTTCAATCTCAACAGTTATTTATCATTTCTGTTGTTGACCTTCTGTCAAGCCCTTCTCTTAAGCTGCCTTATATCTTTTCTCTTTGCTTCCCTCTAGCTCTTCGTCCCTACATTTTTCCGGTTGTTACAATATATTTCAGCTGTTTCCTTCTCATTACATGACCAAAAAATGATGATTGTTTCTTCCTAACGTTGGAAATTAGGAACTCTTTGAATTGGCCTCTTTCAGAACGTTGTCTTTATTCTTCTTAGCTGTCCATGATATTCTCAACATTCTTCTGTAAAACCAGATTTCTACAGCCTCCAGTGACTTTCTTGTCTGTTGCCTTATTGTCCATGATTCACACCCATATGTTAAAACTGGCTCTACATAACATTTAAATAACTCCTTATCTTGTTTCTATTATCAAGAATTGATTGCACAGTATCTTCTTCATTTTTTGGAAAGCTGTTTTTGTCTGAGCCATTCTGCATCTCACCTCTTTTGTACATCTACCATCTGAGGTTAACATTGTTCCCATATATTTAAATTCCTTTACCTGTTTAAATATTGTTCCACATGTCTTTATTGTGCACTGCGGTGAAGTCTTTCTTTGTTACTACCATAACATCTGTCTTTTTACTATTAAGTGGAGTCTTTTATTTTTGCTTTCCTTCACTATAATGTCTAACACTTTTTGTAACTCACTTTCACTCTTAGTGATTAAGACTGTATCATCAACATACCTTAGATTATTTATATTATGACCCCCCCCCCCCCCCCAACCCCGATTGTTGTTTCGAAACTAAGCAACTATATTGTGACATAAATATCGTTATCCTTCAACCGGAAATGCTCTTGAAGTGTAAATTTGAACTAAAATTTTAGGCCAATATTGTTGGAGTCTAAAGACGTCATTGTTTTTAGAAGAGCAAAAGGTAAGATGTTGCCATTGTTTTAATGTGTAGTTGCATGTGTAGTTGTATGTGTTGTTGTATGTGTGTGAGCCCTCGTGACTTGGTTGTTAGTGGACTCGCTTTCTTATCAGAAGTTCAGGGTTCAATTACCGGAAGTGACGCATTTTTTACGGACCGACAGGGCTCCGGGGTTCATCTAAAAAGTGGGACCGGAGATTTTTCTGGGAAGTACGAGTGACCTATTCAACACATGAAAAGAACCAAAGCTCCAGGTCCCGACAATATAACAATCGAAGAGATAAATGCATTAGGAGAGCTTAGAGTACAAGTCATAACAAACCTAATCAATGATATATATAACACTGGACACGTTGTAATATAATCTAATAAACCATAATATGTTCACTTTACAGCGAACATATTATGAGACCAATCTATCTATCTATCTATTGACCTTTCGAGCCGTAACCGGCCCATAGGGCGTAGACCAAGATACACCTTCTCCTATCTGAATTTTTGTTCTAGCAGTTTTCTTTTAAAGATATTTTATCAAATCTCGCCATCTGTCTCTGTTCTGTGCAAGCAGTTCTATCTCATTGAGGGAGCCGATTCCTGCTGCTCTTGCCTCTCTCATCAATGTTCTTCTCAGTGTCTCCCTGGGTCTTCCTCTTTTTCTTTTACCTGTTGTTTCCCATATGAGGGCTTGCTTTGCTATTCGATTATTATCTCTTCTCATCACATGTCCAACGTATGACCATCGTCTTTTCTTTATTACTGAAGATATTAGTGGTTGATTGGCGATTTCTCTAATTTCCTCGTTTGTTTTGAATTCGTTCCATTCTATACCAAGTATTTTCCTTAGACATTTATTTTCGAATGCGTTCAACTTTGTTTCTATATCTCTTGTTGTTTTCCAGCTTTCACACGCATACGTAAGGGTTGATAGTACATTTGATTTGAATAGCCTAAGTTTTGTGTTTGTGCTAATGAGTTTTGATTTCCACAACTTTTCAAGGCTTCTGAAAGACATTGCTGCTTTAGCCAGTCTGATTCTAATTTCTTTGCTCGTATCCCCTTCTCGATCAATGTGACTTCCAAGATAGATGAAGTGATCGATCTCTTCTACTGGTTTGTTTTCCATGTATATTTTGTCACTTGTTGGAATTAAACTTTTCATGACTTTAGTCTTTTC
The DNA here is from genome assembly GCA_032433765.1 of Megaustenia siamemsis. NCBI lineage: Eukaryota > Metazoa > Mollusca > Gastropoda > Stylommatophora > Ariophantidae > Megaustenia > Megaustenia siamemsis. Next base: position 20,773,694 of record JAVIAB010000125.1, read on the forward strand.
ATGATTGACCTCAAGCCCAATTTTGCTGGCTATTGATGATAGTTCATTTGTGTTTTCCTGCATCGTTTTTATCTGATTGCTGATGAGAACTATGTCATCAGCAAAGTCCAGGTCCTCCAAATGGTCTCCTTGTATCCATTCGATGCCTTTATTACCAGTGCAGCATTTCTTCATTATGAAGTCCATAACAATTCCAAATAACAAGGGCGATAAAATACATCCTTGTTTAACCCCAGTTTCTATTGGGAAACATTCGCTCAGTCCTTCCTCTGTTCGAACTGCACATGTGTAACCATCATACATGTCTTTGATAATATTTATGATTTTTGATGGTAAGCCATATTGCTTCAGAATTTTCCACAAAGAATCTCTATGAATACTATCAAATGCTTTTTTGAAGTCGATGAAGTTAAGTACAAAAGGTTTTTGCCTTTCAATGTGTTCCTCCAATATAAGTCGTAGAGTGAGACCAATAGTAGACAAAAAAGGAATTGAAGTCAACGGTCACAGCATAAATAATTTACGATATGCAGATGACACAGTTTTAATAGCAGAGACAGAGAATGAACTACAAGAAATTATAGACATAATAGTGAAAGAAAGCAACAAAAAAGGTCTCAGTCTGAATAGTAGGAAAACAGAAGTAATGGTCATATCGAAGAAACAACCACACCAGCATGCTGCATAAAAATAAACGAGACAAATCTGAAACAAGTGCAACGTTTCAAATACTTGGGAACAATAATAACATCAGATGGGAGATGCACCACAGAAATAAAAAGCAGAATAGCACAGGCCAAAATAGCATTTCAGAAAATGAACAATATCTTATGCAACACATCTATGTCAATATACGTGAGAAAGAGAGATCATCAGTGCTATATAGAACCAATTCTGACCTATGAAAGCAAATCATGGACAGTAGACAAACAAATTAAAAGATGATTAGAGGCCACAGAGGTGGGATTTCTCAGAAGAATGTTGAAAGTTCCCTGGACAGCTAAAAAGACCAATGAAGAAATTCCCAAAGAAGCCAACACAAAAAGGGAACTCCTAAAAAACATCAGAAAGAAACAATCAACATTTTTTGAGCACATCACGAGAAGGGGAAAGTTGGTATACCTGGTTACAACTGGCAAAATAAAAGGAAAGAGAGATTGCGGGCGACAAAGAGAGAAAATATTGGATAGCATGATGTCATGCCTTGGAAAACAATCAACAACAGAACTAATACGATACACTGTGGATAGAATATTGTTGAAGGACATGATCGCCTACGCCAACCGATATGGCACATGATGATGATGATCGATGACAAACAGCAGTCAACAACAGTTATAGTTGTATGTTAGCAAAACTTAGATAAGAGACATTATTTTTTTGTAAACCATCAGCCATGTCCCAATATTGATCATCGGGCGTCGGCACGATACATCCCTCACAACACTGCCGATCACTCTCCAACATTCTCTACCGGTCTCCAACATTCTCTACCGGTCTCCAACATTCTTTGCCGGTCCCCAACATTCTCTGCCGGTCTCCAACATTCTCTACCGGTCTCCAACATTCTCTACCGGTCTCCAACATTCTTTGCCGGTCTCCAACATTCTCTGCCGGTCTCCAACATTCTCTACCGGTCTCCAACATTCTCTACCGGTCTCCAACATTCATTACTACTCATTCATTACTACTACTTCATTAATCTACAGTGTAACTATTTCTATTCATTACTACGTATTCATTACTACGCATTCATTACTACTCATTCATTAACTTTCAGTGTAAATATTTATATTCATTACTACTCATTCATTACTACGCATTCATTACTACTCGTTCATTAACTTTCAGTGTAACTATTTCTATTCATTACTACGCATTCATTACTACTCATTCGTTACTACTCATTCATTAATTTTCAGTGTAACTATTTCTATTCATTACTACTAATTCATTACTACTCATTCATTACAACTCACTCATTAATGTACGGTGTGACTATTTCTATTCATTACTACTAATTCATTACTACTCATTCATTACAACTCACTCATTAATGTACGGTGTGACTATTTCTATTCATTACTACTAATTCATTACTACTCATTCATTACTACTCACTCATTAATGTACGGTGTGACTATTTCTATTTATTACTACTAATTCATTACTACTAATTCATTACTACTCATTCATTACTACTCACTCATTAATGTACGGTGTGACTATTTCTATTCATTACTACTCATTCATTACTACTCTTCCATTACTACTCATTCATTAATTTACAGTGTGACTATTTCTATTCATTACTACTCACTCATTAATGTACGGTGTGGCTATTTCTATTCATTACTACTCATCCATTACTACTCATCCATTACTACTCATTCATTACTACTCATCCATTACTACTCATTCATTAATTTACAGTGTGTTACCGGTGCTCTCAAGGTAAGGGGAGACAAGAATAGTGCCACTATTACATGCCACGTGATTTTGTAAGAAGCGACTAAGGAGTTTTGGAATCGATGCCTGTGAAGTCGATTAGGACGTGCACGGTTGTGGCAGCACGCAATTTAGCGTTCTGTTGTCTCGACATGACATATTTACACGTCATCTTTTAATTATTAGTTTGTGTTACGAAATTAATGAAACATCAGGAATTTCCAGCTCTGCGGATAAAATAAAACTGGACAAACCAAACCAAACCTTGTCCATAAAATATACCGATGCATTTTGGGAAAGTCTGTGACAAATGTGGAACAGATATGGAGAATTCCCGACTGCATGAATAGAATAGAATAGAACAGAATAGAATAGAATATAATAGAATTGAATAGCATCATTAGTAATGAGAGTTGCAGCTTGACATTGGACACATCACAGAGTTATTATTTCATAAGATCAAATGGTGATATAGAGGGTTTGTGCATTATAGCTTGGTGAACTGAAAGAGGTGCGCGTGGCCGTGCGGCTAAAATCACTGTTCCGCTGGCTGAAAAGCTGACGTACGGTGTTCGAAGCCCGCAGTAGACAGAAAGGATTTTTTTCTATCGGGGGTGAAATAAAAATCCTGAGTCTCACACGTCGTGGCGACTGCTTGACCAAGCGGCCTTTATCCCTCGGGTTCTATCGTTGCCCCCCCCGACAAACACCAGCAATGGTACTATGTATCGTATAGATAGTAATATGTAGTAACTGAAACTGACCAAACTAACTGTTTGGCCAACGCAAAAAGACAGCACCTAAAAAACATCAGAAAGAAACTATCAACATTTTCGGGCACATCATGAGAAGAGAAAAGTTGAAATACCTGGTTACAAATGTCAGAATACAGGGAAAGAGAGGTCCGCGGACGACAAAGACAGAATATAATATATAGCTTGGTGTCATGGCATAAAAAACAGTCAATAACAGAATTGATACGATGCACTGTGGATAGAAGGACAGTGTAAGGACAGGATTGCCTACACCAACTGGTATAGCACATGATGATATTGATGATGAGTACTGAAATTTTGTGTGTGTGTGTGTGTGTGTGTGTGTGTGTGTGTGTGTGTGTGTGTGTGTGTGTGTGTGTGTGTGTGTGTGTGTGTGTGTGTGTGTGTGTGTGTGTGTGTGTGTGTGTGTGTGTGTGTGTGTGTGTGTGTGTGTGTGTGTGTGTGTGTGTGTGTGTGTGTGTGTGTGTGTGTGTGTGTGTGTGTGTGTGTGTGTGTGTGTGTGTGTGTGTGTGTGTGTGTGTGTGTGTGTGTGTGTGTGTGTGTGTGTGTGTGTGTGTGTGTGTGTGTGGCGTTCGCCAGCTTTTACCTCTGACGAAGTCCCTAGTGACTAGGAGCTGAATTTGATGTGCTAATACATTTTTCATTTGAAGATGACGGGGAAGACACGGAATGATCTTTAAAAAATGGCTAGAAACAGAACGACTTGGAAAGTGTTTGTTGAAGACCTATGCTCCACAGGGAGCTGAAAGATAGAAGACAATATATTGACCTACACACATATTTTTACTCGACGCTAAAAGGCACAGATGCCGAATGAAGTAAAGTTTAAAGTTAAGTGACAGTATTTCTACTTTGAATGTGCTCACCATGCACAGCGTTGATTGTGACCTCAGCAGATTTTCTGTCACCAACTAATAATTAAAAGATGACGTGTAAATATGTCATGCCGAGACAACAGAACGCTAAATTGCGTGCTGCCACAACCGTGCCAAAGTTCTGCTTTGAAAGATTGATTGCTCCACCGGCTGGTTGCCTCACTGACTGACTATGATGAAAAAAGGAATCACTGTTTTCCGTACAAACTTTAAGTGCACGAAATTAATGAAAAATCAGGAATTTCCAGCTCTGCGGATAAAATAAAACCGGACAAACCAAAGTTTCGACTGTATTACTTGTCAACGTAGGCATGTACTCGACTGTAAGATTGTCAACTTAGGCATGTACTCGACTGTAATATTGTCAGCGTAGGCATGTACTCGTATATTGTACCTAAATCAGCTTTATATGTCTCTGTATGAGTTACCGTATTTTCTTGCCACTTCTGACTTAATCTATATGGAATATGTTCTCTATAGCAAACAATGAAGAGCTTACATAATGACTCCCGTAATGTATTGGTTGTGCTCACGATGGATGTAAAGAAGGAAATAAATCACCATAAATTTTACCAATAGTACTCATCTAGAAAGTTGATCCATGCAGAAGATAGTAATTGATGGAAATCCTTTGTCGACTTTGTCTCATACCGTCGGGACACGTGACTTGAAAAATTTACAAATATGTATCGGAATATGTTTTGTTAAGAAAACAGGAAAAACTTGTAGACCAAAAAGAGCTAAGAACAGCAAAACAAATAAAATATAAGTAGTACGTTTTTTTTTTTAAAATAACTCATATAAAATGAGACATTTCACATATAAATCACATCCCCATCAAGAAACAACTAAAAAAAAAGTCAAAGATATATTAAAAATAATTAGAAATCCAATAGTTGGAAATATGCCTCAAATGGTGTAAGACATAACAGAGAAATCAACGTATCCAAATTGTGAATATTTTGCGAGACTCTGGAACTCAAAGAAATGCAAGCGGAAACACTCTCGTAGTAATGCCACTGGAGGCACTCTCGTTGTGATGCAACTGGAGACACTCTCGTTGTGATGCAACTGGAGACACTCTCGTAGTAATGCAACTGGAGACACTCTCGTTGTAATGCAACTGGAGACACTATCGTAGTAATGCAACTGGAGACACACTCGTAGTAATGCAACTGGAGACACTCTCGTTGTAATGCAATTGGAGACACTCTCGTTGTAATGCAACTGGAGACACTCTCGTAGTAATGCAACTGGAGACACTCTCGTAGTAATGCAACTGGAGACACTCGTTGTGATGCAACTGGAGACACACTCGTTGTGATGCAACTGGAGACACTCTCATAGTAATGCAACTGGAGACACTCTCGTTATAATGTAACTTGAGACACTCTCGTAGTAATGTAACTCGAAACACTCTCGTAGTAATGCAACTTGAGACGCTCTCATAGTAATGCAACTGGAGACACTCTCGTTGTGATGCAACTGGAGACAATCTCGTTGTGATGGAACTGGAGACACTCTTGTAGTAATGCAACTGGAGATATACTCCTTGTGATGCAACTGGAGACACTCTCGTAGTAATACAACTTGAGACGCTCTCATAGTAATGCAACTAAAGGCATTCTCTCGTAAAAATGCAACTGGAGGCACTCTCGTAGAAATGCAACTGAAGACACTCTCGTATTAATACAACTTGAGGCGCTCTCATAGTAATGCAACTAAAGGCATTCTCTCGTAAAAATGCAACTAAAGAAGCACTCTCGTTTAATACAACTGAAGACATTCTCGTAGTGATGCGAATGGAGACATTCTCGAAGTAATGCAAATGGAGACATTCTCGTAATAATGCAAATGGAGACATTCTCGTAATAATGCAAATGGAGACATTCTCGTAGTAATGCAAATGGAGACATTCTCGTAGTGATGCGAATGGAGACATTCTCGTAGTAATGCAAATGGAGACATTCTCGTAGTAATGCAACTGAAGACATTCTCGTAGTAAAGCAACTGAAGTACATACTCGTAGCAGTGCGGCCGAAAAAAAACACACTGATGTAAACACAAGATAAGAACAACAGAGATGATTGGGGGTGGGGCAGATGTAGAGTAGGTAAAATGAGACAACGGCAATGTGAACACTCTCAAATTAAAAGCTGCCAATGAAAAGTGCAAATTTTTGTAGCGATATTGTAAATATATCATTATTTCTGCCTGAAACTCACATGTTTTATATTTACTGTAACTCTCTAAAGCATTTAATCTTTATGTCAGAAAACTCTTTACACGTAGTCTTACAACAGATAGCAACTAGATCATAAGAAGATATCCCAAGTTCCATGTATTTGGGCATTTGAGCTTCTAACACTAACGAGAGCAGCCCGACTGGGTCATGATTCCTAAATGTTGACCTCCTGCTGCATCTGAGCCTGAGATTATAGATATATCCTCGCTGTATATATTGTCAGACTAAAATCAGTAATGATTTATACATGAGACTCTAGATACATCCTCGCTGAATGTCTTGTCACACTAAAATCTGTAATGATTTATACATGAGACTCTAGATACATCCTCGCTGAATGTTTTGTCACACTAAAATATGTAATTATTTATACATGAGACTCTAGAAACATCCTCGCTGAATGTCTTGTCACACTAAAATATGTAATGATTTATACATGAGACTCTAGAAACATCCTCGCTGAGTGTCTTGTCACACTAAAATCTGTAATGATTTATACATGAGACTCTAGATACATCCTCGCTGAATGTCTTGTCACACTAAAATCTATAATGATTTATACGTGAGACTCTAGATACATCCTCGCTGAATGTCTTGTCACACTAAAATCTGTAATGATTTATACATGAGACTCTAGATACATCCTCGCTGAATGTTTTGTCACACTAAAATCTGTAATGATTTATACATGAGACTCTAGATACATCCTCGCTGAATGTCTTGTCACACTAAAATCTGTAATGATTTATACATGAGACTCTAGATACATCCTCGCTGAATGTTTTGTCACACTAAAATCTGTAATGATTTATACATGAGACTCTAGAAATATCTTCGCTGGATGTCGTGTCAGACTAAAATCTGTAATGGTTTGTTTGTCCATTATTATTTTCTAAGATTCTCCTTTTTTTCAATTTGTGTAACTTACTAGTTTTGAAGCTGTTAATTTTATTGCCCCTTAACCACAAAATGTAAGATTCGCAACTTCGTACATGCTTGATTACATTCACTCATTGTTTTATCTATTTCCTGTGCTAGGTATAAAAGTATAAATAAAAAAACAATCGTGGTAAAACTAGTAGATAAGACTAGTAGATAAGACTAGTAGATAAGACTAGTAGATAAGACTAGTAGATAAGACTAGTAGATAAGTCTAGTAGATAAGACTAGAAGACACGCTGCGTAAATCAACTGAGAGTATTACACAGCAGGCCCTTTTTTTGGAATCATCAAGGGAAAAGACAAAAAGGAATCCAAAATATTCTTGGAGAAGACAGATTGAAGCAGAGGTGAAGATGATGGGGAAGGCGTGGAATGATCTTAAAAGAATGACCAGAAACCGAATGGCTTGGAAAGTGTTTGTTGAAGACCTATCCTGGACTTGAGAAAGCTGATAACGAGAAGGAGAAGAAGAAGAGGAGGAGGGAAAATAAGAAGAAAAGAGGAAGAAGAAGCAAACTATTAGATTAGTTTTAAATAGGCTTTAATTATAACAATGGGGGACCAAAAGGAAATCACTCAACCTTTTGGACGCAAACACTGCAATGATGGAATTACATTATTGGAACTAGCAACTCTGAAACAATATAAACATCAAGTTTAGAAACAGAATTATTGAGGGTATATGTTTAATCATCGAGCTATTGAAACCATCATTATTTATACAGAGCTCAATCTTGGACTGATCACCTTAGAGTTACCCCGAGCTCTTCTTCTCTACTTTCCATTCACCCATTAGGTGGGTGTGGTTGCGTCGTATCGCTAATTGACAGTACGATATCTTTATTTGGCCCTACACATCCGCCTTCGACATAAGTAGATTTACTTAACCAGTGTTTGCTCTGTTTCAACTTTTAATGCCAAGGGTTTTTTTTAAATATGCACCAGTGCACACGTGACCTTCAGTTTTTCGCGTTATCTGAGAAGACTAGACATCGGATCTAACTACCCAGAGAGGGCTAGACATCAGATCTAACTATCCAGAGAGGGCTAGACACCAGATCTAACTACACAGAGAGGGCTAGACATCAGATCTAACTACCCAGAGAGGGCTAGACATCAGATCTAACTACCCAGAGAGGGCTAGACATCAGATCTAACTATCCAGAGAGGGCTAGACACCAGATCTAACTACCCAGAGAGGGTTAGACATCAGATCTAACTATCCAGAGAGGGCTAGACACCAGATCTAACTACCCAGAGAGAGCTAGACATCAGATCTAACTATCCAGAGAGGGCTAGACATCAGATCTAACTATCCAGAGACCAGGAAAATGTAAAGCTACGAGTAAACCACGGGTTAGATTTTTTGAAAAAACATATTCACCCCTTGTAATGGAAATGAAACCCCTGACCTTCCGGCCAGAGGACGACGTCTTACCTCTAGACCACCCAATCCCCGCTTCGAACTCAGTGAGGATGGTTGTAATAATCCACAGCAGTGATAATTAAACTACATTTACTTCCGCATCAGTAGCTCCTCCCAAAAAAGTACTTTTGATTATTTCAAATTCCCCCTCACAAATCAAACGTCACAGCTCCCATCAGCCCCAATTAATTCTGATTATTAAATACTCATGAATTTTTAGCATGAAATTATGTGACTGTAAAATTACAATATCAATAATACAGTTTTTGTCCCCATTTATTATTTTAAAATAAAAATAATTGCTCTTACTATGGTAATTACTGTAGGAATGTCGTGTCTAAAAATATCATCATCATCATCATCATGTACCATACCGGTTGGCGTAGGCGCCAAAAATATAGCTTGAGATAAGTATGACATTGTTTAACATACGCATATAAATGTAAATAAAGGTAGTTAATTATTGTATTGGATAAAGGAAAGTACAACGGATTGGATTCACGGTGTCCCAATCAGGCTGTTGTTGTTGTTCAAATCTTGAAGTGACCCACCACCCCACTTACCCTTCCATAGGACATTTTATAATAGGAAATTATGTAACACAATTAAAATAGCCAAGATTCTTTCAAAATAGGAAATACTGTTACACATTTAAATAGGTCAGGACTCTTAATATAAGACACGATGGTACACAACTAATTTATCATGCGTTATTTTTAGAAGAGAAATGGCAACGCATGCAGCAAATATCATTTATAATAAAGAAAAGAAGGTGAATATATGTTGGCCATGTAATTAGATGAGACAACAAAAGAATCTCAAAGCAAGCATTCATAAGGGAAACAGCGGACAAAAGAAAAAGTGACAGATCAAAATAAATATTTAAAGGAACCCAGAGGCGAGAAGCAGCACTAGCAGGACTAGATTCCTTGCGCCAGATTGAGAGGCTAGCCACAACATGGAACTGTGGCGAGGTACAATGTGAGTCGTGTGCAAAGTTTGAATGGCAAAGACTGTTGTACATAGGGAGTAGGAGTTTTTCTCTATTTGCAGTCTTCGGCTCGAAAGGACAATAGATAAGAGATGGTAAAAGGACGTAGCGTCAAGCAATAGCCAGGTTTATGTAACAATAGGCTGTGACGCCTCAGAAGAATGTTGAAAGCTCCCTAAACAGCTAAAAAGACCAATGAGGAAATTCTCAAAGAGGCCAACACTAAAAGGGAGCTCCCCAAAAAACATCAGAAAGAAAGAATCAACATTTTTGGGTACATCATGAGAAGAGGAAAGTTTGAATACTTGGTCACAACTGGCAAAATAAAAGGAGAGAGATCGTGGACGACAAAGAGAGAAAATACTGGATAGCTTGGTGTCATGGCATGGAAAACAGTCAACAATAGAACTGATATGATGCACTGTAGATAGAAGATTATGGAAGGACATGATCGCCTACGTCAATCGATATAGCACATGATGATGAGGCTATGGCGCAACCACATTACCTCATAAACTGTGACCAAGATTTCTGATAAACCACAACACAGCATCAAACAACAGCCGAGGTTTTTATTTTTACTTTACTTTTGTATATCAAAACATGACAAGGCTTTCAACAATAAGAAAGGCTCTATGAAAATGAAGATTCTACTGAAAGCAATAGCTAAGCTGTGGTCAACTTGAGACATGACCTCAAGCACGGCCGTTATAAAACAGGTCGCGAGATGAAACAATAACCGAGACTAATTTCAAAATACGGAAAGAAGCCAAACACTCACTGGGACTTTAAACACAAGATGTGGCACTCAGCGACCGGTAAACTAAGACTGTCTTAAGGTCTCTACTAAACAGAGCCCGGGTAATTATCCAACTTTATTATAACTCGCTATTGATTTTACTATCGACGTCACTACCGCGAAAATAAATAAAAGCACCGTTATAATGAAGCTGCGATAGCTCAGTGGTTAGTGAACTGAACTACAAAGGACAAGGGGTAGGGTTCGATCCCAACCGACGGCTTCCGGGTTCACCCAGCCTTAAATGGATACCGGATTTTTTTTCTGGGAAAGTAAAGAGGCACGGGCGTAATACCGACCACATTACCCCGAAAATCATGTGCAAGGTTGTAAAATGTATGGTCACTAACACCATATTCCCTGTACGCCACTTGACGTGACGAGGGTACTTTACTTTACTTACCTTTATCATGAGAAGATATAAATATCCAAGCTAAAATTGCTTATGTTGGTTACTTACTTAAGTTCTGACTATATCATCCTTGATACTTAATGGCAAAGACTGTTGTACACAGGGAGTAGGAGTTTTTCTCTATTTGCAGTCTTCGGCTCGAAAGGACAATAAATAAGAGACAGTAAAATAGCGCCCTGCCCACATCAATGAGTAAAATAGCACCCACAGACCTGGAGACAGTTCAGAGCTACAACTACCTTGGACATACTATAACCAGTGATGGAAAATGTACAACTGAAATAAACAAAAGAATAGGAATGGCAAAAAAGTAATTTTAATGTCATGAAGAACATACTAACATCAAAACAAATAACACTAGAGCTAAAACTAAGAATAGCAAAATGTTACATCTTCTCAATATTCCTATATGGTGCAGAAACATGGACATTGGACAAGAAAACAGAACAGAGAATTGAAGTCTTTGAAATGTGGATATATAGAAGAATAGGTAGAATTGGATGGAAGGAAAAGAAAACAAATGATGAAGTCTTGGAACGGCTAAAAACGAAAAAGAGAACTACTAAGCACAATTCAAACAAGACAAATGCGATTTTTGGGCCATGTTAAAAGACACAGCAGCCTACTAGAAAGTAATCCTGGAGGGGAAAATACAAGGTAAAAGAGGCAGAGGCAGACCAAGACTAACATGGACGAGTAACATCAAAAGATGGATAAATCAGTCTATGACAACCTGCACCATCAAAGCAAGACACAGAGCAGAATAGCGCTCTATGGTAGCCAACTTTCGATGCGGAGACGGCACTCGATGATGATGATATCAACCTAAATGTATCAATTGGGAGTAGCAATTTGGTAATGTAATTGAGTACAACATTGGGTAATGTAATTGAGTACAACATTGGGTAATGTAATTGGGTACAAAATTCGGTAATGTCCGCGCTGGAAAAGCTGAAAGAAAAGAAAACACCGAGAATTTTACGTTTTCACAAAACATGTGATTGAATCTTTACCGCCTAACTAAACAATTCATTGGATATTTACTGCCTAACTAAACATTTCATTGGATCTTTGCTTCCTAACTAAACATTTCATTGGATCTTTACTGCCTAACTGAACAATTCATTGGATCTTTACTGCCTAACTAAACATTACATTGAATCTTTAATTCCTAACTAACATTTCATTGAATCTTTACTGCTTAACTAAACAATTCATTGGATCTTTACTGCCTAACTAAATATTTGATTGGATCTTTACTTCCTAACTAAACATTTCTTTGGATCTTTACTGCCTAACTAAACATTTCATTGGTTCTTTACTGCCTAACTAAACATTTCATTGGATCTTTACTGCCTAACTAAATATTTGATTGGATCTTTACTTCCTAACTAAACATTTCATTGGATGGATCGCTTTACAAACTAATGGACGCTGATTTGAATGGAGCCTACAGTAATGACTCTGATTTGTATACGATCGCACTAGGAACATACGACCTTTATTCTCCAGTCCACACATAATCTTCCTGACTGATTGCAGAAAAATGGAATAAATTCGGTAAATTTACTTGGTTTTTATTTTTATATTTCATGAATGAGAAATTAAGAAATATAGCTATTTATTTTTGTAATTGAAATTTCTGGTAAAAAAAAATGGTACACAAAACAGCTTCACCAGTATCTGGTATCTATCTTAATTAGTGAATGTACTTTGTTAATATTGCAAGTTAATATATCAATTGGAGGATTAGTGGATGACAATGGGATTTATCCCTGCCAAGAATATATAGAACAACAACAACTTAAATGGTTTGGCCACCTGGTCAGAATGAATCCTTACCAATCACCATCAAGGGCGTTCTTCTCGAGAATGCATGGAAAAAGACCAAGAGGAAGACACAGAAGAAGATAGATAGATACAGTGGCAGAGACATGTAACAACAAAGGAAAATCATTAATTCAGACAATTCGAGCAGCACAAGAACGACAATTGATATAAACCACGACACCTCTTAGGTATCAGTGAAAAGAGAAAAGAAGAATGGGATTTAATTTAAATGCAAGAGCAATGCAAAAATATTTCGTTGAAAATCAATGGATATGACTACTTGATGAGAAAAGTAAGGTAGAGGTAAAGTATGAGACTTGAATCGGCGTCTTAGCACGCGAGTTTTCACCCGTATGTGCTCGGCCGTTTCGGAGACTTCTGGATTGTGTCGTTTCACGCATCGAAACTCACGATGCGAGCCGGCATTCCTCACCTTCTCAGAGTAATACCCTGGTGCCCATTTCTGCCAGCGGCTGGGTCGACCGCGAGGGTATGTTTTTTTTTTATTCCAACCACGAGAACAATTCACCCTTCTTCCAGCGGTTATCGAACACGGGTTGTCCGAACGTCGGTAGCTTAGTCGGGTTGAAAAAGGTTGTTGCACACAGCAAATAAATATACTAGAAAAAGGGAATCATCTTTTCGGTACTCGGTTAAGTTTCTGAGAAGGAAAAAGTACGGAGAACAAGTGATATGAAACACCAAGTCCTGGTGTTAACACAACTTACCTAAGGAATGTTCACTGAATATTTTGGTCAAACAGTTTCCCCTTTCCAGAACACTTCGCGTTGCATTTCGATGATTGGCTCTGCGTCATTCCTTAGGGTGTGGCCTATCCAGATTTAATATCTCTCTCTCTATCACGATGTGCTGTTTTTCTTGCCCGCACCTGGTAATAAATTCACATTTACCGATCTGGCTGAGCAAGTATGATCTTTTTCCAGGCAAGCTTCATACAGTTAGTTATTTTTTTAATTTATTCCTTTCCAGCATTCGGAACATGCTAAAGCAATGAATGTACACACCTAGATCTAATGCGTGATAGCTTGTTTACGTAAGCCATCTTTATATTTTCTAGATCTCAGTGAAGTCCTGTAGAGGTCACTAGTAACGACGATTCCAAAAACACAATACAGAAAAACAGATAACAACAAAATTATACATGACTGATTTTTTTTTTTACAGTAACAAGACACACACATAAACTGAAAATAAGAGCGTAGACGATTACGCACAGTGATAGTGTATACATTCTAAAATGTCTGCAAAGCAAGGATCCTAAATGAAGAACTAAAAAGGAATATACAAACTCTGAAAGTGGAATGCTACAGCAAGCTCCACGATATATTGTCATACTGAGACGACATCACAAATAAGGATGCTCGTACAATGATCACCAAAACACAAAGATGCACATGAACAGTTTGTTATATGGATCAGAAAATATAGAAATTATGTTTGTGTCGGTATGTCGCAAGATCTAACGACCTGGTCCAAACCAGAAAATAGTGAAAGGTGTGGAACAAATAAAAGAGAAATAATGACATCAAAGACAGGACAAAATCATCGGACAATTGTCACCACTGTTTTTGAACAAGGAAAGAGGCAAAACGGGAACTCTACAAAACAATCGTCATCTCAAGACTGAGACCTGAGCCTCAAGAACAGT
>JAVIAB010000125.1:20793106-20840000 GCA_032433765.1 Megaustenia siamemsis
TTCCATCTCTTCATTTGTTCCCTTATATTACTAAGCAGATTTATTTTCTAATCTTTAACAAAGGCATTGATCTGTTTGCGTGTTCCACTTAGTTTCTTTGTGCAGTTGTACAGTTCTTTCATATTTCCTTTGTTTTCCGCTTCCTCTTCCTTTATATTTATTGCATTTTCTAGATTTTGGAGGACTTGGTATTTCTTTAATACCGTGCCTGCTAATTTATCTTTGTTCTTTAAGAAACCCTACATTGAAATACTGTCTACCCTTATGTGTTGTAGTATATCTTTTCAGTTTAAGTTTGATTCGCAGAAGATGATGATCTGGGGCCACATCCGCTCCTCTATACACTTTTACATCAGGTAAGGATGACTTACACTTTGTATTAACACATTTGTGTCAATTTTATTCTTCGTTCTATGATCTGGTGACACCCTTGTAGCATTATGTATTCTTTTATGTTGGAATATTGTTCCTCCTAGGCTCATTTGTTTAAGAGCACAAAAGTTCACGAACATCTTTCCATTCTCATTTATATCTCCAAGTCCATGTTTTCCCATAATCTCTTCAAAGCCTCTGTTGTCCGATCCTACTTTTGCATTTAGATCTCACATCAAGATTATAATATCCTTGGCTCGTCTTTCATCCATCTGACATTGCAAATATCAATAGAAATCATATTTAACTAAATCGCCCCTATCATTGGTTGGTGCATTAGATAATGTGTATTTTTACTTTTTTTTTTTTGTTGTTTTAAATGTTGCTAGTATTAATATATTGCAGTCAATTCTATCAGTGGTTTCTGTGCATTCCTTGATAACATTATAGCTACCCCATCACTATGATGTGCTCCGGGTTCCTGGTGTCATGATGATAAAATCATCTATCCTGTATTTATTTTTATCCTTTCTGTTTCTAACCATCTTGTTTCGCACATTTCTGGAATATTTATTTTGTAGTTTGCCATTTCTGCTGCAACTTATGCAGCTTTTCCTTGTTCATTTACGGTACGTACATTCCAGGTGCCAAATTTGGAGGGTTTCCTGGTAGTCGAAAGGTAAGTCGGCGACCCGGACTCCTTGCGGCTTTCTCCTGATTGCGTCATACATCTCTTGGACAGAGGGCCTGTCAACCTCCTTGATGGCGGATTTACTTTTTAAAATTTTCTTTGACTTATCCATGTTTGTTAAGTTTTGCAACATATTTTACAGTACAGGATAGCCAGTCCAATACCAAACCATCCTTAGTCCCCTGTTACGAACATGTCTGATAGGGAACCTGGTAGGGAACGTGGTAGGGAACCTGGTAGGAAACCTGGTAGGGAACTTGGTAGGGGTCTGTTCAGAGTCTTCATGTCACGTTTACAAACGTCTATAAATCGGAGTTTTGGGCGCCCCCTAGTTCTTACGTGAGGAATTCATTTAGCCTTCTCTCTTGCTTTGCATAAGTTGTCCATGATTCCTTGCTATATAAAACGATACTGATGCTGCAGACGTTGTAAACTACGGCGTTTGTTTTAGTTGTCAGTTTGCTGTGTTATGTATCAACACATAATGAAAGTAACAAATATACGATTTAAACATTCTTCATTTGTAATTTTTGCTAACCATGTAATTCGTAGCATTCTTATGATAAACCACATCTTGGCTGCTTCTAATATTCTTTGTTTTGTCTTACTTATCGTCCCTGACTCGCTACAAGAGGTAGAAGAGGTTCGATGTAGCACTTTAGGACACGATTTCCAACATTAATTAGTACGAACATACATTAACGCAAATGATTCAAAATAGCATTAGAAACAGCCCATAATATAGCAAATATAATAGAACAAAACTAACAACAATACAAATAAACACAAACATCAGCACAGGATAGCACTAGCAAGGGAGCCACGATAGCTCAGTGGTTAGTGAACTGGACTACAAAGGACAAGAAGTAGGGTTCGATCCCAACCGACGGTTTCCGGTTCACCCAGCTTTTAATGGGTACCAAATTTTTTTATGGGAAAGTAGAGCGCACGGTGGTAATATCGACCACATTACCCCAAAAATCATGTGCCGAGGGTCTGTAAAATGTATGGTCACTAACACCATATTCCCTATACGCCACTTGACGTGACGGTGGTACTTTACTTTTTTTTTGTTTTAATTGGTAGCACTAGCAACAGTCCATGATGAAATAAATACCAACACAAACAATCGACAAAGACAAGATAATTGTTTCGTAGCTTGTTATTTCATTTGATACCTCACCAACAGAAGTTGACGGCAACTACAAATCGATGGGCTACTACTAATAAAGATGATCATCTCGCCGGCCAATGTTTATACAAGGCCAGGACTAATAGTGCATCAAGGTCATGGCCTAGATCTTGTATTAGACATGACGTTGAACACCAGTCTTTTGATGTTCCATCTCAATCACACAGACCAGAATGCGAGTATTTCTCGTCCTGCTGAAATAATGGAAACGAAGTACATATTTTGTTTATTTTAGCTCTACGTGACATCAATCCATTAGTTATGTAAAACAACCTTTAGAGAAATCATTATTGTTAAATGAATTACTCTATGTCTAGCAATATTAGAAATCACTTCACAATGTAAAAGTAAAAGTAAAGTACCCCTGTCACGCCAAGTGGCGTATAGGGAAATATGGTGTTAGTGACCCTATATTTTACAGATCTTCAGCACATGATTTTTGGGGTAATGTGGTCAGTATTACGTCCGTGCTGCTTTACTTTCCCATAAAAATCCGATACACATTTAAGGCTGGGTGAACCCGGAAGCCGTCGGTTGGGATCGAACCCTAACCCTTGTCCGTGGTAGTCCAGTTCACTAACCACTTAGCTATCGCGGCTACTTCACAGTGTAACAAACATAAATGTCTTTGGAGTTTAACAATTTAATTACATGATAACTAAATCTTGTTTTACAACCAATCGTTTTGTTGGTCTGTTTTGCTGCAAACGACATCTGGGGTCAAACAGGTTCTCATTATCATCTTCATTCGTCTGTGTATCCAATATTGGCTATCACCGAATGCCATTGTCCTTCTGTTTCTTGCCTTGGTGGGCCACGATGCTTTAGCTGTTTAGTACATCTCTTAGTTCAATTTAGTCTTTGTCAGCAACTGTTTTGTTTACCTCGTGCCTTTCCTTTCAAGACGACTTTCAGTAAATTATTGCGCCTCATGTGCCCAAAAAACACGATCTATCTATCATTAAAATATGTGTATGTATATATATCTTTGTGTTAACCTCAGATGGTAGATGTACAACAGAGGTGAGATACAGAATGGCTCAGGCAAAAGCGGCTTTCAAAAAAAATTAGGAAGACACTGTGTAATTCATTTTTGACAATAGAAACAAGAAAAATAGTTCTCAATTGTTATGTAGAGCCAATCTTAACATATGGATGTGAATCATGGACTATAGCATCACATGCAAGAAAATCACCGGAAGCTGTAGAAATGTCGTTTTATAAAAAATGTTGAGAATTCCATTGACAGCAAAGAAGTGTAATGAAAACGATCTTAAAGAGGCCAGAGCAAAAAGAGAGTTAATTTACAATATTAGGAAGAAAAAATCTTCATTTTTTGGGGCTATGTAATGAGAAGGGAACAGCTGGAATATATTATGACAACTGGTAAAATTGAGGACAAGGAGATAGAAGAAAGTAAAGAGAAAAGATACTAGACAGCTTAAGAGAATGGCTTGGCAGAAGGTCAACGACAGAAATAACAAATAACTGTCGAGATCGAAATTTGTGGAGAGACAAGATCGCCTACGTCAGCAGTCATTGTACTTGATGATGACATGTGTTTGGATGTCTAAGTATATTTATTGTATGTGTATTTGTTTATAATATTTATATGTCTATGTTAATGCACTAGTCTCCAAACATCTCTAATGAACGGAGAGAGAAAATAATGAATGTTTGGGTTACAAATATCCAAATAAAATGGTTTCACCATCTAGAAAGAATGTCATGCGATTTCTTTCAAAGCATATAGATGGGAAGGGAGAAAAGTTTTAGGTAGGTCTAGAGTAATGTGGCCTGACATCAAAGAAATGTTATAACAACCTCAAACGGCTATAGTTGAAGTTGCCTAAAGTCACCCGTAGGGGTACAAGTAGAAAAAAAAAGAGAAAAAAAGAAGAAAGAAGATTAAGACCTACAAATGTCCATGCAAGTATTCCGCCCTACTTTTTCCGGGAGATACTTGTCGTTATAGGAAGATACAGATAAATAATTTATTCCCGAGTTGTGATAGAAACCATATGCTATAGACATGAGTACAACTGCGTGAAAAACATCGCCAACGATAACTACTTTTTTTTAGATAGGTGAGTTGACTGTGTGCTCTAGCGTTTGGTTTCTCGTGACAAGGCGCTGTGCCGAGGAGTACGGGTTCGATCCTACTTTGAACCATATATTGTTCTTTGTTTTATTTTGTTGATTTTTTGTTATATTATGAGTCAAATGACTAAGATATTACTAAGAATCATCATGCGAAGAGTGCAAAACAAAATCAGTCCAGAAATTAGCGATGAACAGTGTGGTTTTGTTAGAGATAAAAGAACAAGCAATGCCATTTATATCATAAGATCTTTAGTAGAAAGAGCCATAGAGGTAAAAACAGATCTATACCTATGTTTCATAGATTACATCAAGGCATTTGACAAAGTAAAGCACCAAGAAATAATCAAAATTTTAGAAAGCATAAACATAGACAGCAAAGATCTAAGAATAATAAAGAACATGTACTGGCAACAAACAGCGGCCATAAGAACTGGAAACCAATTGGGAATGTTTCAACAAATAAAACAGGGTGTTAGACAAGGTTGTGTGCTGTCACCAGATTTGTTTAATATTTATAATGAGATTATTTTAAGATCCATAAGGGGCATGCCTGGAATAACAATTGGAGGTCATAATATTAATAATTTAAGGTATGCTGATGATACAGTATTAATCGCTAAGAGTGAAAATGAGTTACAAGAAATGTTGGACTTTATAGTGAAAGAAAGCAAAAATAAAGGACTCAGCCTTAATAGCAAAAAGACAGAGGTAATGGTAACAACAAAGAAAAAGTCATCACCTCAGTGCAAAATAAAGACAAGTGGAACAGGTAAAAAACAGGTAAATGAATTTAAATATTTGGGAACTTTGTTAACCTCAGACGGAAGATGTACAAAAGTGGTGAGATGCAGAATGGCTCAGGCAAAAGCAGCTTTCCAAAAAATGAGGAAAATGCTATGCAATCAATTTTTGACAATAGAAACAAGAAAAAGAGTTCTTAATGTTACGTAGAGCCAGTGTTAACATATGGATGCGAGTCATGGACAATAGGACAACAGACAAGAAAATCACTGGAGTCTGTAGAAATGTGGTTTTACAGAAGAATGTTGAGAATACCATGGACAGCTAAGAAGAGTAATGAAGAGGTTCCGAGAGAGGTCAAAGCAAAAAGATAGCTAATTTCCAATTTTAGGAAGAGACAATCATCATTTTTTGGCCATGTAATGAGAAGAGAACAACTTTAATATATTGTAACAACTGGAAAAATTGAGGGACGAAGAGATAGAGGGAAGCAAAGAGAAAAAATAACAGGTAGCTTAAGAGAATGGCTTGGCAGAAGGTCAACAACAGAAATGATAAATAGCTGCCGAGATCGAAAGTTGTGGAGAGACATGATCACCTACGCCACTAGGCCCGGTACTTGATGATGATGATTTGTAATTTTTTTTTTTCTGAGTGCTGTAAACATACATCTTCCCCTGAAATGATTCACCGATCTATCGCCTCAGGAGTTTCCCTCAGTAGTGATAACAATAAGTTATTATTTGTCTCTTGTCCAACCATGAATGTTATGCAAATTACCCAGAGTGGAGGGTATACTGTTTACACCCGGTCGATAAACAAACTTGGCGTGCGAGTTCTGTAAGTAAATTAACATAGGCTTGACGGTGAAATGGCTCAATTTTCCTACGTTTGGGGGTTTGGGGACACATTGTATAGCATACCCTTATCTCTCTAGTTTATACGGTTAGTGGTACTTCTTTTTTTTTCTCTTCCTCACTGATACCTAAAAGGTGTCGTGGTGATACCATCTGTCGTTCTTGAGCTGCTCGAACTGTCTGATTTAGTGATTTTCCTTTGTTGTTACATGACTCTATCACTGCATCTATCCACCTTCTTCTAGGTCTTCCTCTTGGTGTTTTCCCAAGCATTCTCGAGAAGAACACCCTTGATGGTGATTGGTGAGGATTCATTCTGAGCACTGTATTCGTTCGAATTTGATCACAAATAAATCATAAATAAATCATAAATAAATCCGTTCGTAATCACACACAAGAACACTTGAATCTCTTTTACTACGGGCAATGAAATTCATTTATAATTTCAATTTGACTCCCATCGCAAAAAATGCGTCGTGTTGCCAGCACAGTCACGCACCGGAAGTTTAGTGGGACTACATTGTCACAATGAAATCCATTGATCATGTTTAAGGTGTATGCCACCAGGGTGGTGACCAGTTCTTCACCGATTACAATGTTGATGGTCTAGATGATCTATTCTTTTCTTTCTGTTCATTGAATCAGTTTCATTGTAGTCGGAACATTTCCCATATCCGCCCCACTGTCCGTCCTACCATTTCTCGAGGCGCATGCAGACTGACTGTTCATGTAAGGTGTTGTTTGTGTAGATACATCTGCTCTTCCCACTAAGCTCTCCAGATAGACCAGACCCTTTTTCCACATCCAGACTCCCCAGTTTTTCATTGTATACATCACTGTCTCTCATTATATACATCACTGTCTCTCATTATATACATCACTGTCTCTCATTATATACATCACTATCTCTCATTATATACATCACTGTCTCTCATTATATACATCACTGTCTCTCATTATATACATCACTGTCTCTCATTATATACATCTGTCTCTTATTATATACATCACTGTCTCTCATTATATACATCACTGTCTCTTATTATATACATCACTGTCTCTCATTATATACATCACTGTCTCTTATTATATACATCACTGTCTCTCATTATATACATCACTGTCTCTCATTATATACATCACTGTCTCTCATTATATACATCACTGTCTCTTATTATATACATCACTGTCTCTCATTATATACATCACTGTCTCTCATTATATACATCACTGTCTCTCATTATATACATCACTGTCTCTCATTATATACATCACTGTCTCTCATTATATACATCTGTCTCTTATTATATACATCACTGTCTCTCATTATATACATCACTGTCTCTCATTATATACATCACTGTCTCTTATTATATACATCACTGTCTCTCATTATATACATCACTGTCTCTCATTATATACATCACTGTCTCTCATTATATACATCACTGTCTCTCATTATATACATCACTGTCTCTCATTATATGCATCACTGTCTCTTATTATATACATCACTGTCTCTCATTATATACATCACTGTCTCTCATTATATACATCACTGTCTCTCATTATATACATCACTGTCTCTCATTATATGCATCACTGTCTCTTATTATATACATCACTGTCTCTCATTATATACATCACTGTCTCTCATTATATACATCACTGTCTCTCATTATATACATCACTGTCTCTCATTATATGCATCACTGTCCTACTTGTCACACCTCCTCTTCTTCTCTTAAGGAATGAAGTACAAACTTGGCGGTGCCCTTCCTGTCCAGTAAAAGTTCACACTTAGTGTCAGAGCTGACAGTGAGCTTATCGACTGTGTCAGTGCCGTGTACATCAGCCTGCCCTAAACAGTACACCCAAGCTAACATGTTCACTTTACAGCCATCCAAGAGCTGCATCCATTCCTGCCACAGAGATTACCTGTTAATCGTCTGTAGCATTCTTTGTGAGTCCGTCATCACGACAGCGTGATCAGCGTTCCGTGTAACCAACTGTACTATCGCCGCCGTTGCTACTACTGTCTCCATTTTCCTTCTTCACACCAGAATATTACAATGGCCAGATCTCCTAGCCATTTCTCTGCCATATTGGTTATGCACAAAACCCCACCAACCGTTGACCTATTCGTGGATCACAATTCTGTCCGTGTAAATGATGGGGCATTGGATGGAGTGATGACGATCTGTCAATGGATTCCCTTTTTATGACGCCCATAGCGCGACTCATTTGCAGCTTTTCCTACCAAGCTGAATAATTGCTTTGTTTAACCTCGTTTTATCCGCAGTTGATTTAACCAAATCCTTGTCAGTTTTAATTTCAATCGGATCACATACTTTCCTTACGGACTCTTCTGCTTCTGACATCCAGGATTTTCCGCGCATGAGACGCCTGACCGTTGTCATATCCATTTCCCGATGCAAGGGATGATTTGTATGTAACCACATTCATACAGGAACGGACATGACCATACTTGTGCCGCACTATATAATGTTGATAAGTCTAGAAGGTGCTGCATCGACGTTTAGGTGTATCTCTGTTGCATCCAAGCACTGCCGTACGTTCTCAAACTGAACCTTTTCTAACATTGCCATCTGCTTTGACGAGAGTAAGAATACCCAAACTATAAGACAGCCCTGATAGCATGTCACAACCTGCATAAGTAAGAATACCCAACCCATAAGGCAGCCGTGATAGCATGTCACAACCTGCATAAGTAAGAATACCCAACCCATAAGGCAGCCGTGATAGCATGTCACAGCCTGCATAAGTAAGAATACCCAACCCATAAGGCAGCCGTGATAGCATGTCACAGCCTGCATAAGTAAGAATACCCAACCCATAAGACAGCTATGATAGCATGTCACAACCTGCATAAGTAAGAATACCCAACCCATAAGGCAGCCCTGATAGCATGTCACAACCTGCATAAGTAAGAATACCCAACCCATAAGACATCCCTGATAGCATGTCACAGCCTGCATAAGTAAGAATACCCAACCCATAAGACAGCCCTGATAGCATGTCACAGCCTGCATAAGTAAGAATACCCAACCCATAAGACAGCCCTGATAGCATGTCACAGCCTGCATAAGTAAGAATACCCAACCCATAAGGCATCTCTGATAGCATGTCACAACCTGCATAAGTAAGAATACCCAACCCATAAGGCAGCCCTGATAGCATGTCACAACCTGCATAAGTAAGAATACCCAACCCATAAGACAGCCCTGATAGCATGTCACAGCCTGCATAAGTAAGAATACCCAACCCATAAGGCAGCCCTGATAGCATGTCACAACCTGCATAAGTAAGAATACCCAACCCATAAGACAGCCCTGATAGCATGTCACAGCCTGCATAAGTAAGAATACCCAACCCATAAGGCAGCTCTGATAGCATGTCACAGCCTGCATAAGTAAGAATACCCAACCCATAAGGCAGCCCTGATAGCATGTCACAACCTGCATAAGTAAGAATACCCAACCAATAAGGCAGCCCTGATAGCATGTCACAACCTGCATAAGTAAGAATAGCAACGATTGTTGGAGGTCACCCTGGCTATGACCCTTCATCGCATTGACACTTCTGTTTGCCTTTAGAGTAACATTGCTAAAGTGATGATTAAAAGATAGAGTCTTACCAAACATTATTCTTCTTCTAACTTTCAGCTCCCCTTGGAGCATAGGTCTTCAACAAACACTTTCCAGGCCGTTGTCTCTTACCCATTCTTTAAGATCATTCCATGTCTTCCCCATCATCTTCATCTCTGCTTCCATATGTCTTCTCCAAGAATATTTTGGTCTTCCTCTTCTGTGTTGTTTTCCTTCGGCATTCCAAAAAAAGGCCTGTTGTGTAACACTCTCAGTTAGCTTCCGCAGTGTGTGTCCTATCCAGCGCCATCGTCTTCGCTGTATCTCTTTATCCACAGGTATTCGGCTGGTACTTTTCCATAATTCTATGTTAGTGACTTTGTCCTGCCATTTCCATTCTTTAATTCTGCGTGAGCATCCATTAATGAAGGTCTGTATCTTCATGTTGTTCTTTTCTTTGACTTGTCCATGTTTGTGAAGTTTTTTTCCACATTATTTTGTTAAAACACAGGATTGCCAGTCCCATGCCCAACTCCTCCTCAGTCGCCTCTTACGAACATGCCTGGTCGAGATCAGCGCCACAATTCTTTGCTTGCCTTTCGGGCCCCGGCATCGCAAGGGCGCCAATCAAATGTTATTCCCAAATATGTAATAATCTGACTCCATACGACGATTATACCATTGCAGTTTATAACTGGGAGGATTTCCTTAGAATGATCGTACCCCTCTATACTTTTCTCTCCTCTGTAATTATCACCTTGGATACTGTTTTTCTACATCGCATATCTCCGGCTGCCTAATATAATAGCAAATATTTCTTTACAAGTGGTGTAAGTAATATCAGAGAACGGTCAATGCTACAGAGCTACAAAGCTCTAAAGGCTGCATAATATTTTATCTTGTTCTCTATTAATTATTTCTTCTGAGAGTTGTTACAACGCACATGTATCTGTTCCACTGAGATTGTCTAGTATTTTCTACCTTTTATCCTTTTAGTTCTTCTTCCTTTGATGTTTTTTGGCAATTTGATTGTTTATTATATAATATCATATTACATCATACCATACCATACCACACCATACAATACCATACCAAACTGTACCGTATATCATATCACATCATATCTTTTTTTTATACTATACTATACTATACTGTACTGTACTGTACTGTACTGTACTGCACTGCACTGCACTGCACTGCACTGCACTGCACTGCACTGCACTGCACTCTACTATACTATACTATACTATACTATACTATACTATACTATACTATACTATACTATACTATACTATACTATACTATACTATACTATACTATACTATACTATACTATACTATACTATACTATACTATACTATACTATACTATACTATACTATACTATACTATACTATACTATACTATACTATACTATACTATACTATACTATACTACATTACATTACATTACATTACATTACATTACATTACATTATATTATATTATATTATATTATATTATATTATATTATATTATATTATATTATATTATATTATATTATATTATATTATATTATATTATATTATATTATACATTGTATTGTATTGTATCGTATCGTATCGTATCGTATCGTATTGTATCGTATCGTATCGTATCGTATTGTATTGTATTATATTATATTGTATTATATTATATTGTATTATATTATATATCGTATCGTATCGTATCGTATCGTATCGTATCGTATCGTATCGTATCGTATCGTATCGTATCGTATTGTATTGTATTGTATTGTATTGTATTGTATTGTATTGTATTGTATTGTATTGTATTGTATTATATTATATTATATTATATTATATTATATTATATATTTTATTATATTATGTGTATTAATATTCAGTGCTATATCGACCAAGTAGATATGTAGTCTAAAAAGGGAATGTTGAGACTGTGTATGCCTTGTTTATTTTTTTCCCACTGCTGAAGACAGGTGAAAGTCGAAACTTTTGTTTGTTTAGTCTTGTCTTATCCATTAAAGCTGCACTATTTTATTTCGTTTCGTTACTTTGCTGTTAACACTTTTCACTCTTACACTACAGTATATGTTTATTTGCTACGAAGCATCATTTGTGTTAGCTTAATTATAAGAGACAATAACATCATTATAATCGACAACCATAGTACCTTTATAACCTTCAGAAATAAGAGCTTCAAGATGGCAAACGCTTATCTCAGTGTTGCAAATTGTATTATCTAATCTGATCTCCTGAATGTACCGATCATATTTAGTAATGCCAAATTCAGTCCCTGTGTGTCTGTGTTATCTTTACTCTTAAAAGAACCAGACAGGAATTTAGCGTTTTCGTTATAATGATATGAAGTATGCATTCTTCTTGGAAAAGGTATATAAGACCTGACATCTGGACAACCATATAATAACAGGTCCTTGATATCTTAACAAACACATAACAACAAGTCCTTGATATCTTCACAACCACATAACAACAAGTGCTTGATATCTTGACAACCACATAACAACAAGTGCCTGATATCTTGACAACCACATTACAACAAGTGCTTGATATCTTGACAACCACATAACAACAAGTGCTTGATATCTTGACAACCACATTACAACAAGTGCTTGATATCTTGACAACCACATTACAACAAGTGCTTGATATCTTGACAACCACATAACAACAAGTGCTTGATATCTTGACAACCACATAACAACAAGTGCCTGATATCTTGACAACCACATTACAACAAGTGCTTGATATCTTGACAACCACATAACAACAAGTGCTTGATATCTTGACAACCACATTACAACAAGTGCTTGATATCTTGACAACCACATTACAACAAGTGCTTGATATCTTGACAACCACAAGTCCTTGATATCTTGACAACCACATAACAACAAGTCCTTCATATCTTGACAACCACATAACAACAAGTCCTTGATATCTTGACAACCACATAACAACAAGTCCTTGATATCTTGACAACCACATAACAACAAGTCCTTGATATCTTGACAACCACATAACACCAAGTCCTTGATATCTTGACAACCACATTACAACAAGTGCTTGATATCTTGACAACCACATAACAACAAGTGCTTGATATCTTGACAACCACATAACAACAAGTCCTTGATATCTTGACAACCACATAACAACAAGTCCTTGATATCTTGACAACCACATAACAACAAGTCCTTGATATCTTGACAACCACATAACACCAAGTCCTTGATATCTTGACAACCACATTACAACAAGTGCTTGATATCTTGACAACCACATAACAACAAGTGCTTGATATCTTGACAACCACATAACAACAAGTCCTTGATATCTTGACAACCAAATAACAACAAGTCCTTGATATCTTGACAACCACAAAACAACAAATCTTTGATATCTTGACAGCCACATAACAACAAGTGCTTGATATCTTGACAACCACATTACAACAAGTGTTTGATATCTTGACAACCACATAACAACAAGTCCTTGATATCTTGACAACCACATAACAACAAGTCTTTGATATCTTGACAACCACATAACAACAAATGCTTGATATCTTGACAACCACATAACAACAAGTGCTTGATATCTTGACAACCACATAACAACAAGTCCTTGACATCTTGAAAACCACATACCAACAAGTCCTTAATATCTTAACAAACACATAACAACAAGTTATTGATATCTTAACAACCACATGACAACAAGTCCTTGATATCCTGACAACCACATAAAAAGTCATTGATATATTGACAAGCACATAACAACAAGTCCATGATATCGTGACAACCACATACCAACAGGTCCTTTATATCTTGACAACCATATAATAACAAGTCCTTGAAATATTGACAACCACATACCAACAGGTCAACTCTGGTTGTTGGAAACCTCTCAAACTAACTACCTCTATGTCAGTTTCTCAAAATTCATTGAGCTTTCCAAATTCATTTCTCTCTCCGCCATTTTCTCATTGACCCCATCAATTGCAGTTTTGATAAGTGCCTCCGCCTCCGCATCCTCTGAAAACATTTGAAATGCAGAATTAACATCTTGTTTTGAAATAATAAAAATAATCGTCATGATTAAATATATATTTGAACTAGACAAATTAAAACAGAGTCCAGATGCTTGTAATCGTGAAGAATTAGCAAATGTCCTGGAATTGTCTGACTATGACATTGGCACTTCCAGTAGCTGTTGGTACTTGTAGATAAGGCTATATTTAGTGCAAGCAACGATTTATCTTGATCCTTCCATCGCCGGTAGACGTTGTACAGGAATCGTACACTGCTTTTCGTCATCGATCTCTACTTTCAGCAACATGTTCAATCACACCCAACTATAGATTTATTCTGTAAGTGTTTAGTAAACGAGTCTATGTCTGTCAACTTTCCTTATCATTTCAGTGCCTCTCACAAGTCTTCTCTTTTTCTGTCTGAAATTCTCGTATAAGATGCTGTATGAAAAGTAGGAAATAGTTATTCATCTGGAGTAGACTTTATTTTCATCAGAAAATACAAAAAGTAGAAGTGAATATGAAGATGAGTTAAAAATATAAACATACTTTGGATAGACTTTCCTGTAAGGAAAACCGGGGGAAATCTCCACTAGCGTGAGGCATTCCGGGTTTCCATTTCTTTGTTCAGACTAAAGTGGTTAAAACTATGCCGATGCTGATAACTGATTCAATGATGTGTTAGTTTGTACTTACTACATTCAGAAAGTAATGCACTACATTGGTTTTTCGGGGACCGATAATTCAAAAAGTATGAAATTTTTACACAGTATATATAGATATGTCATGTAAACATCGGTATCATTCAACATAATCACCATCCACTTGTACAGCTTTACGCCAGCGCGCGACAAGTGCATGTATTCCTAGCCTGTACCGGTCTTTGTGTTGATCGTGTAGCCATTTCTTCGCTGCATGAATTACTCCTTCATCTTCAAACTTTGTTCCACGGAGGGCATCTTTAAATTAACCAAAGAGATGGAAACCAGATTGTGCCAAATCAGGGCTGTATGGTGGATGGGGGAGTACAGTTCAACCCAATCTGGTGATTGCTTCCCGTGTTGCCAGACTTGTGTGAGGGCGCGCATTGTCGCGAAGGAGAAACAGGTCTGCTGGATTCTTGTGCGGCCGAACTCTGCGAAAACGTTGATTGAGTTTCTATCAATGTCTTGATGTAAGCTTCCGAATTGATTGTCTCTCCTCTTGGCATAACATCCACAAGAATCACACCTTCATTGTCTTAATGTAAGCTTGTGAATTGAGTGTCTCTCCTCTTGGCACAACATCCACAAGAATCACACCTTCATTGTCTTAATGTAAGCTTGTGAATTGAGTGTATCTCCTCTTGGCATAAAATCCACAAGAATCACACCTTCATTGTCTTAATGTAAGCTTGTGAATTGAGTGTATCTCCTCTTGGCACAACATCCACAAGAATCACACCTTCATTGTCTTAATGTAAGCTTGTGAATTGAGTGTATCTCCTCTTGGCATAACATCCACAATAATCATATCTTCATGTCTAAAAAGACAAAGACCATGACCTTTCCAGCTGAAGAAGATGCTTCGTGGTGAGTGGGGATGATGCAACTCCATTGGCTGTCTTTTTATCTCAGGTTCAAAATGATGTGCCCAGTTTTCGTCTCCAAAACAATTTTAGTCAAAAAGTTCTCTCCTTCATCATTGAAACGCGCCAACAGTTCAGAAGAAATTGCTTTTCTTTGCAATCGGTACTCATCTGTGAGATTTCGTGCAACCCATCTTGCACAAACCATACAGAATCCGAAAGTTTTTATAATCGCATTGCACTACGAATACTGACTGCAACCTTTAAGGACAATTGTTGAGTAGTGATGCGCCTATCAGCAACAATCATGCCCTCACTGAATTTTAACATCTCTGCATTGTGGCTGTGGCAGGCCGTTCACAGCGCGGCATATCAAGAAGATACGCATCTCCGCTTTCCGATTCTTTTATTCTCTGATCCAAGGAAATTACTGTGCTCCTGTTGACTGCAAAACTTCCATACACATCACATAGGTGCTTGCGAATGTTCACAAAACATCTATACACATCACATAGGTGCTTGCGAATGTTCACAAAACATCTATACACATCACATAGGTGCTTGTGAATGTTCACAAAACATCTAAACACATCACATAGGTGCTTGTGAATGTTCACAAAACATCTATACACATCACATAGGTGCTTGCGAATGTTGACAAAACTTCCATACACATCACATAGGTGCTTGCGAATGTTGACAAAACTTCCATACACATCACATAGGTGCTTGCGAATGTTGACAAAACTTCCATACACATCACATAGGTGCTTGCGAATGTTCACAACAGTTTTCTCTAAAACGAGAAATTCTATCACAATCCGCTGCTTATAACGCAAGTTGCTACCATGCTCCATTTCAACGATTAGTACAGTCGTATTATTTGGTCGATTACAGTCCAATTTAGTGCACACAATCGACACATGCCATATTTAACTCTTTCCCCTATAATACACATTGAAATTGTCTTTCCCCTATAATACACATTGAAATTGTCTTTCCCCTATAATACACATTGAAATTGTCTTTCCCCTATAATACACATTGAAATTGTCTTTCCCTATAATACACATTGAAATTGTCTTTCTCCTATAATACACATTGAAATTGTCTTTCCCTATAATACACATTGAAATTGTCTTTCTCCTATAATACACATTGAAATTGTCTTTCCCCTATAATACACATTGAAATTGTCTCCTATAATACACATTGAAATTGTCTTTCTCCTGTAATACACATTGAAATTGTCTTTCCCTATAATACACATTGAAATTGTCTTTCTCCTATAATACACATTGAAATTGTCTTTCCTATAATACACATTGAAATTGTCTTTCCCTATAATACACATTGAAATTGTCTTTCTCCTATAATACACATTGAAATTGTCTTTCTCCTATAGTGCAAATTGAAATTGTCATTCTCCTATAATACACATTGAAATTGTCTTTCTCCTATAGTGCAAATTGAAATTGTCATTCTCCTATAATACACATTGAAATTGTCTTTCTCCTATAATACACATTGAAATTATCTTTCTCCTATAATACACATTGAAATTGTCTTTCTCCTATAGTGCAAATTGAAATTGTCATTCTCCTATAATACACATTGAAATTATCTTTCTCCTATAATACACATTGAAATTATCTTTCTCCTATAATACACATTGAAATTGTCTTTCTCCTATAGTGCAAATTGAAATTGTCATTCTCCTATAATACACATTGAAATTGTCTTTCTCCTATAGTGCAAATTGAAATTGTCATTCTCCTATAGTGCAAATTGAAATTGTCATTCTCCTATAATACACATTGAAATTATCTTTCTCCTATAATACACATTGAAATTATCTTTCTCCTATAATACACATTGAAATTGTCTTTCTCCTATAATACACATTGAAATTATCTTTCTCCTATAATACACATTGAAATTGTCTTTCTCCTATAGTGCAAATTGAAATTGTCATTCTCCTATGATACACATTGAAATTGTCATTCTCCTATGATACACATTGAAATTTCGCCGCACAGTGCGTCACTCTCAACTTGATTAGTGTGAAACATCATCAAACCATATTCTTTTTACAAGTCTTGTATCATCGCAGTATTGGTGAAATATTTCATTGAACCTTGTTCAATTAATTAACAATTCGCTTATGATATGTTATATGTTAAATAAATATAAATATGTAGGTTGATTCTTAAAACGATGAAAAATGCTGTCTCTGAAATCTTTTCCATTGTATTGATAAAAAGCTTCTGTATGGAGAAGTGTTAAAGAGTGCAAAATGTCATGCTTCTATGATAATTACTAGCTGAGAAAACCGAGGGGGGGGGGGGGAGTCGCATTACCTTCCTCTTTGTCTCTCCCCCTGGGGATTGCAAAAAAAGGGCCTGTCGTGTAATATTCTCAATTGGCTTCCGCAGTGTGTGCCTATCCAGCGCCATCGCCTCTGTTGTATCCCTTTGTCCACCGGTATTTGACTGATACTTTCCCATAATTCTGCGTTAGTGATTTTGTTTATTATTGCCATCCTTTTAATCTGCACAAGCGTACATTAATAAAGGTCTGTATCTTCGTGATTGTCATTTTTGTTGTCCTCCGTGTTTTATTAACTATAGGCGTCATAATAGGAATGATTTAACATTGGAGTTGAAAATTTTTATTTTTGTATTTAACCTATTTTCTTTGGCTTTCCATATGTTTTCAAGTGCAACAAAGACTTCTCTTGTTTCTTGTATCCTTATTTTGGAATCATTCTCTGTTCGTCATTTGTATATATTACTATACAAATATTATTAATTTCCACCGTGTACTTTATTATATTTTGGGCTTTCTACATTATTATATTTGTTTAATATTTATAGTGAGATTTTTATTTAAGTTCTGTAACGGGCATGCATGGAATAACAATTGGAGGTCATAATATTAATAATCTAAGGTATGCTGATGATACAGTCTTAATCGCTAAGAGTGGAAATGAGTTATAAGAAATGTTGGACATTATAGTGAAAGAAAGCAAAAATAAAGGACTCAGCCTTAATAGCAAAAAGACAGAGGTAAT
This sequence comes from Megaustenia siamemsis, assembly GCA_032433765.1. Classification (NCBI taxonomy): domain Eukaryota; kingdom Metazoa; phylum Mollusca; class Gastropoda; order Stylommatophora; family Ariophantidae; genus Megaustenia; species Megaustenia siamemsis. The sequence continues at coordinate 20,811,358 of JAVIAB010000125.1, forward strand.
GGTGACAACAAAGAAAAAAAAAATCACCTCAGTGCAAAATAAAGACAAGTGGAACAATATTAAAACAGGTAAATGAATTTAAATATCTTGGATCTTTGTTAACGTCAGACGGAAGATGTACAAAAGAGGTGAGATGCAGAATGGCTCAAGCAAAAGCAGCTTTCCAAAAAAATGAGGAAGATACTATGCAATCCATTTTTGACAATAGAAACAAAAAACAATAGTTCTCAATTGTTATGTAGAGCCAGTCTTAACATATGGATGTGAATCATGGACAATAGAACAACAGACAAGAAAATTACTGGAGTCTGTAGAAATGTGGTTTTACAGAAGAATGTTGAGAATACCATGGACAGCTAAGAAGAGTAATGAATTTCCAATATTAGGAAGAAACAATCATCATTTTTTGGGTCATGTAATAAGAAGAGAACAGCGGGAATATATTGTAACAACTGGAAAAATAGAGGGTCGAAGAGATAAAGGGAAGCAAAGAGAAAAAATACCAGACAGCTTAAGAGAATGGCTTGGCAGAAGGTCAACAACAGAATTGATAAAGAACTGTCGAAAGTTGTGGAGAAACATGATCACCTACGCCAGCAGGCTTGGTACTTGATGATGATGACATTATCATATTTTTCTTCAAATACAAATGTTATATTTTAGTAAATTTTCATATCTCCTACATAACAAAAAAAGGTATCTCTGGGCCGTTAAAAGGTTACCGTATTTCATTGCAGATAAACAAAGAACAAAACAGATTTGATCAAATCAATGTGTTAGTCATTGTCCTGTATTTGTTACTGTACATTGTGGGTGTCCCACTGAAACTGTTGTTATGCTATATTTATGAATATATTTAGGAATTGTGAATGAAAATGTACCTGCTGTACATTTATGACGTTAGTGTAAATTCCTCTATGATCTCTGCGGAGATAAATGCAGCTCACACATTTCTATTTTTAATTAAAATACGACTTCCGGTCAATATGGCGGATAGGTGGCAAGGAACCATTTAGGCACTATCTGAAAACGGATCCTTGTTGCTGTTTCCTCATATTCCAAGTCCGGCTTGGTGCCGGAGCTACTGAGATTAGCGCTCTGTGCACACCGTGAGCTGTGTGTTTCATCTTGCTTACGATAAATGATATCGTATGATATACGTATACAGTCCTCATGACACACTAGATAACCTACATAGAGACATCATGCCACACTAGACAACCTACATAGAGACATCAAGACACACAAGACAACCTGTATACAGGCATCACGACACACTAGACACCCTGCATACAGCCATCATGACACACTAGACAACCTACATACATCCATCACGACACAGTAGACAACCTGCATACAGCCATCACGACACACTAGACAACCTGCATACACTCATCACGACACACTAGACAACCTGCATACAGCCAACAAGCCACACTAGACAACCTGCATACAGCCATAAAGCCACACTAGAGAACCTGCATACAGCCATCAAGACACACTAGACAACATGCATACAGTCATAAAGATACATTAGACAACCTGCATACAGCCATCACGACACACTAGACAACCTGCATACAGCCATCAAGACACACTAGACAACCTGCATACACCCGTAACGACACACTAGACAACTTGCATACACCCATCAAGCCACATAAGACATCCTGCATACACCCATCAAGACACGCTTGACAACCTTCATACAGCCATCATGACATACTAGACAACTTACATACACCCATCAAGATACGCTAGACAACCTGCATACAGATATCACGACACACTAGACAACCTGCATACACCCATCACGACACACTAGACAACCTGCATACAGCCATAAAGACACTAGACAACCTACATACAGCCATCATGACATACTAGACAACCTACATACAGCCATCAAGACTCACTTGACAACCTGTATACATCCCTCATGACACACTAGATAACCTACATACAGCCATCATGCCACACTAGAACCTACATAGAGACATCAAGACACACAAGACAACCTGTATACAGGTCACGACACACTAGACACCCTGCATACAGCCATCATGACAGACTAGACAACTTGCATACACCCATCACGAAACACTAGACAACCTACATACAGTCATAACGCCACACTAGACAACCTGCATACAGCCATAACGCCACACGAGACAACCTGCATACAGCCATCAAGACACACTAGACAACCTGCATACAGCCATCACGACACAGTAGACAACCTGCATACAGCCATCACGACACACTAGACAACTTGCATACACCCATCACGAAACACTAGACAACCTACATACAGCCATAACGCCACACTAGACAACCTGCATACAGCCATCAAGACACACTAGAGAACCTGCATACAGCCATAACGCCACACTAGACAACTTGCATACACCAATCACGAAACACTAGACAACCTGCATACAGCCATAACGCCACACGAGACAACCTGCATACAGCCATCAAGACACACTAGAGAACCTGCATACAGCCATAACGCCACACTAGACAAACTACATACAGCCATCAAGACACACTAGACAACCTGCATACAGCCATCAAGACACACTAGACAACCTGCATACAGCCATCAAGACACACTAGACAACCTGCATACAGCCATAACGCCACACTAGACAACCTGCATACAGCCATCACGACACACTAGACAACTTGCATACAGCCATCAAGACACACTAGACAACCTGCATACAGCCATCAAGACACACTAGACAACCTGCATACAGCCATCACGACACACTAGACAACCTGCATACAGCCATCACGACACACTAGACAACCTGCATACAGCCATCACGACACACTAGACAACCTGCATACAGCCATCACGACACACTAGACAACCTGCATACAGCCATCACGACACACTAGACAACCTGCATACAGCCATCAAGACACACTAGACAACCTGCATACAGCCATCACGACACACTAGACAACCTGCATACAGCCATCAAGACACACTAGACAACCTGCATACAGCCATCACGACACACTAGACAACCTGCATACAGCCATCAAGACACACTAGACAACCTGCATACAGCCATCACGACACACTAGACAACCTGCATACAGCCATCAAGACACACTAGACAACCTGCATACAGCCATAACGCCACACTAGACAACCTGCATACAGCCATCACGACACACTAGACAACCTGCATACAGCCATCAAGACACACTAGAGAACCTGCATACAGCCATCAAGACACACTAGACAACCTACATACAGCCATCAAGACACACTAGACAACCTGCATACAGCCATCAAGACACACTAGACAACCTGCATACAGCCATCAAGACACACTAGACAACCTGCATACAGCCATAACGCCACACTAGACAACCTGCATACAGCCATCAAGACACACTAGACAACCTGCATACAGCCATCACGAAACACTAGACAACCTACATACAGCCATCACGACACACTAGACAACCTGCATACAGCCATAACGCCACACTAGACAACCTGCATACAGCCATCAAGACACACTAGAATACTTGCAGACAGCCATCAAGACACACTAGACAACCTGCATACAGCCATCAAGACACACTAGACAACCTGCATACAGCCATCACGACACACTAGACAACCTGCATACAGCCATCACGACACACTAGACAACCTGCATACAGCCATCACGACACACTAGACAACCTGCATACAGCCATCACGACACACTAGACAACCTGCATACAGCCATCACGACACACTAGACAACCTGCATACAGCCATCAAGACACACTAGACAACCTGCATACAGCCATAACGCCACACTAGACAACCTGCATACAGCCATCACGACACACTAGACAACCTGCATACAGCCATCAAGACACACTAGACAACCTGCATACAGCCATCACGACACACTAGACAACCTGCATACAGCCATCACGACACACTAGACAACCTGCATACAGCCATCACGACACACTAGACAACCTGCATACAGCCATCAAGACACACTAGACAACCTGCATACAGCCATAACGCCACACTAGACAACCTGCATACAGCCATCACGACACACTAGACAACTTGCATACACCCATCACGAAACACTAGACAACCTGCATACAGCCATAACGCCACACTAGACAACTTGCATACACCCATCACGAAACACTAGACAACCTGCATACAGCCATCACGACACACTAGACAACTTGCATACACCCATCACGAAACACTAGACAACCTGCATACAGCCATCAAGACACACTAGAGAACCTGCATACAGCCATAACGCCACACTAGACAACCTACATACAGCCATCAAGACACACTAGACAACCTGCATACAGCCATCAAGACACACTAGACAACCTGCATACAGCCATCAAGACACACTAGACAACCTGCATACAGCCATAACGCCACACTAGACAACCTGCATACAGCCATAACGCCACACTAGACAACCTGCATACAGCCATCAAGACACACTAGACAACCTGCATACAGCCATCACGAAACACTAGACAACCTACTTACAGCCATAACGCCACACTAGACAACCTGCATACAGCCATAACGCCACACTAGACAACCTGCATACAGCCATCAAGACACACTAGACAACCTGCCTACAGTCATGTTTAAAGTAGATATTTTAAGTCTTGTTGTGATTGCTATTCAATACTAAAGTGTTACACTGGGGGAAGCTAAAATCATTAGGAAGGGCGGAACGCTAGAAGAGGGACAAAGAAGGAAGAGAGGGTGGAATGGTAGGCGAGAAGTCTAGGAGGGTATAGGAGAGAGGGATAGAAAGAGGAGAGAGAAGTCTAGGAGAAGGAAGGCAAGATGATAGATATAAATGGAGAGAATGCGTGAATGTTACAATGGAAGGAAGCTACAAATACGAGGGAGGGTGGAACGCTAGGAAAGGGAAAGATAGAGGAGGGAGGATGGAATGGAAGGCGAGACATGTAAGAGGGGATAGGAGAGAGAGAGAGTGAGAGAGAAGTCTAAGAGAAGGAATGGGAGATGATAGGTATAAATAGAGAGAATGAGTAAGTGTTACAATGGAGGGAAGTCTACGAGGGAATAGGGGAGAGAGAGAAGAGTGAGAGAAAGAGAAAAGTCTAAGGGAGGGCAGGAGAGATAATAGGCTTAAATGGAGAGAATGAGTAAGTGTTACAATGGAGGGAAGTCTATGAGGGAAGTTAAAAATACGATGGTGGGCGGAACGTTATGAGAGAGAGAAGAGGGGAGGGAGGATGTAATGGTAGGAGAGAAGTCTAGGAGAGAGACCGAGATAGAAGTCTAGGAGAAGGAAGGGGAGATGATAGGGTTAAATGGTGAGAATGAGTAAGTGTTGCAATGGAGGGAAATCTAGGAGGGAATAGGAGAGAGGAGAGAGAGAGAGAGAAGTCTAGGAGAGTGAAAGAGAACTGATAGGCGTAAATGGAGAGAATGAGTAAGTGTTACAATGGAGGGACTTCTATGAGAGAAGCTAAAAATACGAGGGAGGGTGGTACGCAAGGAGAGGGAAAGAGAGAGAGGAGTGAGGGTGGCATGGCAGGAGAGTAGTCTATGAGTAGATAGGAGAGAGAGAGATATAGATGATTAGTACCACTAATACTGAAGAAATAGTTATGAAAAGTTAAACAACGATACTAATGAGAACACAGAGAGAGAGAGAGAGAGAGAGAGAGAGAGAGAGAGAGAGAGAGTATACCAATAACAACGAAGAAGAAGAAAGGTCTATTCCTAATGATGAGAGATAATACCGAGGAAAAGCTCACCGGAGTATGCTTTGCTCCATTTAAAAACAACTAAATAACACACAACGTCAGCAGACAATATATTTACATAAAAATCAAGTCAGCACAAGTACATCAAAAACTCCAAAGTCAGCACACACCAGACATATACAGGTCACTTCCGGGGTCACCGATACGCAAAGTCAACACCCCGACACAAGAGGTCATGGTTAACTCCCCCTGCGCCTCGAGTACATTAGGCGCCTTGCTATATATCTTTGTTAAAATTTATGGGCCAAATGCGTCAAAACCTCCCTGCTATACTACTAATGTGCATTATATGAGAAAGACAATTTCATTGTGTATTATAGGAGAAAGACAATTTCAATGTGTATCATAGGGGAACGACAATTTCAATGTGTATTATAGGAGAAAGACAATTTCAATGTGTATCATAGGGGAACGACAATTTCAATGTGTATTATAGGAGAAAGACAATTTCAATGTGTATCATAGGGGAACGACAATTTCAATTTGCACTATAGGAGAAAGACAATTTCAATGTGTATTATAGGAGAATGACAATTTCAATGTGTATTATAGGGGAAAGACAATTTCAATGTGCATTATAGGGGAAAGACAATTTCAAAGTGCATTATAGGGGAAAGACAATTTCAATGTGTATTATAGGAGAATGACAATTTCAATGTGTATTATAGGGGAAAGACAATTTCAATGTGTATTATAGGAGAATGACAATTTCAATGTGTATTATAGGGGAAAGACAATTTCAATGTGTATTATAGGAGAATGACAATTTCAATGTGTATTATAGGGGAAAGACAATTTCAATGTGTATTATAGGAGAATGACAATTTCAATGTGTATTATAGGAGAATGACAATTTCAATGTGTATTATAGGAGAATGACAATTTCAATGTGTATTATAGGGGAAAGACAATTTCAATGTGTATTATAGGAGAATGACAATTTCAATGTGTATTATAGGGGAAAGACAATTTCAATGTGTATTATAGGAGAATGACAATTTCAATGTGTATTATAGGGGAAAGACAATTTCAATGTGTATTATAGGAGAATGACAATTTCAATGTGCATTATAGGGGAAAGACAATTTCAATGTGTATTATAGGAGAATGACAATTTCAATGTGCATTATAGGGGAAAGACAATTTCAAAGTGTATTATAGGGGAAAGACAATTTCAAAGTGTATTATAGGGGAAAGACAATTTCAAAGTGTATCATAGGGGAAAGACAATTTCAAAGTGTATCATAGGGGAAAGACAATTTCAAAGTGTATTATAGGGGAAAGACAATTTCAAAGTGTATTATAGGGGAAAGACAATTTCAAAGTGTATTATAGGGGAAAGACAATTTCAAAGTGTATTATAGGGGAAAGACAATTTCAAAGTGTATTATAGGGGAAAGACAATTTCAAAGTGTATTATAGGGGAAAGACAATTTCAAAGTGTATTATAGGGGAAAGACGATTGTATATCAAAGGGGAAAGACAATTTTAATCTCAGAAATATTACGCGACGAGATCGAATGTGTTGATTAGAAAGATTGGATCTGCATTGTGAAAACTGTAACACATAGCAGAAAGGATGTTAGTGTGGCGAAATAATGAGAAAAACAGGAAGCTCTTAGAATAGTATAACAAAGGAAATGAAAGAAAATAATAGACAGACTGGATCAGTAATCAAATGTGTACACTCGTGTCTTGTCTTGCAGGCTTGGAGCACATGAAACATTGTATACGAAGCTCACTTAATAGCGAGGCTAGCTTGAGAGCTCCCTCGAAAGTGACCAACGCCGAGGACAGTCGAGCGGATTTCACTGCGGACAGATAAATGGTTTAGCTGTCTGAGATGTTTAGATAATGATTGTAGGTGTTTCAGCTGTTTGAAATGACTGAATCATGATGCTTGATGGTTTAGCTGTCTGAGATGTTTAGATAATGATTGTAGGTGTTTCAGCTGTTTGAAATGATTGAATCATGATGTTTGATGGTTCAGCTGTTTGTGGTGTGCGAATAATAATGATAGATGGTTCAAATATTTGAACTGTTTGGATAATGATGGTAGACGGTTCACCTGTTTGGATAATGATGATTGATGGTTTAAATGTTTAGATAATGATGGTTGATGGTTCAAATGTTTGGATAATGATGATTGATGGGTTAAATGTTTGGATAATGATGATTGATGGTTTCAATGTTTGGATAATGATGATTGATGGTTCAAATGTTTGGATAATGATGATTGATGGTTCAAATGTTTGGATAATGATGATTGATGGTTCAAATGTTTGGATAATGATGGTTGATGGTTCAGCTGTTTGAAAAATGATGATAAATGGTACAACTGTTCCTGGTGTGTGAATAATAATGGTATATGGTTTACCTGTTTCAGATGTTTGGATAATGATGGTTCAGTTGTTTAGAATTCAAGGAAATCTTTATCACATTTAATTTAATTGATCATCGGAATGTGTGTAATGTATTTGATGATTACATTTTTAGAGTAAATTACTCTGCTTTCTTACTTAACTTTGGTTTTCGCCTGTTTTTGGTCATGCGCTCTACGTTGAATCTCAGACTGCATCTTTTGTCCACCCCAAGTTCAACTTTTGATTGCATCTTCTTGATTATTCTGGAGAGTATGTACCTTCTGATTGTGGAAAGATTAACTGCTGTCCTCCAAAAATGGCATTTATCAATTGTGGGAATGCAAAAGAGGGCAGCAATTTGTTCTTTTTGATTGCCTCCTCCATTGCTTCTTAGATGCGAGATTCTCTAGTGTAGTCGACTGGTGTTTCTTCAGAGTACACTTTTCTTATTTCTATTGAGACATTCCTTGATAGTAGAAAGAAATAACAGTTTTCTTTCTTATTTATAAGTGTTTCGCTGTTGGGAGAGCCTTGGCGTTGTTTAGCTTCAGATTCTCTTCAGACACATACACTCACACATATATTGGTTTCTTATGATGTGAAACTGAGATGAGCAGAGGTGCGCGTGGCCGTGCGGCTAAAACCACTTTTCCGCTAGCTGAAAAGCTGACGTACGGTGTTCGAAGCCTGCGGTAGACAGAAAGGATTTTTTCTATCGGGGTGAAATAAAAATCCTGAGTCTCACACGTAGTGGCGACTGCTTGACCAAGCGGCCTTTATCCCTCGGGTTCTATCGTTGTCCCCCGACATACACCAGCAATGGTACTATGTGTCGTAAAGATATTTTTTTTTGTTTTTAATGATGTGAAACTGCTGACAGGATAATAATTGTCACAATATATATAGTTAGACATATAATAATTATATAAATAGACAACTGCTTCTTTCATTAACTGCCTTGAGCAATTTTAGTTTTTCGCTCTTTTCAACTTTTTATTTCTATAATATATATAATACCAGTGCCATCTGGTATCAAACGTCAGTAAGGCATCAGTTTCTTCCCTGCGATTGAGCAACTCGCGCAGAACAAAGCCGTGCAGAACAGACACAATGCAGATCCTGTGCAGGGTCTGGGAGATGAAAGATCGTCGGACACAAGTCTGGCATTTCTGCCCTATATGCTGTTTTCGGATAGAAAGCACAATAGATATAGAGAGGTATATTTCTATAATATTATTGTAAATATCCCTGTCATGAAACACAATTCAAAGTGTGGTAGCTAGTCAAAACAGGCAGGGGGATTCCTACCAGGTTTAGCAGCAATTAAAATGGTGCAACAAAGTAGGACAGGAAGTTATCTGGAAAACTGAGAGCAAATTATTATAATAAATAAATGGAAATCCCTTTACTTTAAAGCTTTGGTGTTATCTGCGGCACAACTCGTGACATATTCTTGGAAAACGAAAGACAAGAAGAAAAGGAAGAAATATAAGGGCAAGTTAGGGTAAGTGAGTTTTCCTACTCTCTTCTCTCTCTCTGGCTCTTTACTAATAACATATTTAAGTGACCTCTGTATTCAAAACTACTCACATTACACGTAAAATGTTATCTTCGTTATCAATTTTGACGTTTTGAAAGCATGACAAAGTGTGGATTTTTGTTTGATACTTGGTTATTTCCAACTATTTTTATTTTCAGACGTGCCCATATATGTTTGCTCCATAATATTAAAATGTCTCTCTCTCTCTCTCTCTCTCTCTCTCTCTCTCTCTCTCTCTGCGATCAAGACTCAATCAGAGTAGGATTCCAGACTCTCTCATGAAGCAGCTGTCTGTTTAAGCGAATCGATTGCCCTTATAGTTTTTCTTCCAGGGAGGTGGGCGTGGACCACATTGCACTTCTCAGGTCTGTGTACTGGGGGCAATCCTGTTAATATTAAAATAGTCCTCTCATAAACTTTGTATTATAATTTCACATTAAACTTGTTCCCTTCATTTGCTTTATAATTTATAATACCAGATGCAAGCCTACAATTGTAAATTAATTTAATAAGACATCCACATGCACTTACTAAGTTTATGTTTATCTAAGATTTCAACAGATAAACATCGTAGAGAATGAACTATCAGATATAAAGTGAGAGAAAGACTAAAATGATTTAACGGTCGCTGTCTTAAGAAGATTCTAAACATCCGTTAGGTTCAACACAATACGAACTAAGAGGTCGCCAGAAGATCAGGCATTAGCAACATTACTTAAGAGGTGAAAAGAAAACGGTGCAAATGGCTAGGTCATGTTCTACGAATGAAACGAGGCAGGCATCCGTATCTAGCATCACCATGGAGACCACCTGGTTAACGAAGAAGAAGCAGACTGTTGGAGACATGGCGACGAATCATACATGATGAAACGAAAGATGCCTGCAGGTCCTGACGAGAGATATCCGTGCTTGCTCTAGATCGGATTGGGTGAAGATCTTTATTGAGGGCCTCATGTTGTGTGGAGATTTCCTGTGAGTGCCCTAAGTTGGGATGAGATCTCATGTGAGTGCCCTATGTTGGGTTGAGATCTCATGTGAGTGCCCTATGTTGGGTTGAGATCTCATGTGAGTGCCATATGTTGGGTTGAGGTCTCATGTGAGTGCCTTTTGTTGGGTGAAGATCTCATGTGAGTGCCCTATGTTAGGTTGAGATCTCATGTGAGTGCCCTATGTTGGGTTGAGATCTCATGTGAGTACCCTATGTTGAGTTGAGATCTCATGTGAGTGCCCTATGTTGGGTTGAGATCTCATGTGAGTGCCCTATGTTGGGTTGAGATCTCATGTGAGTGCCCTATGTTGGGTTGAGATCTCATGTGAGTGCCATATGTTGGGTTGAGGTCTCATGTGAGTGCCTTTTGTTGGGTGAAGATCTCAAGTGAGTGCCCTATGTTAGGTTGAGATCTCATGTGAGTGCCCTATGTTGGGTTGAGATCTCCTGTGAGTACCCTATGTTGGGTTGAGATCTCATGTGAGTGCCCTATGTTGGGTTGAGATCTCATGTGAGTGCCCTATGTTGGGTTGAGATCTCATGTGAGTGCCCTATGTTGGGTTGAGATCTCATGTGAGTGCCCTATGTTGGGTTGAGATCTCATGTGAGTGCCATATGTTGGGTTGAGGTCTCATGTGAGTGCCTTTTGTTGGGTGAAGATCTCATGTGAGTGCCCTATGTTGGGTTGAGATCTCCTGTGAGTACCCTATGTTGAGTTGAGATCTCATGTGAGTACCCTATGTTGGGTTGAGATCTCATGTGAGTGCTCTATGTTGGGTGAAGATTTTCAGTGAGTGCCCTATGTCGGGTGAAGATCTTATGTGGGTACCTTATGTTGGGTGTAGATCTCATGTGAGTGCTCTGTGTTGGGTGAAGATCTTATGTGGTTACCTTATGTTGGGCGAATATCTCATGTGAGTGCTCTGTGTTGGGTGAAGATCTTATGTGAAGACCTTATGTTGGGCGAAGATCTTCAGTGAGTGCCCTATGTCGGGTGAAGATCTCCTGTGAGTGCCCTATGTTGGGTGAAGATCTTTTGTGAGTGCCCTATGTTGGGTGGAGATCTCCTGTGAGTGCCCTGTGTTGGGTGAAGATCTCCTGTGAGTGCCCTATGCTGGGTGAAGATCTCTTGGAGTGCCCTATGTTGGGTGAAGATCTTTTGTGAGTGCCCTATGTTGGGTGGAGATCTAATGTAAGTGCCCTATGTTTGGTGAAGATCTTTTGTGAGTGCCCTATGTTGGGTGGAGATCTCCTGTGAGTACCCTATTTTCGGTAAAGATCTCCAGTGAGTGCCCTTTGTTGGGTGAAGATCTTCTGTGAGTACCCTTTGTTGGGTGAAGATCTCCTGTGAGTGCCCTTTGTTGGGTGAAGATCTTCTGTAAGTGCCCTTTGTTGGGTGAAGATCTTCTGTGAGTACCCTATATTCGGTAAAGATCTCCTGTGAGTACCCTTTGTTGGGTGAAGATCTCCTGTGAGTGCCCTATCTATCTATCTTTCGTTCGTCCGAAGTATTGTCTATATCTGCAATGTCGTTTCCTGTATAAATGTTACTGTCTTTTGTAATTCTTGCAGTGGCCCATATAGTTTTGTCTGTAGTGTTGTATCTATGGACCAATGGATTTTCCTCAGTCTACTATATTCTGTGCAATCTTGAAGTATGTGTTCAGCAGTCTGGGGCGCCTGTCCACATGTACAAGTAGTTGATGTGCCGATCTTGAATTTTTGTATACATGTGACTATGGAGTCGATTGTGTCCTGTTCTGAGGCGTATAATGATAACTTGTTCATATCTATTCATATTATGAAAGGCATCCTAATTTGGGGCTTGTGGTCCTCTGATTGATTTGATTATCTGTTTCTTATGATGGTATGTAACTGGTGTATCTAGTTGTGTGCCTGTTGAACCTTCCTTTGCCAACTGATCTGCTTTTTTCATTTCCTGGTATTCCAGAGTGAGATGGGATCCACTGCAGGGCAACCCTGTGGTGCTTGCAGAGTTCAGTCAATAAGGTCTGCAGATGTGGTAATTTTCTGGATTGTAATGCCTGGAGGAGTATAAAGATCTTGCATCTGTCAAAAACACTACAGGCTGTGGACTAAGATTACTATTCAGCAGTTTTTCTATTGCTGTGAATGCCCTATGTTTGGGTGAAGATCTCTCGTGAATGCCCTATGTTGGGTGAAGATCTCCTGTGAGTGTCCTATGTTGGGTGAAGATCTTATGTGAGTTCCTTATGTTGAGTGAAGATCTTATGTGAGTGCCCTATGTTGGATGGGATGAAGATCTTCTGTGAGTGTCCTATGTTGGGTGAAGATCTTCTGTGAGTACCCTGTGTCGGGTGAAGTTTTCCGTGAGTGCCCTATGCTCCGACGGGAGTTCGAAGGATTAAGAAGAAACTTCCAACGACCGCGGTATTTATGTGTGGGTAAACGGAATTAGTATATATATTATCCATGGCATCCATCACATTTATATGTATCGTATGCACATTAGAACGCTCTACTTTACCTCAATAAAATTTCGGACAAAAAAAACTTTGATTAGATGGGAATAGCGGTGAACCTCGATGACTGAAAAGGCTGACCGTATTTAGAAATCAAATATTCAAACACAATGTCTGCAGGACTAATGAACTAATTATTTTGATTTCGGGTCTACCATCAAATAAATATATAATCATCACTACATTGAAGAACTTGAAATTGTAACAAACTATGAATATCTGAGATTTGCAGTAACTAACAATGGAGACTGTCAGAAAGAGATCAAAAGAGGATTAGCAATAGCAACACAAAAATTAAACACCATAAAGAACATGTGGAACAAGAACAGCAAGACAGCAACATTAAAATTACTGAGGGCATGTTTTTTCTCCATAGCAACATGTGCTTGTGAATCATGGACAATATCTCACACAACAAGGAAATAACCGATTCCTTCAAAACAAAATGCTACAAAAAATCCTTAGGTTACCTTAAATAATGAAAAAGAGGGATGAAGACATATTAGAAGGCTTGAACATTAAAAATAACTGGTTTATAAACACCATTCTACAGAGGAGATTAAAACACTATGGCCACTTCAAATAGACACAGCGTGCTGGAAGGAGCAATAATGGAAGGCTTGGTTCCTCGGCGAAGTATCAGAGGTAAGAGAAAAAGAAAGTGGTTTCACGACATCAAGGAGACCTCGAACGTGATAACAGAAGTGGGAGATCTAGCTAAAGGCAAAGCTTCTTTTAGATGGTATGTGGTGAATTCAACGTTCTATGGGAGATATGACTAGAGACAGAGATTCTTTTAGATGGTCTGTGGTGAATTCAACGTTCTATGGGAGATATGACTAGAGACAGAGATTCTTTTAGATGGTCTGTGGTGAATTCAACGTTCTATGGGAGATATGACTAGAGACAGAGATTCTTTTAGATGGTCTGTGGTGAATTCAACGTTCTATGGGAGATATGACTAGAGACAGAGATTCTTTCAGGTGGACTGTGGTGAATTCAACGTTCTATGGGAGATATGACTAGAGACAGAGATTCTTTCAGGTGGACTGTGGTGAATTCAACGTTCTATGGGAGATATGACTAGAGACAGAGATTCTTTCAGGTGGACTGTGGTGAATTCAACGTTCTATGGGAGATATGACTAGAGACAGAGATTCTTTCAGGTGGACTGTGGTGAATTCAACGTTCTATGTGAGATATGACTAGAGACAGAGATTCTTTCAGGTGGACTGTGGTGAATTCAACGTTCTATGGGAGATATGACTAGAGACAGAGATTCTTTCAGGTGGACTGTGGTGAATTCAACGTTCTATGGGAGATATGACTAGACACAGAGATTCTTTCAGGTGGACTGTGGTGAATTCAACGTTCTATGGGAGATATGACTAGAGACAGAGATTCTTTTAGATGGGCTGTCGTGAATTCAACGTTCTATGGGAGATATGACTAGAGACAGAGATTCTTTTACAAAGGGATGTGGTGAATTCAACGTTCTATGGGAGATCTGGCTAGAGACAGAGATTCTTTTACAAAGGGATGTGGTGAATTCAACGTTCTATGGGAGATCTGGCTAGACACAGAGATTCTTTAAGATGGGCTGTCGTGAATTGAAAGTTCCACAAAGAACATGGGGGCCACGATAGCTCAGTGGTTAGTGAACTGGACTACAAAGGACAAGAGGTAGGGCTCGATCAAAACCGACGGCTTCCGGTTCACCACTCCTTTAATGGGTACCGGATTTATTTCTGGGAAAGTAAAGCGGCACGGGCGTAATACCGACCACATTACCCCAAAAATTATGTGCCGAAGGTCTGTAAAATTTATGGTCACTAACACCATATTCCCCATACGCCACTTGGCGTGACAGTGGTACTTTACTTTTTTTTTTTAACAAAGAACTTGCAACCTGAGAATGATTTAACAAACACTTAGCTGTTAACATATTTGACACATCTAAAGCTGTTGCCTCTTAGACAATAACAGAAGACCTACCGTCAGCTTGAGAAATGAGAATGATTTAACAAACACTTAGCTGTTAACATATTTGACACATCTAAAGCTATTGCCTCTTAGATAACAACAGAAGACCTACCGTCAGCTTGAGAAATGAGAACAAGCGCATGCAGTTGCCATCTATCGTTGCCCGCCTCAACTGCTGATGCTAGAGATCTCTTACCGTACTCCTTGGCTATATTGAACTTTCCCACGGACAGGTAACATCGACCTAGCTCGTGGCACAACCACGTGACTTCTAACGGCTCTATGCTCATAGGAAGCTTTCTTTCCCATCTGTGGACAGACGGATAGTTTAGTTGACAGATCGCCTGCACAACTCAACAGACAAATGCATAGTGGTCAGATCTTCTTTACAGCTCGTTCCCTTGTTCCAGGCAGGTTTGCTCCACATTAGCGAAAGCACTGAAGATGGTCTAACACAGATGCACAAACTTCGTAAAAACCGGCTCGACTCCAAACAATCTTAGTCACCTCATCCGATATATGTAGCAGATAACACTGGTTCTGTCCTTTTCTGTCCTTCACATAGTGTACCTTTAGCCACACGGACGAGATGGGTTAAAGAATCATACCTCTAACATATCTTCCTAATTCTTGTTATCACTTTAGGAGTGCTTTGTGTTTTGCACCTTCTGGTCCAGTGCATCATCTTTAGCAAACGTTGGTTCGGGAATGATTTATTGATTTGAACTTTAGTGGTCCTTGTCCTATTTTTAGACATAAATTCACTCCCAGGATATCGATCTTGACATCCTAGCTAGTCATTCTTATGCAGGCTTGTTGCGCGTTTTCCTTCTCTTAATTGAATTATCCGCTTGGAATAGCATGCTCCTCACACTTGAATTTGTATATCTTTTTTTGTCTCTTCGTCTTTTGTTTTGTAAATCTTCCTCCGTGTGTATGGCTTCGTATTATTTCTTCCTAATATTTGAGCTAATATGACTGACTGTGTAGGCTTGATCTCAACATTTGCACGTGAAGTAGCCTCGTAACAAAAGATATTGAAATAAAACTTGCGTTTTCTATTATATAATTTCCTAATGTAAAGTATAATAAGGATATTTTAAAATGTTAATATTTCCTCTCTGTTTTGTTGTTGTGTGTGGGAAGTTTATTCTTTCCTTCCTCATCTGTTTTCAACCTCGAGGGAAGATATAATCTGTGTTTTTTTTACTCTTCTGTTCGTCTCTTCTGCTGTTATATTTCATACTGTTTCTAATACTCCATCAATTCATCTTTTTCGTGGTCGACCCTTGGGTATGGTTTTTTCCTAACATTTATTAAAGGCTCGTTATATTGTGTTTTAATATATCTGCCTTATCACGTGGCCAAACCATATTATCTGTTGTTTATTTATGGCAAGTAGATTTTTTTTCTCATTTCTTAATTTCTGACTTTATCTCTCGGGCTGTTTCCTATCATTCATCTAGTACGTGTATGTGTGTATTAAATATGTTTTTAGTGCCCATATTTTCCAATGACCAACATATGGTTGATTCTGATAATTTATAAATTAATTCTGGTGCATTCAAAATAATGGTCAATATTTTTTTACCTTCAAATCTCCACAAATGGGATTCAAACCACTGCCCATGTGATCAGTAACGACACCATTAAAACCAACTCAGCCACAACGGTTACTAAGTTCTTAATATAGTGTTGCTTTTCTTAGTTGGTTTTCTTTATTGAAGGAGCCATGATAGCTCAGTGGTTAGTGAACTGGACTACAAAGGACAAGGGGTACGGTTCAATCCCAACCGACTGCTTCCGAGTTTACCCAGCCTTAAATGGGGGAATTTTTTTCTGGGAAAGTAAAGCGGCACGGGCGTAATATCGACCACATTACCTCAAATATCATGTGCTGAAGGTCTATAAAATGTATGGTCACTAACACCATATTCCCTATACGCCACTTGGCGTGACGGGGCTCTTTTATTTTACTTTCTTTATTGAGAACTACGTGGTCTAGAGATAAGACATTGCTCTCTGTACATGAAGGTTCAGAGACCGGATCTCGCCAAAGGAGGTGGGAATTTTTCGCTTCGAATCCGCGGTTTCTTCATGGCTTTACCCTCCCCTGGTCTCATGGTAGTGAGATGTGATGTCTAGCCCTCTCTTGGTAGTGAGATCTGATGTCTGGTCCCTCTCTTGGTAGTGAGATCTGATGTCTGGTCCCTCTCTTGGTAGTGAGATCTGATGTCTGGTCCCTCTCTTGGTAGTGAGATCTGATGTCTGGTCCCTCTCTTGGTAGTGAGATCTGATGTCTGGTCCCTCTCTTGGTAGTGAGATCTGATGTCTAGCCCTCTCTTGGTAGTGAGATCTGATGTCTAGCCCTCTCTTGGTAGTGAGATCTGATGTCTAGCCCTCTCTTGGTAGTGAGATCTGATGTCTAGCCCTCTCTTGGTAGTGAGATCTGATGTCTAGCCCTCTCTTGGTAGTGAGATCTGATGTCTAGCCCTCTCTTGGTAGTGAGATCTGATGTCTGGTCCCTCTCATGGTAGTGAGATCTGATGTCTAGCCCTCTCTTGGTAGTGAGATCTGATGTCTGGTCCCTCTCTTGGTAGTGAGATCTGATGTCTGGTCCCTCTCTTGGTAGTGAGATCTGATGTCTGGTCCCACTCTTGGTAGTGAGATCTGATGTCTGGTCCCACTCTTAGTAGAGAGATCTGATGTCTGGTCCCTCTCTTGGTAGTGAGATCTGATGTCTAGCCCCCTCTTGGTAGAGAGATCTGATGTCTAGCCCACTCTTGGTAGTGAGATCTGATGTCTGGTCCCTCTCTTGGTAGTGAGATGTGATGTCTGGTCCCTCTCTTGGTAGAGAGACCTGATGTCTGGTCCCTCTTTTGGTAGTGAGATCTGATGTCTGGTCCCACTCTTGGTAGAGAGATCTGATGTCTGGTCCCTCTCTTGGTAGAGAGATCTGATGTCTGGTCCCTCTCTTGGTAGTGAGATCTGATGTCTGGTCCCTCTCTTGGTAGTGAGATCTGATGTCTGGTCCCTCTCTTGGTAGAGAGATCTGATGTCTGGTCCCTCTCTTGGTAGTGAGATCTTATGTCTAGCCTTCTCTTGGTAGAGAGATCTGATGTCTGGTCCCTCTCTTGGTAGTGAGATCTGATGTCTGGTCTCTCTCATGGTAGTGAGATCTGATGTCTGGTCCCTCTCATGGTAGTGAGATCTGATGTCTGGTCCCTCTCATGGTAGTGAGATCTGATGTCTGGTCCCTCTCATGGTAGTGAGATCTGATGTCTGGTCCCTCTCATGGTAGTGAGTTCTGATGTCTGGTCCCTCTCTTGGTAGTGAGATCTGATGTCTGGTCCCTCTCTTGGTAGTGAGATCTGATGTCTGGTCCCTCTCTTGGTAGTGAGATCTGATGTCTGGTCCCTCTCTTTGTAGTGAGATCTGATGTCTAGCCCTCTCTTGGTAGTGAGATCTGATGTCTGGTCCCTCTCTTGGTAGAGATCTGATGTCTGGTCCCTCTCTTGGTAGTGAGATCTGATGTCTAGCCCTCTCTTGGTAGTGAGATCTGATGTCTGGTCCCTCTCTTGGTAGTGAGATCTGATGTCTAGCCCTCTCTTGGTAGTGAGATCTGATGTCTAGCCCTCTCTTGATAGTGAGATCTGATGTCTGGTCCCTCTCTTGGTAGTGAGATCTGATGTCTGGTCCCTCTCTTGGTAGTGAGATCTGATGTCTAGCCCTCTCTTGGTAGTGAGATCTGATGTCTGGTCCCTCTCTTGGTAGTGAGATCTGATGTCTAGCCCTCTCTTGGTAGTGAGATCTGATGTCTGGTCCCTCTCTTGTAGTGAGTGAGATCTGATGTCTGATCCCTCTCTTGGTAGTGAGATCTGATGTCTAGCCCTCTCTTGGTAGTGAGATCTGATGTCTAGCCCTCTCTTGGTAGTGAGATCTGATATTTAGCCCTCTCTGGGTAGTGAGATCTGATGTCTAGCCCTCTCTTGGTAGTGGGATCTTATATTTAGCCCTCTCTGAGTAGTGAAATCCGATGTCTAGCCCTCTCTTGGTAGTGAGATCTGATGTCTAGCCCTCTCTTGGTAGTGAGATCTGATATCTAGCCCTCTCTGGGTTGTGAAATCTGATTTATAGTCGTCTCTTGGTAGTGCGATCTGATGTCTAGCCCTCTCTTGGTAGTGAGACCTGATATTTAGCCCTCTCTGGGTAGTGAGATTCAATGTTTAGCTCTCTCTGAGTAGTGAGATCCAGTGTCTAGCCTTCTTTGGGCAGTTAGATCTGATGTCTTGCCCTCTCTATGTAGTGAGACCCAGTGTCTAGCCCTCTCTGGGTAGTGAGATTCAATGTTTAGCTCTATCTGGGTAGTGAGATCCAGTGTCTAGCCTTCTCTGGGTAGTGAGATTCAATGTTTAGCTCTCTCTATGTAGTGAGATTCAATGTTTAGCTCTATCTGGGTAGTGAGATCCAGTGTCTAGCCTTCTCTGGGTAGTGAGATCCGGTGCCTAGCCCTCTCTTGGTAGTGAGATCTGATTTCTAGCCCTCTCTGGGTAGTGATATTCGATCTCCAGCTCTCGAGTGTTGCGCTGGGTGCGAAAATTGTGTTATTTTAATAAGAAAGCTAATAATGTAAAGCAAGAACAGTAAACACCATCATTTCTATTGTTGTGAGGCAGAACATCGCCGATTTTGACCCCTCCTTTGTGTTGTGATGTACAACAATGGCTTCGAAATACTAGTTTCAGAGACAAAGTGACGGAGCAACACTCGAAAGTGCGAGTGTCAGATTCAAACATGTGCCATTCTGTCCAGAGGCTGACGTCTAACATATTGACCACCCAGACCCACAATAACAAAGAACACATCGAAAATACATAAAAGCACGCACGCTCACACATGCACAAACAAACAAACATACACACACAGCCAAGCAACGTTATATTCCTTAAAGCGAAACGTGGCCATGACAGCCTGAACTTTTCCAACAGGCAAGATTTATAGCTAAGATAAGAGTATAAAAACTCAATCTAGAATGAAACTGTCAATTATGCAGCCCAGAAAGTGCAAACATTGTCATATCTTTTTACGCACTATTTCGATCCATATCACACTCGATTTAGGAATTACTCGATTAAGACAAGTCTTTTCCTTTGTTTGTTATAGCCAAGTGGACACTACTTTTCTTTGTTCGTTATAGCCAAGTGGACACTACTTTTATTTGTTCGTTATAGCCAAGTGAACACTACTTTTCTTTGTTCGTTATAGCCAAGTGGACACTACTTTTCTTTGTTCGTTATAGCGCAGTGGACACTACTTTCCTTTGTTCGTTATAGCCAAGTGGACACTACTTTTCTTTGTTCGTTATAGCCAAGTGGACACTACTTTTCTTTGTTCGTTATAGCCAAGTGGACACTACTTTCCTTTGTTCGTTATAGCCAAGTGGACACTACTTTCCTTTGTTCGTTATAGCCAAGTGGACACTACTTTCCTTTGTTCGTTATAGCCAAGTGGACACTGCTTAGTTATGCCTGGAGACAAATAATAATAAATAAATATTATTAAATAGGGAAACTTCGTTACGTCTCTTAGTTATGCTTCTTTTGTGTAGAACTTTTCTGTGCAGAAAATTTCACACAAAGGCTAAATTCTCAACAATTATAAAGATATTATGAAATCAATTGTTGTCAATGGAAACAAAAATAAAAAAGAGTTCTTCAATGCTGTCTGAGGTCAGTCGCGATGTGTGTGAACTCTAAACAAGAGGACAGCACAAGAGAATTGTTGGAGGCAGCAAACAATTGGTTTACATAGAATATCATTAATAGCTAAAATGAGTAAAGAGACTCCAGATCACAGCAAAGAGAAATTTGATTTAAAATATCAAAAGGGAAAAATAATCATCATTTTTGGAGACAAATAATAATAAATGTATATTTTTTATAGAAGGAAACATCCGAATCAATAGATCAACGAATCATTTCAGAGGAGAAGTTATGTTTACAGCACTCGGAAAAATCGCAAATAATCAACAACAGAAAAACACAAATAACTATGTATGATCCGAAGCAGGATCGAATTTGTACTCCTTGGCACAGTGTCTTGCCACGAGAAACCAAACGCGAGAGCACACGGTCAATTCAGTTATCTGAAAAAAAATAGCTATCAATGGCGACGTCTTTCACGCATGTATCCTCATGACTATAGCATAGGGTTACGATCACATGTGTCCTCATGACTATAGCATAGGGTTACGATTATATGTGTCCACATGACTATAGCATAGGGTTACGATCACATGTGTCCTCATGACTATAGCATAGGGTTACGATCACAACTCGGGAATAACTTTCAGAAGTTTCCCTATAAAACAAAATTCATTTATTATTATTTGTCTCCAGTCTAAACCACTGGAAACTACTATTCGTGCTGTTTCGTCCTATAATTGCGTGTCTGCAACACAAGTATTCAACCTCACCCTATCCGAGAGATACTGGTCATAATAGGAAATTACAGATACACAATTTATTCCCGAGTTGTAATCGTAGAGCTATGCTATAGTCATGAGAACACATGCGTGAAAGACATCGCCAATGATAGCTAATTTCTAGCTGAGTTGGTCGTGTGCTCTAGCGTTTGGTTCTTGTGGCAAGGCGCTGTGCCAAGGAGTATGGCAATGATCCTGCTTCGAACCATCTATTGTTCTTTGTTTTTTTTCTTCTGTTGTTGGTTATTTGTGATTTTTTTCGATAGCTGTAAACATACCTCATCCTCTGAAATGTTTCGCTCGTTATTTTGGGCTATGTTAAAAGAAACAACTGGAAAATTTTCTGACAACATAATTACAACTACATTCAAGGAAAAGGTATTCACATAACATTAATGACGTATAGGCGTGGAGTGGCAAGTAGAACCTCAGTATCTCTTGGATATGTCTTGTGAGAGTGAACGGCCGCAAAAAGCTCTCCTCAACTTTATCAAATTCTTCCTTAACAAAAGTTGGGGTGCTTATTTTCTATCAGCTCGATCGATTGGAGAATATGTTACGAAATGTTGGTGGCGCATGAGAAAAGCAAAATACACCTTAGTTAATCGTGATCAAAATCAATTGTTAACAAATAAACAGCAAACGCCAACTTACACATCAATCGCCTTCTGGTAATTGCCGCTTCCGGCATAAACTCGGCCTAGATTGTCTAGAGCTCTCCGTTCCGCCTCGTCGATGTAACTGAGGATAAAGTCAATGTGTCGTGTTGGTACAGGAAGAATCATGAAATTTATCTAGCTCATGGATTGGCGTCTTCTTTTTCTCGCCATATATTTATTAATGTCTACACAAAATATCTCCCTGTCTATTTAGTCATGTCTACACAAAAAGTCTCCCTGTCTATTTAGTCATGTCTACACAAAAAGTCTCCCTGTTTATTTAGTCATGTCTACACAAAAAGTCTCCCTGTCCATTTATTAATGTCTGCACGAAACGTCTCCCTGTTTGTTTAGTAATATCTACACAAAAAGTATAACTGTCTATATAGAAATGTCCACACAAAAAGTCTACCTGTCTATTTAGAAATGTCCAAACAAAATGTCTACCTGTCTATATAGAAATGTCCACGCAAAAAGTCTACCTGTCTATTTTGTTTACCTGTCTACATAAAAAGTCTGCCTGTCTATTTAGAAATGTCCACACAAAAAGTCTACCTGTCTATATGGAAATGTCCACACAAAAAGTCTACCTGTCTATATAGAAATGTCCACGCAAAAAGTCTGCCTGTCTATTTAGTTTACCTGTCTAAACAAAAAGTCTGCATGTCTATTTAGTTTACCTGTCTACACAAAATGTCTGCCTGTCTATTTAGAAATGTCCACACAAAAAGTCTACCTGTCTATTTATAAATGTCCACACAAAAATTCTACCTGTCTATTTATAAATGTCCACACAAAAATTCTACCTGTCTATATAAAAATGTCCACACAAAAAGTCTACCTGTCTATTTATAAATGTCCACACAAAAAGTATACCTGCCTATATAGAAATGCCCACGCAAAAAGTCTACCTGTCTATTTAGTTTACCTGTCTACACAAAATTCTGCCTGTCTATTTAGAAATGTCCACACAAAAATTCTGCCTGTCTATTTAGAAATGTCCACACAAAAAGTCTACCTGTCTATATAGAAATGTCCACACAAAAAGTCTACCTGTCTATATAGAAATGTCCACGCAAAAAGTCTACCTGTCTATTTAGTTTACCTGTCTACACAAAAAGTCTGCCTGTCTATTTAGTCTACCTGTCTACACAAAATGTCTATCTTTAAGATCACCTGATTTGCCCTCACAAGGTAGTGGTGGTTTTAATCTTGTTGAAGATCTGTTCTATAGCTCGTTTCAAAACATATGCCCAACTTCAAAACGCTATTACTCTCTAACCGTTTGTTAAATACTTTTGAAATTTTCCAAATGTTATTAGAATGCAAAAGACCCTTTAAATGTATATTTAACAAATATCTTGCAGCTGCAGTTTTCTTAAAGCGGCGATATTTCTTTGATGTTTGTCAAAATTGTAAATTGTGAAGCCCTAAAGAATAGAAATTACCGTAGTTGCTGGTCTACGATTAATTTTCACTAGGTAAAGGCGTGGCCGTAATGGGGAAATAACTGAATAAGGAAAAACACCAGGAGAATTATTGTCTTCTCAGTTCGAGGACGGACGATAATAATATCAAGGTATACCTGTATGTCCAATTTTCATAGTTGTGTGGTCCTGAAAAGGACCGTTTGTTGAAATAATTTAAGGTAATATAGGGCCAACATTGTGGGGGCTATATACTTTCATTCTGAATCAGACGAGTGTAAAAGATAATAATTGTAAAAGAAAATAACTGTTTGGGGTTGAACATTCCACAAACCATCATTTTTCCAATATTCCTCTTCCTGTTTTAAGACGTGGTCTTCACATTTAGCCCAATAATCTTTGTCTATATTTAATAAAGCGAGATTAGCAAGAGTCTTTACATCGCATATTTTGAATGTTGTATTTTCATCTGCCACTTGTCCTTTTAATTTTGCCCAGATTAGTTCTATTGGATTTAAATGAGCATGGTAAGGTGGCAGCCTCAAACTTATATGACCGTGCTCTTGGATAATCTTATCTATTTGAAAAATCTTTGTCCTCTGTTTTTGCTTTACTAGAGATAGCAATTCAGGTTTTAAGTACATGTTATTAAATTGTATGTGCTCCTTTGTGAGCCATATCTTAATAGCATCTTTTGTACTGGATGACGTCGGGACTTTATCTTCAAGTGCAACAATGTTGTGGTACGCTGCATTGTCCATTATTAGGCAAGATGGTCGATCTAGTGATGGGAGAACATAATTTTCAATCCAATGTCTAAATATGTGACCATTCATCTCAGAGTGATAATCCCGATTGTCTATGGATTTTGAAAGAAAAATGAGCTCTGCATTCTGTATTAGTCCATGTTGTCGACTACCTGCATGAGCAATTATCAAGCGCTGTCCTTTGCTGCTAGGTATTAATCTCTTAATCTTTCCATCTGATGACTGCCATTCCCTTTGGTTAGTGTGGTGAGCATTGATCCATGTTTCATCCAAGTACACAATATCATAACCTTGCTTGCGCACCTCTTTTACTTCACGTAAGTACTTGCTTCTCATGACTACTATATGTGGCTTCTCACAGATGATGTTTCGTCCATTGGAATACTTTCTGAATGTAAAGCCTGCAGCTCTCACATTCCTCCATAATGTAGACTTTGATATTTCAATACTGTTGTTCTTTTTCAGCGATACTTTTAATTTTCTTATTGTAACAGTTTCATTCATACCCAACATTTTGCGAATTTCACTTCTAATAAGTTCACTGTCGAAATTATCCAACATTTTTGCTCTTCCTTGTGATTTTGTATATTTTGAACATTGACGGTCACGTGCTTGAATCCAGCGATTAAATGACCGTTTAGATAAATCCAAAATGTGTCTTGTCCTATTCTCAGGGTTTTCTAAAGAATGAAATAATCTTCCTCGTTTAGCCTCTTTGCAAAAATAGTCATACATTTTTATTGCGATGTTTTGTAAACTGCAGAATTTCATTTTAAGACTCATGATAAATGTTATTGTTCCACGTTACGCCGCTGAATAAACGGAAATGGAACACACAATGTCTCGTGTTTACTACAAGTGTCTAATTGTGTCAGTAAACTCACGCGGAAAGCGTGCAAAATCGTAAATTTGAGCGTGTATAGATTTGTAATAGCTATTTTTAACTTAAATACTGTAAACACTAAGTTTTGACTACATCAATGGGTCGTTATAAATTTATATAAATCAAATAAGCAATAATAATAACCAAATGTTTGTTTTTAATTAAATTAATTCCCTGTTGGGTTCTAATCATTATAACTATACATGCAAATTTTGAAAAAATTACAAAAAGCGGTTTAAAAGATATTGATTTTTAAAGTTGGGCACGACTTATGAAACAAGCTATAGTCTATTCTATTCATGGAGTCAGTTTCATTGCAGTCGAGGCATCCCCGTATCCGCTCGACCAACCTTCCCAGCATTTCTCGAAGAGACTGCTTGTTCCTATAAAGTGTTGATTGTTGATTTATCTGCTCTTCCCACGAAGCAATTCTGATTGATTAACCTTTCTAATACCCAGATAAGGTTTACTTCTCTTGAAATGTGGTTGTTTCTTCTGTTCCTGCGTTGATCCTTATTTTTTAATATTACTGCTATCTCATAGCAAGGTATTTTGATCTGGACCTTACCGGTATTTTAGCTTTAATAAAATAGAGGTTTTAATTGGAAAACAGATGAGTACGATTAAAGAACGGTTTACCTTGGCCAAAAGTACGTGTTCTAATTTCCGTTGATTGGCCCAAGAAAAACGTTCAGCAAAATGACAATGTCGTAGAACAGTAAGGTTTTAGACTTCATTTATACTAAATCAGCACATTCAGAGATAAGGGTATCTGTGTTTTTCCTCTCTGTTATTACCTTATGCAAAATCATGACTCTGTACTGCAAAAATTAAGCCGCAAAAACTTCACAAATTTGGACAAGATCAGAACGGCTTGGAAGGTGTTTGTTGAAGACATATGCTCCAAAGGGAGCTGAAAGGAAGAAGGAAGAAAAAGAGGAAAGAAGGAGAAGAAGAAGAAAAAGAAGGAAGAAAAAGAGGAAGAAGAAAAAGAAAGAAGAAAAAGAAAGAAGAAGAAGGAAGAGAAAGAAGAAGAAGGAAGAGAAAGAAGAAGAAGGAAGAGAAAGAAGAAGAAGGAAGAGAAAGAAGAAGAAGGAAGAGAAAGAAGAAGAAGGAAGAGAAAGAAGAAGGAAGAGAAAGAAGAAGAAGGAAGAGAAAGAAGAAGAAGGAAGAGAAAGAAGAAGAAGGAAGAGAAAGAAGAAGAAGGAAGAGAAAGAAGAAAAGGAAGAGAAGAGAAGAGAAAGAAGAAGAGGAAGAGAAAGAAGAAGAAGGAAGAGAAAGAAGGAAGAGAAAGAAGAAGAAGGAAGAGAAAGAAGAAGAAGGAAGAGAAAGAAGGAAGAGAAAGAAGAAGAAGGAAGAGAAAGAAGAAGAAGGAAGAGAAAGAAGAAGAAGGAAGAGAAAGAAGAAGAAGGAAGAGAAAGAAGAAGAAGGAAGAGAAAGAAGAAGAAGGAAGAGAAAGAAGAAGAAGGAAGAGAAAGAAGAAGAAGGAAGAGAAAGAAAAAGAAGGAAGAGAAAGAAAAAGAAGGAAGAGAAAGAAGAAGAAGGAAGAGAAAGAAGAAGAAGGAAGAGAAAGAAGAAGAAGGAAGAGAAAGAAGAAGAAGGAAGAGAAAGAAGAAGAAGGAAGAGAAGAGAAGAAGGAAGAGAAAGAAGAAGAAGGAAGAGAAACAAGAAGAAGGAAGAGAAAGAAGAGGAAGGAAGAGAAAGAAGAAGAAGGAAGAGAAAGAAGAAGAAGGAAGAGAAAGAAGAGGAAGGAAGAGAAAGAAGAAGAAGGAAGAGAAAGAAAAAGAAGGAGAGAAAGAAAAGAAGGAAGAGAAAGAAAAAGAAGGAAGAGAAAGAAAAAGAAGGAAGAAAGAAAAAGAAGGAAGAGAAAGAAAAAGAAGGAAGAGAAAGAAAAGAAGGAAGAGAAAGAAGAAGAAGGAAGAGAAAGAAAAGAAGGAAGAGAAAGAAAAAGAAGGAAGAGAAAGAAAAAGAAGGAAGAGAAAGAAAAAGAAGGAAGAGAAAGAAGAAAGAAGAAGAAAGAAGAAGGAAGAAGGAAGAAAAGAAGGAAGAAGGAAGAAGAAAGAAGAAGGAAGAAGAAGAAGAAGGAAGAAGAAGGAAGAAAGAAGAAAGAAGAAGGAAGAAGAAAGAAGAAGGAAGAAGAAAGAGAAGGAAGAAGAAGGAAGAAAGAAAGAAAGAAGAAGGAAGAAGAAAGAAGAGGAAGAGGAAGAAGAAAGAAGAAGAAGAAGAAGGAAGAGGAAGAAGAAGGAAGAATAAGGAAGAAGGAAGAAGAAGAAGAAGAAGAAGGAAGAAGGAAGAGGAAGAAGAAGGAAGAAGGAAGAGGAAGAAGAAGGAAGAAGGAAGAGGAAGAAGAAGGAAGAAGGAAGAGGAAGAAGAAGGAAGAGGAAGAAGAAAGAAGAAGGAAGAGGAAGAAGAAGGAAGAAGGAAGAGGAAGAAGAAGGAAGAAGGAAGGGAGAAGAAGAAGGAAGAAGGAAGAGGAAGAAGAAGGAAGAGGAAGAAGAAGGAAGAAGGAAGAGGAAGAAGAAGGAAGAAGAAGGAAGAAAGAAGAAGGAAGAAGGAAGAAGGAAGAAGAAAGAAGAAGGAAGAAGGAAGAAGAAAGAAGAAGGAAGAAGAAGGGAGAAGGAAGAGGAAGAAGAAGGAAGAAGAAGGAAGAAGTAAGAAGGAAAAATGAAGAAGAAGAAGAAGGAAGAAGGAAGAAGGAAGAGGAAGAAGAAGGAAGAAGGAAGAGGAAGGAAGAAGGAAGAAGGAAGAGGAAGGAAGAAGGAAGAATAAGGAAGAAGGAAGAAGGAAGAGGAAGAAGAAGGAAGAAGGAAGAGGAAGGAAGAAGGAAGAAGGAAGGAAGAAGGAAGAATGAAGAGGAAGGAACAAGGAAGAGGAAGGAAAGGAAGAGGAAGGAAGAAGGAAGAAGGAAGAGAAGGAGAAGGAAGATGAAGAATAAGGAAGAGGAAGAAGAAGGAAGAGGAAGTAGAAGGAAGAGGAAGAAGAAGAAGAAGGAAGAGGAAGAAGAAGAGGGAAGAAGAAGGAAGAGGAAGAAGAAGGAAGAAGGAAGAGGAAGAAGAAGAAGAAGAAGAGGAAGAAGAAGGAAGAAGAAGAAGAAGAAGAAGAGGGAGAAGAAGAAGTAGAAAACTACAAAGACTATATACCCATTATTATCAATTGTTTTGATCACATATCGGCATACCAAGATCGAAAAGAAGAAGAAGAAAAAGAAGAAGAAGAGAAGAAGAGGAAGAG
>JAVIAB010000125.1:21440100-21650100 GCA_032433765.1 Megaustenia siamemsis
CATCAGATGGAAAGATTAAGAGATTAATACCTAGCAGCAAAGGACAGCGCTTGATAATTGCTCATGCAGGTAGTCGACAACATGGACTAATACAGAATGCAGAGCTCATTTTTCTTTCAAAATCCATAGACAATCGGGATTATCACTCTGAGATGAATGGTCACATATTTAGACATTGGATTGAAAATTATGTTCTCCCAGCACTAGATCGACCATCTTGCCTAATAATGGACAATGCAGCGTACCACAACATTGTTGCACTTGAAGATAAAGTCCCGACGTCATCCAGTACAAAAGATGCTATTAAGATATGGGTCACAAAGGAGCACATACAATTTAATAACATGTACTTAAAACCTGAATTACTATCTCTAGTAAAGCAAAAACAGAGGACAAAGATTTTTCAAATAGATAAGATTATCCAAGAGCACGGTCATATAAGTTTGAGGCTGCCACCTTACCATGCTCATTTAAATCCAATAGAACTAATCTGGGCAAAATTAAAAGGACAAGTGGCAGATGAAAATACAACATTCAAAATATGCGATGTAAAGACTCTTGCTAATCTCGCTTTATTAAATATAGACAAAGATTATTGGGCTAAATGTGAAGACCACGTCTTAAAACAGGAAGAAGAATATTGGAAAAATAATGGTTTGTGGAATGTTCAACCCCAAACAGTTTTTAATCTTTTAGACTCGTCTGATTCAGAATGAAAGTATATAGCCCCCACAATGTTGGCCCCTATATTACCTTAAATTATTTCAACAAACGGTCCTTTTCAGGACCACACAACTATGAAAATTGGACATACAGGTATACCTTGATATTATTATCGTCCGTCCTCGAACTGAGCAGACAATAATTCTCCTGGTGTTTTGTTTTATCGAGTTATTTCCCCATTACGGCCACGCCTTTACCTAGTGAAAATTAATCGTAGACCAGCAACTACGGTAATTTCTATTCTTTAGGGCTTCACAATTTACAATTTTGACAAACATCAAAGAAATATCGCCGCTTTAAGAAAACTGCAGCTGCAAGATATTTGTTAAATATACATTTAAAGGGTCTTTTGCATTCTAATAACATTTGGAAAATTTCAAAAGTATTTAACAAACAATTAGAGAGTAATAGCGTTTTGAAGTTGGGCAAATGTTTTGAAACGAGCTATAGCTTAGTAAGCATTGTTGGATTAAAATGGACCCCCTACTTCGGGTAGGTGAGTACCATTTTTCATATAATTTTTTTTTTTTTTTCACAAAATTTTGATTTTTAATTGCTTAAATTCTTATCCTTTAATTTGTTTTTCAAAATAATGTTTCTGATTATGAATCTGTGTCCTTTTCCCCTCAATTTGCTGCCCAATATATATGTCTATGACTTATTATAGTGAAAATATGAAAGATTTAGTGAAAGAAGTATTTTTCAGGAAGAAAAAATTATGGCAAAACAGTAATGACTGGGTAGAAAAACTACGGACATTAACTCTTTCCAGACTACCATCCAACACCTTGGTTCTATGAAATTGATCCGTTCTAACCATCCACCGACACGTCGGTTATTTCGGGTGTAGCTGAATATTTGATTCGTTTTCACTGATTTTCGTTTTTATTTCAACCAATACTTGATTTCCGGAAGTAGGAGAGTTCTCTCACTTGATCTTCCTGTTTAACCGGCATGGACTAAGTTTTGAATGTTGGAAAATTGTTAATTTACATTCATTGTTTATTTCTGAAATTTCTATCACATAATGGCCACGCCCACTGCTGGTAGTTCTTTTAGTGCTTCTCGCCCAAAACTATATAGTGCAGAACAAGCTAGATCTATGTTCGAAACGTTATTTAGTGAATCAGAAATGGACTATTCAGATTCGGACAACAGTTTTAGTGGTGATAATGATGGTGATTGTCATGATATAAGTAACCCTAGTGGTCAGTCGAGTGTTAAGAAACCAAGACGATCTTGTTTAGGTTTAGCGGGTCGACGCCTCCAGTCCAGCACTATCAGTGACTCAGAGGAATTGAGTGGCAGTGATTCTGATGATGAAACCGATACTATTCTGTCAGCCAAAGCTGACAGGACAGGACAGGACATGTGGCTAGGAAGCCTGCTGATGGGTGGCATGAAGCCAGAGATGGAGATACAATTGGAAAATCTAGCTTAAAAAATGTAAATTCTGGATGTAAGTTAGATCTTCCAGAAAATGCTTCACCTTCCAAGTATTTTCTGAGCCTGTTGACTGACACAATTGTTGACAATCTGATTCAAAATATCAACAATTATGCTCAGCAAAAAATGGAATTTAGTAGTACTGTATGCAGGTATTCAATTTTTACTAAATGGGCACCGCTGGACCATAATACTTTTTTTCAGTTTCTGGCAGTCCTGATTTGCCATGGGAATGAATGCAAAAAATTCTATAAAGGATTACTGGTCCATTCAATCATATAAAAGTAGTCCTTGGTTTAGGTGCATGTTTAGTCGGACCAGATTTTTACTCATTTATGCGGCTCATCTATGCTTCATGCGGCTGTTGAAAAATCACAACTACACTGGAGTGCTAAATTCCAACAGACGCGGATTTCCAGGAGAAGTCAAAAATAAAAAAATATCAGTGAATGAGGCAAAGTGGTTCATCAATGATGAGGAGCAAGTTATGTGTGTCAGCTGGAGGGATAAAAAATCCAAAAAGCCCTGCCAATTGGTGACAACACATGGAAGTGTCACATATGAGGTCAGAACTAAAGGTAGGAGTCAAGTCAGGAAGCCATCACCCATCCATAGCTACAACCACTCCATGAATGGATGTGACAGAGTAGACCAGATGATCTCATATTATGGGAACTACACAAGGAAGACAAGTAGTTAAGACTGGCTCTACATAATATTTAAGAACTCTTTTTCTTGTTTATTCTATTGTTAAAAATGGATTGCATAGTATCTTCCTCATTTTTTATTTTTTGGAAAGCTGCTTTTGCCTGAGTCATTCTGCATCTCACCTCTTTTGTACATCATCTTCCGTCTGAGGTTAACAAAGTTTCCAAATATTTAAATTCATTTACCTGTTTTAATATTGTTCCACTTGTCTTTATTTTACACTGAGGTGATGTCTTTTTCTTTGTTGTTACCATTACCTCTGTCTTTTTGCTATTAAGGCTTAAGGCTGAGTCCTTTATTTTTGCTTTCTTTCACTATAACTATAATCATCCATGTAACATTTACTTATCATGTTTAATAAATTAATGACAGACAAGTTTAGTTTAGTAGTCAGGGTTTAGTCACTAGTGAAGTGATAGTGTTTTAGTTTATAATTAAATTAGTTAATTCTGAGTGAAACTAACTTAGTGAGTCTAGTGCTAGTGTCGTCAGAGTATCGCGCCAGTGAGTATAATTAATACACTATTCACCACTACACTTGACTTATTACTTATACACTTAAAATACAGTTGAGTAGTGTACGGCTAGTTTAAGTTAGAAAAAAAGTAAAAGTAAAAGTAACTTCGTAAGTAAAATTGTAATTAAATTTTCTCTGTAATTTAAAAAAAAAGAAAAAAGTACCTCCTATTCTTCTATAATAATAAATAATACTATCTTACAGATAGTAGTTATAATATAGTTAGTATAATAAAATATAAAGTAGTCTACTACACTGCAACTACAACTCTACACTGAACACTCTGACTCTCTCTTAGACTCTGACTCTTCTTACTACTCTCTACTTTCTTTCTATAATTAAATTATTTTTTGCTCATAGAACTAAACTAAAAAAGTCAGTCAGAAACAAGAAACCTTATTTCATCAATCCTATATTATGACAGTATTGAAATATCATACCATTGTTGATAATGTGGACAATACTTGCAGTAGATCCATCTAAGCGTTGCGACCACAACGGTAGTTAAATTATTGCTACCTGGGGAGTGTAACTGCCATTTTGAATGTTCAATGTATTGTACACAATGATTGGTTACTTTGTACATTGTTTACTACAAAATCTGCACAGTTCAACATACTTACTTGCAAAACTTTACGAAACAATGTGCAATATGAAGTTATAGGTGAAAATCCATGATAAAGGCAAACCAGATTCCAAAAATCGTCTGAGTAGTATGTTGGTTTCGAAGTTACATAAATTGCAGCTTCACAAAATATATATGCAGCAAGCGAAATCTTTTTTTTATTCATGATAATAAAAAATAAAAAGTATAAATAACAGCGGCACTAACATTGTAAAATGACTAAAACTGTACAGTAAATAGTACGCCACAAACGCAAAAACAACTATGAAAGAAATTGGATACATCGCAATAATAATACGCATTCAAAATGGAATGACAATTAAAATTAAGATACATGCGTTTATCTGTTACTGATTAACACAGTTCATTTCAATATTATTTCTGATTGGCTGATACGCGATTAGTCTCTATGAATAGTTGTTACTTTAGCTCGCTGTTTGCAAACGTTCCCAATACTTTGACGTGTGTTCCTCCTAAAATAAGCGTGACATATACTCATTGAACAATTCAACGGGGTTTGCAACAGTGTTCGTGTTTTTAAAGTTCAATGACAAAATTAGTTTTACATAAACGCAACAAATATAGCCCCCCCCCCCCTCTCTTTCTCTCTCTCCCTTTCTCTCTCTCTCTCTCTCTCTCTCATACAAATGCCGAAGAAGAATACTCTTGTGTATAATGGCATAAATTCGAGACTAATATAGAGATAACAGAAATAGCCATGCAACCAACAATCGCATCTACAATTAATCATAATCATATTCATTGAGTGCCCTCTCCGCATCGAAGGTTGGCTACCATGGAGCGCCATTCCACTCTGTTGCTTTGATGGTGCAGATTACCATAGGCTGACTTGTCCATCTTTTGATGTTACTCGTCCATGTTAGTCTTGGTCTGCCTCTGCCTCTTTTACCTTGTATTTTCCCTTCTAATATTACTTTTATTAGACTGTTGTGCTACAATTAATAAGATAAGATATGTCGGACATTGTTAAGAAGATACAAAGGAATTTAAAAAACAGGCTCTTACATCAGAAACAGAACACCAGGATACATAAAAAGAGGAAGACATAGAGTGCTAGAGAGACACCGAAAAGATCACATATAAGAGAAGCATAGTTGCCAGGCATAGACTCAATAGATAAGATCGGTGATCTCTTTCATAATAGAGAAAGATGGTCAAAAAGACTTCGAGCCCTATACGACATCTAGCGGCGCTGGAAGAATCAAGATGACGATGTATATCTTTTCAAATACTTGTGCACAATGCTATCGGATGGAAGATGCACCACAGAAGTAAAAAGCAGAATAGCTCAGGCCAAAATAGCTTTTCAGAAAATGAAAAAAAATATCTTATGCAACAAATCTATGTCAATAGAAGTGAGAAAGAGAGTTCATCGGTGCTATATAGAACCAATTCTGACATATGGAAGCGAATCATGGACAGTAGACAAACAAATTAGAGATGGTTAGAGACCACAAAGATTGGATTTCTCAGAAGAAGAATGTTGAAAGTTCCCCGGACAGCTAAAAAGACCAACGAGAAAATTTTCAAAGAGGCCAACACAAAAAGGGAGCTCCAAAAAAACATCAGAAAGAAACAATCAACATTTTTCGGGCACATCATGAAAGGAGGAAAGTTGGAATACTTGGTTACAACTGGCAAAATAAAAGGAAAGAGAGATCGCGGACGACAAAGGGAGAAACTACTAGCTAGCTTGGTGTCATGGCATGGAAAACAGTCAACAACAGAACTGATACGATGCACTGTAGATAGAAGATTGTGGAAGGACAAGATCGCCTACGCCAACCGGTATGGCACATGATAATGATGATAGTTTTAACGGTGCTATAAGGGCTCATTCTTCGGATTGTATACGTCACGATCAGTGGCCTATAGGGAATATATTGTCTGTTAGTGTCCTTATATATTTATTTTTTTTTACAGTCGGCACAATTATGGACAATACGGTCAGCATTACACAACTGCTGTCTTTCTTTCACATACAGCACCAACCGTAGAAAACGTTTTCTATACGGTCTTGCTGCACCGATGAATTGAAGACTTTACTTGATATTTACTTATTTCAACTTTTGAATTTAATGTAATGTCTTCGTGCCGTGCTTGTTTCATATAGGCCATTCATCTTTCTTTAACTCATCCCAATAACTAACACATTTCAATAACTAACTCATTCCAATAACATCTATTTTTTATTGACAATCAAACAAACTTTTGAGGTGTTCCATCATACGATAGCATATTTATTTTCGTACTATTAATACATTTCAATTAAAATGACGATTAGAGGCAACAGAGATGGGGATCATCTCAGAAGAATCTTGAAAGTTCCCTGGACAGCTAAAAAGATAAATGAGGAAATTCTCAAAGAGGCCAACACAAAACAGAAGCTCCAAAAAAAAAAAAAAACATCAGAAAGAAATAATCAACATTTTTCTCAACATCATGAGAAGAGGAAAGTAGTAATACTTGGTTACAACTGTAAACATACAGGGAAAGAGAGATCGCGGACGACAAAGAGAGAAAATACTGGTTAGCTTGGTGCCATCGCATGGTAAACAGTCAACAACAGAATTGATACGATACACCATAGATAGACGATTATGGAAGGACATGATCGTAACGCCAACCGGCGTGGCACATGATGATTAATACATTTCTACCGTCACAAATTATATTATCACATAATAAAATACAGTCAGTAATATTATAATCAAACAATTGGGCTGTCGGATAACCACCGGACTCACATAATCTTGGAATTAGTAAATCACAGAACACATCTAGACACTAGTCATGTTGTGGACTGACTACATCAGCTATTTATTAACTTCTCACTAGTAATCGTAGACTTCCGATGAATAAGGCGGATAGGCGACATGAACTGTTGAGCCACTGCGAAAAGTGTTTCTTGTTGCAGTTTCCTCATATTCCTACTCCGGCTTGCTGCCTGAGCTACTGAGTTTAGTGCGCAGTGTACACCGTGAGCTGTGCTTTTCACCCGGATGTTTCTATATACAGATAGCTTACGATGAATGATGATATCGTCTGACGAAGGATAGTTCAGCTAAGTTCACTTTCGGTGCTGATGCGCCTTATGTCTTTTGACGTGTGCTGTGTTTGCTGTGATGGGGACTGCACACTCCTTTTCTTTATTTGGATATTCGACGGGATTTTAATTCGGATGATTCCTTTGGCACGGCCGGTTGAGCAATTTTGGTTGAGTATTATCGTTTGCAGTGATACCGGAGCCTTCGAATAGCTATAACTATAGTGATCGCAGCTATAACTATAGTGATCGCAGCTATAACTATAGTAAATATACTAATAGCTCTCTGATAATTATTGCTCGTTATCGCTTATCTGTGCTTATCTCTACCCTTCTCTGCTAAACTCTAAAGTTTGTGTATCTGCTCGTTGTTTCTCGCTGCTCTTTCTGTTGCTTGCTGCTCTTCCTCAACTCTCTTTTTAATGTGGTCTGAAACTAGTGTTTTTGTATATTGGGCACTTCTTTTAACCCGCCAACGTGTCTATCCTTCCACATGTCTGTTAATAAATATTTATAAAATATTTGTTGACTCTGTTTTTTTCCGCCCACAACGTCTGGCAATATATATATATATATATATATATATATATATATATATATATATATATATACATATATATATATATATATATATACATACATATATACACATATATTAATATTACGCCCAAGCAGTATGGCAGGAAGACTAAAGAATTCTTGGTGAAGACAGAAACAGAGATGAAGATGATGGGGTAAGACATGGAACGATCTTAAAAGAATGGCAATAAAGGGAACCGGCCTGTAAAGTGTTTGTTGAAGACCTATGCTCCACAGGGAGCTGAAAGGTAGAAGTAGAAGAAGCAGTCTGACGACCTTGAGAACTTTAATCTTTAATTACATCCACCATGGACACACCCAAGTGTCCTAAGTGCAATGTCGCTTTCCACGTTTACCAAACGGAACTCATTGTTTAGCGCTGGATGTACCTAGAAATTATCAATTGGGATCGAACCTGACTTCTGCTCATTAGTTGACCAGCTCTATCGCGATTCACTCCCTATTATATCAATTTATATCATTAGCAACTTCTCGGTAAATGGTAGCGCAGAGCCGGACCTATGGTTGCTGGCGCCCCTGGCAAGCTGAATTTCGGCGCCTTTTTTAAAAGTATAATTATAAAAATGTTCACAAGGAGAAAAAATAAAAATTTCGGAAGATCCTATATGATCTCAATAACAACATGACACGCCCCGGGCAACTGCCCGAATTGCCGGTACCTTAAGCTGCCCCTGTGGCAGTGGATGCGTTGTGCAATAGTTTACTCCAAGCAGCGATGTTAACATTTTAATTGATTATTTAATACAAAGTTCAACCACGGCTGTTTGTTTTAATCTCAATGTGGTATTTGGGAAACTGCTTGTTCTCGAGGCAAGATGCTGGTCTCGTGACAGGGGATTGTGAGTTTAATTCCTGATTGTAGTAGCCCTGGTCTCAGCAGCGAGAAGCGGCTTGAAACGTCAAGTACTTAGGAAAAAGAATAATATGATACCACCGAAGTCGAAATTATCTGCCTGCGCGGCAAGGGACCTCTGTGTACACGAGTGCTAGGGAAAAAAAACGGATTAACACGCAAAATTCAGTTTCTAGTCTCTAGGAACTTCGCCAGAAGTGGAAGCTGGCGAACGAAAAATAAAATAAAAATAACATTTTAGTCACAATCTTGGAAATGTTATAAGATTTATGGATGAGGAAGTCGTGAGCCTAGTACATTCCATTCATTATTAAACTCGATATTATTTGGAAGTAGTTTTAATTTGTGACACCACACACAAAATGTGGGAGCCGCGATAGCTCAGTGGTTAGTGAACTGGACTACAAAGGACAAGGGGTAGGGTTCGATCCCAACCGACGGCTTCCAGGTTCACCCAGCCTTAAATGAGTACCGGATTTTTTTCTGGGAAAGTAAAGCAGCACGGGCGTAATACCAACCTCATTACCCCAAAAATCATGTGCTGAAGGTCTGTAAAATATAGGGTCACTAACACCATATTTCCCTATACGCCACTTGGCGTGACGGGGGTACTTTACTTTTTTTACACACAAAATGTAACACTTCTATCAAAATAAAATAAATCACGTATGAATAATAATTTAGAAATTAATGCCGGCAGCAAAGGGATAAAAAAAAAATGGGCAAGTCTGAGAGTTTCGGTTGGATGTAATATTACATTTGAACCACAAAAAGTTAAACAAAATTTTAAGATGCAGCTTCTACCAATCACCGTGAGTGCATAATGAAAGAAGTATGTGTATTTTATTGCATCTCCCTTGGAGGACACACACGATAAAATCATCTAAAGAATCAGTGACAAACTGCTGTGATCTATTTATTTTGTAGTAATCCTGTATTATCATGTGACATATTCTCACAACGAAAATGTGTTGCATGCATTGTTTATTATTATTATTATTATTATTATTATTATTATTATTATTATTATTATTATTATTATTATTATTTCTCTATTTTTTTCTTCTATCGCCATTTTTACTGCGACAACTCTCTAATCGAACGAACCTTTGCAGTTGAAGTAAAATACTGGAGTGGCGGTGCACACAGAGTACAGTAGGACTAACAATTATACAAGAATAACAAATAAATATCTGAGAATGATTCCAACTACCTCTTTCCCTCTACTAAATGGGTTTAAAGAAATTTTTGTATGTCAAATCGTACACGAGTTCACTGAGTTATTAGTTATTAGCCTCTATGTATTCTATTGTAGCTTGTAAGATCTGTCCATTTAATAACGAGTTTTAGCAATAATTGATTTCTACTTCTACCTTTACCCAACGATTACTTCTCGTCAACATCCCCCTTGAACGGACGCTTGTTTGTCGCTATTTTTCGCAATCCGCAGTCAGTATGTATTTTAAGGGACGTAATCGTTTATCTATCGAACATAATTCTGCAGTTATGTCCCATGAAAAATCAGATATAGTTACTAATTTCAAAACACTTCTTCGTCTGCTTCTTCTTCTGCAATCCTGACTTATTCGGATTGGGATTCCGAATTCTCTTATAAATCTGCTGCAGGGACGGATCTTGGGATATGGGGGGGGGAGGGGCTATAACCCCCCCCCCCCTCCCCAAGTTCTTCTCATTACTATAATTAATAATGTGCGGACCAAATTCATTTACTTATTATTCTATTCAATTTAAAATCAATTTAACAAGTAAATAAACATACAATTGTACATAGATACACGTCTACTTTATCGATGATAAAATCATGTCACACAGAAAAAAAAATTATAATTTCAAAAATACAATGGACATAATAGTAACTGATAGACAAAAAACTAAAGAAAGCAACAAGAAAGGTATCAGTCTGAATGGTAAGAAAACAGAAGTAACGGTCACATTGAAGAAATAATAATCATCATCATGCAGCATAAAAATAAACAGGACAAATCTGAAACAAGTGCAACGCGTCAAATACTTTGGCACAATAATAGCATTTGATGGGAGATGCAGAAATAAAAAGCAGAATAGCGCAGCCCAAAATAGCATTTCAGAAAATGAAAAACGTTTTATGCAACAAGTCTTATGCCAGTAGAAGTGAGAGTTCATCGGTGCTGTATTGAGCCAATTCTGACCGATGGAAACAAATCATAGGCAGTAAACAAACAAATGAAAAGACGATTAGAGGCAACACAGATGAGATGAGATTTCTCAGAAGAATGTTAAAAGTTCCCTGGACAGCTAAAAGGAAAAAAGGAGGAGATTCTCAAGGAGGCCAACACAAAAAGGGAGCTCCTAAAAACATCAGAAAGAAATAATGAAAATTTTTCAGACACATTACGAGAAGAGGAAAGTTGGAATACTTGGTTACAAATAACAAAATACAAGGAAAAAGAGATCGCGGACGACAAAGAGAGAAGATACTAGAAAGCTTGGGGGCATGGCATGGTAAACAGTCAACAGCAGAATTGATAAGATGCACTGTCACACTGTGGATAGAATTATTGTGGAAGGGTATGATCACCTTGGCCAACGGTACGGCACATGATGATGATGATGGTAAAAATATGATATCGTTCTTCGTACGTGTGATCTTTCGCATTGGAAATGTTATTTACTTATCCTTCCAAGAAGTGCCATAAAAATGTGGTCGTTTTCATTTATATTATTATTGTGGCGTGAGTAGAATTTAGTTAGTGGTGTACTATGTGTACATTTATTTGTATTATATATTATAGGTAATACTACATTTCTTTTAGGGAGTTTAATTTGTGGAATTTAATCTTAGTTTATTTGTCATAAATTTTTATGAAAATTTTAAAAATGAAACAAATAACAAACATCTTTAGAGAAACTTTCAAAATCACAGAATGACAACAAAACCGATACTCAAACTGCTTTTACATCTCATGATCCAACATCTAGCGTTTCTATTACCTCAAGTGTTATCATGCCTATAACAGTTATTACAACTTCAACAGCTACTAAAACTACTACAAATAAGAATAGTGAGTCAGGATTTTCTACATGTGATCTCGTTTCTTCTACTAGCCTGTCAACTACAAATATATTTGTTAAAAGAGAAGCGATGGCAGGACTCAGTAGTGATATTAATAGTCTGAGAAGGACTTGGGTGATTTAAATTCTGTCACAGTGAGGCCAGTCATAACCTCTTACCCACTGTCGCAGTGAGGCCAGTCATAAGCTCTTACCCACTGTCACATTGAGGCCAGTCATAAGCTCTTAAAAGGTCACACAACACTGCTCCTGGTCCAGATGGTGTTCGGTATGATGACATAGGTGATTTAGCTGATGACGACTTGACAACACTGGCCAATGAGTTTAATGCCAGTATTCGGAGTGGCCAGATTAAGGAGGAGTGGCTACACAGCTACTTACTATCGCTACCGAAGCCAAACAAGGACCATTCTCAGATCAGTGCCTACAGAATCATCACAATGCAGAACACTGCGGGCAAGCTGCTGGAGAAAATAGTTGCCCGTGTCCTCACGTGTCGCCTTGAACAGAAACGCGTATTCCCATCCACACTCGGAGGTTATAGATATAACAAAGAGACATGGCTCAATGCGGCAGTATTTGCCTATGACGTCTTCGAAGGCTTCCACAGACGAGAGGAGACATGTGCTGCTGCTATAGATCTGGAGGATGCATACAACAGGGTACCATTTGAATATCTCATGCATATGCTTCTCAAACTGGCGGTGAACCCCTTCCTCATAAGATGGATCGCCGCGGCACTGTTTCAGAGGAAGGTGATACTCAGATGTGGAAGTTGGTCTTCCGAGCCAACATCCATTTGTCCTGGGCTGCCACAAGGCTCACCATTGTCACCAGTTCTATTTAATGTGTACACAATAACGATCACGACCCAACAGCTGGATGGGAGGGGAAGAACTATGACTTTTGCCGATGATATTCTGGTATATCGACAGGGAAGAGACAGACGGGGAATCGCCTCCACAATGCAAGACGAACTCGATCGCATTTCTTCCTGGTGTGGGGTTTCAGGTGCCTTGGTTAATCCTAATAAAGCATCAGTTTCATGGTTCTCCCTTAACAATCATATCGTTAATACGACCACACCGGTAGTACGAATGGGAGCTGATGAGGTGACCAGGGACAAGTTGATGACATACCTCGGAGTTAAGTTTGATCGCAGCCTGTGTTTTCGGGACCACGTTGACCATGTGATAACAAAATCCCGCAAAGGATTAGCCGCCTTGAAGGTCATGGCAGCTGCCAACATCGAGCAGAGGCTACTTACTCTTCTGTTCCAGGGATTAGTCCTCGCACCAATCGAGTATGCCCTGGCCATTCTTACTGTCAGTACGACTCAAATTGATAGGCTGGAGAAAATACAAAATGAAGCCATGCGCATTATCCTGGGATGTACGAGGGACACTCCCTGTGTGGCAATGAGGTATCTTCTTGACTTTCCAACCATGGATGACAGAATCAAGATCTGGAGAGCACGAGCATACCTGAAGATTAGTACAGATACAGAGCATCCATTGCACCACGTGCTCAACACAGAGAAAGGTACCAGGCTAAAAAGAGGCAAATCATGGGTGGGCCGAGCAGAAGATGTCATCAAACAGGTCTGTGGGCTTACCAATCTCAGCGTTGGTGAGGAATGGATACCGGTGCCTACGTCATTCAAGGGGACTTTCTCATGTATTGTCACACTCGACAGGAAAAGTAGGGAACAGAACCCAGTCGTGGTTAATGTTGAGGTCAACGGTCTCATTTGCGATAACACCGATGAGAAAGATGCAGTCATCTATACAGACGGATCTGTAAGACGACACGAAAAAAGTGCATGGGCATTTACAGCACGTTCGGCAGGCAGAATAGCCAAGGAAGACAGTGGTGCATAAGCCATGACCACGAGTAGCATGACAATGGAGGTGATGGCAGTGACCAAGGCATTCAAATGGTTAGAGTCACAAGACTACATCCACGCATGTATACTGAGTGATTCGATGAGCATGATAAAAAAAGTGGAGGCGGGCTTTGTACGCATGCAATGGGTAGAGTCGTTGCAGAAATCCAAAATACGTAAGGTCACCTTTGTCTATGTCCCTGGACATGCGGGAGTACGGGAAATGAGAGAGCGGACAGGTTGGCTAGCTGCGCTGTCGTTGAGGACGGGCAACCGATGGATCGGGCGGACGTCATCAATGCACTCCGAGATGTGGGAAGAGCACAGGACTTCGACAAACACAGATCAACGTCGCTTCTTCGGATGATGGAAATGGGAGTTAAGATGGGCACAGCCAGAAATGAGAAACTTGGTGGCCGTGTAAGAAGACTTATCAACCAACATAGAACTGGAGTCGTCAGTCGCTGGACACTGAGGGAATTGCTGAGGAGGGGATCTGAGCACCTATGGACATGTTCGGAGTGCAATGATGATGACCCGCAAATAACTCAATAACTAACTCAATAACTCAATAAGCTCTTACCCACTGTCACAGCGAGGCCAGTCATAAGCTCTTACCCACTGTCACAGTGAGGCCAGTCATGAGCTCTTACCCACTGTCACATTGAGGCCAGTCATAAGCTCTTACCCACTGTCACAGCGAGGCCAGTCATAAGCTCTTACTCACTGTCACAGTGAAGCCAGTCTTAAGCTCTTACCCACTGTCGCATTGATGTAAGTCATAAGCTCTTACCCACTGTCACATTGAGGCCAGCCATAAGCTCTTACTCACTGTCACAGCGAGGCCAGTCATAAGCTCTTACTCACTGGCACAGTGAAGCCAGTCTTAAGCTCTTACTCACTGTCCCAGTGAAGCCAGTCTTAAGCTCTTACTCACTGCCACAGTGAAGCCAGTCATAAGCTCTTACCCACTGTCACAGCGAGGCCAGTCATAAGCTCTTACCCACTGTCACAGTGAGGCCAGTCATAAGCTCTTACCCACTGTCACATTGATGTAAGTCATAAGCTCTTACCCACTGTCACAGCGAGGTCATTCATAAGCTCTTACTCACTGTCACAGTGAAGCCAGTCATAAACTCTTACCCACTGTCACAGTGAAGCCAGTCATAAGCTCTTACCCACTGTCACAGTGAAGCCAGTCATAAGCTCTTACCCACTGTCACAGCGAGGTCATTCATAAGCTCTTACCCACTGTCACAGTGAGGGTAGTCATAAGCTCTTACCCACTGTCACATTGAGGCCAGTCATAAGCTCTTACCCACTGCCACATTGAGGCCAGTCATAAGCTCTTACCCACTGTCACATTGAGGCCAGTCATAAGCTCTTACCCACTGTCACAGCGAGGCCAGTCATAAGCTCTTACCCACTGTCACAGCGAGGCCAGTCATAAGCTCTTACCCACTGTCACAGCGAGGCCAGTCATAAGCTCTTACCCACTGTCACATTGATGTAAGTCATAAGCTCTTACCCACTGTCACAGCGAGGTCATTCATAAGCTCTTACCCACTGTCACAGTGAAGGTAGTCATAAGCTCTTACCCACTGTCACATTGAGGCCAGTCATAAGCTCTTACCCACTGTCACATTGAGGCCAGTCATAAGCTCTTACCCACTGTCACAGCGAGGCCAGTCATAAGCTCTTACCCACTGTCACAGCGAGGCCAGTCATAAGCTCTTACCCACTGTCACAGCGAGGCCAGTCATAAGCTCTTACCCACTGTCACATTGATGTAAGTCATAAGCTCTTACCCACTGTCACAGCGAGGTCATTCATAAGCTCTTACTTACTGTCACAGTGAGGGTAGTCATAAGCTCTTACCCACTGTCACAGCGAGGCCAGTCATAAGCTCTTACCCACTGTCACAGCGAGGCCAGTCATAAGCTCTTACCCACTGTCACATTGAGGTCAGTCATAAGCTCTTACCCACTGTCACATTGAGGCCAGTCATAAGCTCTTACCCACTGTCACAGTGAGGCCAGCCTTAAGCTCTTACCCACTGTCACAGCTAGGTAAAGTTAACAGTTCGTTCTCTAAAATGTATTTTCAACAGAACCACTGACTAGAATACACCAACAATAAATTAATAAATACAAATGATGAAATGTTTTGTTATGTTTGTCGTATATTTGACACATTTTTTCCCTCTGGAGATACATTTGCTAAATCTGGTTTCAGAAACTGGGAGAAAAGTAAAGAAAAACTTGTTAAACATGAAAAAGTAGAAGTCATTTCGCTTTGCGTGGAAAAATATGCAATATGTAAATATAGTATGGAGAGTGGAAGTGTCGTGTCAATGATTTCGAATGTACACTGGGAATAAGTGGGAAAACACATCTGTGGACATTTTTTTGATATTATGCTTCTTGCAGGACAAGGCATTGTTTTCAGGGGAC
Organism: Megaustenia siamemsis; assembly: GCA_032433765.1. NCBI lineage: Eukaryota > Metazoa > Mollusca > Gastropoda > Stylommatophora > Ariophantidae > Megaustenia > Megaustenia siamemsis. The sequence goes on from JAVIAB010000125.1 coordinate 21,456,050, forward strand.
AATGAAAGGAAAGATTTATAACAATATGGGCCATTTCTTAGAATATTTTGAGGTATTAACCCAGCATGATTGTATATTTAACGAAAGTCTGACAAAAACAAAAAAAAAATGCATTTTGTAGTAAAACTTTTGTGAATGAAGCGATTGACTTAACTGTTTGAAAAAAATAAATTGTTAATGAGATTAAGATTGTGTTGCTATTATAGCTGATGTAAGATAGAGATCATAACCCACAAGTGGATATCAAAATTGAAGGAACATACCTGGAGACAGTTCAGAACTACAACTACCTTGGACATACTATAACCAGTGATGGAAAATGTACAACTGAAATAAACAAAACAATAGGAATGGCAAAAAGTAATTTGAATGTCATGAAAAGTATACTAACATCAAAACAAATAACACCAGGGCTAAAACTAAGAATAGCAAAATGTTACATCTTCTCAATATTCCTATATGGTGCAGAAACAAGGACATTAGACAAGAAAACAGAACAGAGAATTGAAGCCTTTGAAATGTTGATATATAGAAGAATAGGTAGAATTGGATTGAAGGAAAAGAAAACAAAAGATGAAGTCTTAAAACAACTAAAAATAAAAAGAGAACTACTAAGCACAATTCAAGCAAGACAAATGCGATTTTTGGGCCATGTTAAAAGACACAACAGCCTACTAAAAGTAATCCTGGAGGGGAAAATCCAAGGTAAAAGAGGCAGAGGCAGATCAAGACTAACATGGACGAGTAACATCAAAAGATGGACAAATCAGCCTATGACAACCTGCACCATCAAAGCAAGAGAGAGAGCAGAATGGCGCTCCATGGTAGCCAACCTTCATTGCGGAGACAGCACTCGATGATGGTGATGATAGCTGATAAGGTTAAATATCAGAAATATTAACAGTTGACTCTTTGCATTCGTTATGTTGATGATGGACTGTCTCTACATGAAATGTTTCTTAGTTTCAATGACTGCTCCAACAAACGAACTGCAACAGAATTAGCTGATCTCATTATCAGTGTTCTTCAGAATTTCAATATTGATGTATTGACAACAATAGCTCAAACTTATGATAGTGCAGCATCGCACCATCGATGTGCACCATCTATGTGCACCATCGATGTGCACCATTTATGTGCACCATCGATGTGCACCATCTATATGCACCATCGATGTGCACCATCGATGTCTGGTCAACATATTAAACTACTGCATACAATTTACAGTATGTATACTGTATGCAGAAGTTACATGTTAAAGGATTGTTAGTGTTTCGTTAGAGTTTAATATGGCAGGATTGTTGGTGTTTCGTTAGAGTTTAATGTAGCAGGATTGTTGGTATTTCGTTATACATGTAATTTAATGTAGCAGGATTGTTGGTGTTTGTTAGAGTTTAATGTAGCAGGATTGTTGGTGTTTCGTTAGAGTTTAATGTAGCAGGATTGTTGGTATTTCGTTAGAATTTAATGTAGCAGGATTGTTGGTATTTCGTAAGAATTTAAAGTAGCAGGATTGTTGGTATTTCGTTAGAATTTAATGTAGCAGGATTGTTGGTGTTCGTTAGAGTTTAATGTAGCATGGTTGTTGGTGTTTCGTTAGAGTTTAATGTAGCAGGATTGTTGTTATTTTGTTAGAGTTTAATGCAGCAGGATTGTTGGTGTTTCGTTAGAGTTTAATGTAGCATGATTGTTGGTGTTGTCGTTAGAATTTAGTGTAGCAGGATAATTTAGTGTAGCAGGATTGTTGATGTTCGTTAGAATTTAATGTAGCAGGATTGTTGGTGTTCGTTAGAATTTAATGTAGCAGGATTGTTGGTATTTCGTTAGAATTTAATGCAGCAGGATTGTTGGTATTTCGTTAGAATTAAAGGTAGCAGGATTGTTGGTGTTTTGTTAGAATTTATGTAGCAGGATTGTTGGTGTTCGTTAGAGTTTAATGTAGCAGGATTGTTGGTGTTTCGTTAGAGTTTAATGTAGCAGGATTGTTGGTATTTCGTTAGAATTTAATGTAGCAGGATTGTTGGTATTTCGTTAGAATTTAAAGTAGCAGGATTGTTGGTATTTCGTTAGAATTTAATGCAGCAGGATTGTTGGTATTTCGTTAGAATTAAAGGTAGCAGGATTGTTGGTGTTTTGTTAGAATTTAATGTAGCAGGATTGTTGGTGTTCGTTAGAGTTTAATGTAGCAGGATTGTTGGTGTTCGTTAGAATTTAATGTAGCAGGATTGTTGGTGTTCGTTAGAATTTAATGTAGCAGGATTGTTGGTGTTCGTTAGAGTTTAATGTAGCTGGATTGTTGGTGTTTCGTTAGAGTTTAATATGGCAGGATTATTGGTGTTTCGTTAGATTTTAATGTAGCAGGATTGCTGGTGTTTCATTAGAGTTTAATGTAGAAAGATTGTTAGCATTTCCTAAAAGTTTAATCACCAAGGACTGTTGATACTTCTTTTGAGTTTGAACTTAAATGATTGCCGATATCTCCTTTAAAAACTGTGGAAAACCAAAGAATTGTTTTTTATCGCATCTTAGCTTTCTTACGTTCAATCAAAATGTATTGATATTCCTATTATGGAAGTGACCATTTTTTATTTTTCCTCTCTTTAGTATCTAGTGAGACTGATCCAGCTCAGGAACACAGGGAAGTGACCATTTTTTATTTTTCCTCTCTTTAGTATCTAGTGAAACTGATCCAGCTCAGGAACACAGGGAAGTGACCATTTTTTATTTTTCCTCTCTTTAGTATCTAGTGAGACTGACCTAGCTCAGGAACACAGGAAGTGGCCATTTTTTATTTTTCCTCTCTTTAGTATCTAGTGAGACTGATCCAGCTCAGGAACACAGGGAAGTGACCATTTTTTATTTTTCCTCTCTTTAGTATCTAGCATATTATCGCCATGTAGTTAGATTTGTTAATATATCGTTATATACAATTTTTGTGTTTGTTGTTCGTCCAGATGAAGGCCTACTTGGCCGAAACGTCGACTTTTGTTTCGTCCATTACCACGTAAAGCTGTCACCATACCACTTTTTTCTTCCTTTTTTTTTTTTAGTATTGCTGTATTGATATTCTCTAACCGTTTTGCTAACATCGGAAACGGTGAAGAGCGATAGTGTTAGGGAGTTCATGCACTGTGACGAGATCTTTTTGACCAGGAAAAAAAACAACTTTAACTGCTGGATTACAGTGAAGATGGTTTTGTATACAACTAGAACTACACATTAAAAAATATGTTTTATTTTCTTCAGTCTACACATTCAGACTGTAGCATTTAATAGAAAGTATAGTTTATATTCTTCAGTCTATACATTCAGACTATAGCATTTAATATAAAGTATAGTTTATCTTGAGAGCCGCGATAGCTGAGTGGTTAATGAACTGGACTACAAAGGACAAGGGGTAGGGTTCAATTCCAACCGACGGCTTTTGGGTTCACCCAGCCTTAAATGGGTACCGGAATTTTTTCTGGGAAAGTAAAGCGGCACGGAAGTAATACTGACCACATTACCCCAAAAATCATGTGCTGAAGGTCTGTAAAATGTATGGTCACTAACACCATTTTCCTCATATACGCCACTTGGCGTGACGGGGCTCTATGCTTTACTTACACATCTATCAATCTACTTAGTTAAAGAAATAGTTGTTCCCTAGAAGCATATATATCCACGTAGAGTCTATCTAATAGAAACAATTTGTATAAAAGAAAACGTCAAACTTACAAAATACACCTTAAGGTTGATCCGAGCTTATCTTCTGCCCGTTATCAACAGTTGCCATATGTAGCTCGTACTTACACGAGCACATGAGAGTTAAACATTAAGGGTTAATCCACCAACGAGGAAAGTTAGAAGAGTGGTATAATGTACAGGAGTACATGGTGATTGATATGGTTCAGTTATCGGTTACTTTGTGCAGGCCTCTGTCATGTAAAGTTATAGGAAGTAGAATGAAGGCGGCAGCCACAAAGATTGGTTGATTTCTTGTTTGCTGCAGGTAAGCATAAAATTATCAGGAAATTGATGTTTCATCTACTTACTTACCTGCGTCTTCCTTCTTTCCTTCCTTCCTTCCTTCCTTCCTGCCTTCCTTCCTCCCTCCCTCCCTCCCTCCCTTCCTCCCTCCCTCCCTTCCTTCCTTCCTTCCTTCCTTCCTTCCTTCCTTCCTTCCTTCCTTTTATATTTGTACATATATTTCTATATCTTTTTCTATAATTTGATACTTGCCATATAATTTACCTATATGAACATATTTCATTCCTTCCCCTTTTATTCCTTTTTCACTCTCTGTTTTCTAATGCCCTTCTTTCTTCATTTCCCCTCTTTTAATGCCCATACATTTATTTTACATCAGTGCCCTACTTTCATGGCACTTTCAGCTACTCAAGAAACATTTCCTTCCTCCCCCCCCCCTTCCCCAGTTTTGGTCCGATCAATCGTATTCAACCATTTTGACAAGCGTTCATTTTCTGTTCATTCTGGTTTTCATATTTCTTGTGTTCATACTTTTTCCACATCCTACAAAACTATTAATTTAAACTCAAGTAAAAGATTAATTCAGGGAGCCGCGATAGTTCAGTGGTTAGTGAACTGGACTACAAAGGACAAGAGGTAGGGTTCAATCCCAACCGACGGCTTCCGGGTTCAGCCAGTCTTAAATGAGTACCGGACTTTTTTTCTGGGAAAGTAAAGCGGCACTGGCGTAATACCGACCACATTACCCCAAATATCGTGCGCTTAAGGTCTGTAAAATGTATGGTCATTAACACCATATTCCCTATACGCCACTTGGCGTGACGGGACTCTTTACTTTACTTACTTAAAAGATTAATTTCCAATTTTTTCCTTGTATTTTTAATTCTACATTGATTTATTATTCTCTTATTGTTTATAGGGTAACCGTCTCAAATTCAAGTTGTCGAACTATCTGTTGTCACTTCGAGCCGAAGATGGAACATAGGGCTGAACGTTTAGAATGCGTTCGACGATCCTTTTTATCAATGATCTGACCTTGTACACAACTCGCAATTGTATCTCGACACAAGACTCTGTTCAGGGCGAGTTGCTTAATCTCAACAAGAGAGCTGGTCCCAGCTGTTGTTGCATCTCGCCTCAGTGTTAGTTTTAGTGTTTCTCTCGGTCGATCTCTTTTTCTTTTACCACCTTGTTTCCATTTAAGGGATCGCTTTGAGATTCTCTTGTTGTCTCTCGTCATCACATGGCCAACATATGACCACCTTCTTCTCTTGATTATAAAATGAAATTGTTGAATACTTTTATCATTTCTCTTATTTCTGCACTTGTCTTGAATGTATTCCATGGTATACAAAGTATTTTCCTCAGGCATTTATTTTCAAAAGCATATAATCAATTTTCTACTTCTTTGGTTGTTTTCCAGCTCTCACAAGCACACACATAAGTAAGGGTGCATACATTTAATTTGAAAATCTTGAGCTTTGTTTTGTGCTTAGTAATTTTGATTTACATATTTTTTTCAAGGTTTCTGAAAGTCATTGCTGCTTTCTCTTTTCTGGTTCTAATTTCTTTCTTTCCGTTTCCTTTTTGATCTTACCAAGGAAGGAAGACCAAGAATTTCCTGGAGAAGACAAATGGAAGCAGAGATGAAGATGACGGAGAAGACATGAAAAGATCTTAAAAGAATTGCAAGAGTCAGAACGGCTTAGAAAGATTTTGTTGAAGACCTATGCTCCATAGGGAGCTGAAAGGTAGAAGAAGAAGAAGATGAGAAATAAAAACAAAATTGTCTTCCCTGTGTGCCGCTCTGTGGTCAGAAGGAAAATGTACGAGTGGCGCAGGATACGCGGTGTAGTTGACCAGCCGATGGGAGGGTAAAAAAACAGGTAGAAGAAATATATATATATATACTTTTATATCATCATCATCATCATCATCATCATCATCATCATCATCATCATCATCATCATCATCATCATCGAGTGCCCTCTCCGCATCGAAGGTTGGCTATCATGGAGCGCCATTCCACTCTGTCTCTTGCTTTGATGGTGCAAATTGCCATAGGCTGACTTGTCCATCTTTTGATGTTACTCGTCCATGTTAGTCTTGGTCTGCCTCTGCCTCTTTTACCTTGTATTTTCCCATCTAATATTACTTTTATTAGGCTGTTGTGTCTCTTAACATGACCAAAAAAATTCATTTGTCTTGCTCTAATTGTGTTTAGTAGTTCTTTTTTCATTTTTAGTTGTTTTAAAACTTCTTCGTTTGTTTATATAGAAAGAAAGAAAGGAAGGAATGAAGGAAGGAAGATAGATCCATATACATGCATATATATATATATATATATATATATATATATATATACACACATCTATTGTAATAGCTTTTTAACAAAAGGAGTTTCAGACATAATTGTGAACTTTAGGTAATTTAATTCAAATAGTGGATGGAAGTCTCACTCACTCCCTCACTCACTCACTCACTCACTCACTCACTCACTCACTCACTCACTCACTCACTCACTCACTCACTCTCTCAAGCCACTCTGGCCTGGCCTACCTTCCTCTAATAAATTGTTGTTTAGGAATTCCTCCCCTAGCACCATATAGCAGCCAAATTGCTAATCACGAAGCTGGCGATGTCGGTCTCGCTCAACCTCACCTCTAACGTTATCTACTGGAGCGTCATACTCTGTATCGAGCACTTTTTGGTTGCTAGGAACTCTGCGAATTTGTATCGCTCAGCGCCACTTACATTGCTCGGTGTCGCTGCCTGAACACCCCACTATAACGTCATGCTCCTACACAAAGCCTGACTTATTGACTTCTTTCCCCTACTGTCACTTGAATGGTTGTCACTACTAAACTGCACCACTATCTTCCACTCTATGCTCCTAATGAAGCTTAATGTTGTGAGACTAACTCACGAATTGTCACTGAATTGTTTGTTGCTGCCACTTGCACAACTACATTCTATCTTCACACTTCTGATGAAGCCTAACTTGGTGAGACTACTCACGGATTGGCACTAAATTGTTCGTTGCTGCTACTTGCACAACTACATTTTATCTTCACACTTCTGATGAAGTCTACGATGTGAGACTCTCTCACTGACTGTCATTAAATGGTTGGTGTGCTAACTTTCACAACTATCTTATTAACTACTCTAAGACACTTCTACTTATCACTGCTCCTGGAATAAGGTCTGTTCCCAGCAGCGACCACACACCAACTAACTTACTTTGTCACTTTTTGGTGGACTGACCCAAACCTGCTCACGGTACCGGTTGCAACACAAACACACAACCGACCGCACAGAGCCATCGTTAATCTCGAATGATCTTCCCAACCTATCCTTTGTCTAACCTTTTTTTCTCTTCAACCAATCAATACCCCGTTTTACATTTTTGCCTCGTTCCTACATTGTGTCTTACAATTCCAGTGAGTCACGATGTGTTCATCCTCTTTACTTCTTAACCCTGCTATCCCGTGGACCCCATGATTTTACTCAGCCCTTCTTATCCCCCCTCGATTTCTACTACCTCACTCCCATCTTATCGTACACTCTTTAATCACTGCTACCTCCCTGCTTCAACACATCCACTCACTCACTAACTCACTAACTAACTCACTCACTCACTCACTCACTTTCTCACTCAAACATTCACCCACCCATTCACCATCCCCACATCCACTCACCCACGCAATCACTCATTCACCAACCCACCCACTCACCCAAACCTATTTACTCAAACTCACTCACTCGCTCACCCACTATCTCACTATTTAATCGCTAGGTCACATATGTCTTTAAACAGTCTCTAACTCTCTCTCTCTCTCTCTCTATCTATCTATCTATCTCTCTCTCTCTATCTCTCATCGTTGCCAATCGATAAAATAAAAATAAACCATTCCTTCCTATAGCCTTCCCCCACCTCTTCTCCTATCTACATTTCTTCATTCGCCCGTTTCATATTTCACAACAAATACCGCTTTAGTAGCTGCCTTGACGAACGATGTACGTTACAGTAAGGATAACCACAATAGTTTAGCGGTAAATGCTCCGGCCACTGATCAGAAAAGTTCAGCTTTTTTTTTTTCGGACCACTAAGACTTTCTGGTTCATCCAGCCTTTATTAGTACCAATGATTTCGCTGAGAAAGTAATGCGGCGTGACGTCATACCGACCACAGCAGTCATAAAATATACTGTTGGCATCTGGAAGATATGGACACTAACACCACATTCACTAGTCACCTTAAGGTGTGGGGGAATCCTTTCTTATTTGCATAAAATATGAAGACCGTCATTTTGTCTACTCTCTATATTGAGCCGCTATAGCTCAGTGGTTAGTAAACTGGACTACAAAGGACAAGGGGTAGGGTTCGATCCCAACCGACGGCTTCCGGGTTCACCCAGACTTTAATGGGTACCGGATTTTGTTAATGGAAAAAGTGAAGCGGCACGGGCGTAATACCGACCACATTGCGCCAAAAATCATGTGCCGAAGGTCTGTAAAATGTATGGTCACTAACACCATATTCCCTATACGCCACTTGGCGTGACGGGGGTACTTTACTTTTTTTTTTTACTTACTCTCTATATTACTTAATGAATATGTTGATATATTTTCTGAGGGCTAGATCCCTCAGTTCACCAAAGTCAAAATGTATGGCCATTTTCGTCTTGTCAGACGGTCTAGTAGAGGCTGTTGTGTATTTTTTGAGGTTTTGTTTTTGTCGAACAGCTTCTCTCGTGGCTAATTCTACCAATGTTTGACAAACACACACGGCCACAGAATGAACAAGTCAGGTCCACTGGTCCACAAGTTTTTCCATCCTTTTTCATGAGTCTTTTCTCTTCTAAGTTTTGCCTTAGCACAGTGTCAAATGATGTTATACCGTTTCTTCTACATGCTCTCCATGATGTGCGATCACTTGCCAGATGTTCCCAGTCATATTCACAGGTGAGAAGTCATTCATAGATTATTTACAGATATCTCTATATCGTAATTTAGGTCTGCCGATTTGTCTTTTTCCGTGTGTTAGTTCGCCATATAGTATTTGCCTGGGGATGCGCTTTTCTTCCATTCGCTGGACATGCCCCAGTCATCTTAGTCTTCGACATCTGAGCATCGACATGATTGTTGGAGTCTTAGCACGTTGCAGGAAAATTAAGTTGGTTATTTTATCCTGCCATTTGATGTGCATTATTTTGCGGAGACAACACATGTAAAAAAAACGTAAAGAGCACCCGTCACGCCAAGTGACGTATAGGGAATATGGTTTTAGTGACCCGAAATTTTACAGACCTTCAGCAAATGATTTTTGGGGTAATGTTTTCGGTATTACGCCAGTGCCGCTTTACTCTCCCAGAAAAAAAAATCAGGTACCCATTTAAGGCTGGGTGAACCCGGAAACCGTCGGTTGGGATCGAACCCTACCCTTGTCCTTTGTAGTTCAGTTCACTAATCAGTGACCTATCGCGGCTCCTGGCATCGCATGTGGAAGACGTTTAGTCTTATTTCCTGGTTTGAGTATGTTGTCCAGGTTTCAGATCCATATAATAGTGTGCTAAACACGCAAGTTTGATATATTAAGAGTTTGGTCTTCAGTGTTAGTTTCATGTTGTTCCAGACCCTTACTGTGAGTTCGCCGAAAGTCGTAGCTGCCTTACCAATTCGGCTTTTTAAAGCCGAATTAAAAAATAATCAAAATGAAGAATAATGAAACCAGTATATAAATTACTTAATTTCCATTCACAAACCATTGTAACATGAAACTCTTATTAGTGATGGACAGTGAACCACATATATGAGAGTGCGATGAATGGTAGAGAGGCGAGGAAAAAAAGGGGAAAAAAGGGGGGTGGAGTTTTGGGGGGTTCAACTATATAGTATAAATATAACGTTTATCGGTTTAGCAAGAGGGTTGTGCCTGAACTTCACGCTAAAAGCAAATTTTTTTGTTGGTTTTTGTTTTAACATGTTGCGATTTTTTTTTTTAATATGTTTTACGTTTTATTTATTTACTTGAGCTCATTGAATGTATGGTAGTTTTCAAATCAAACACAAGGGACGGTCAAAATAGCTTGACGAGCCGGTTTTGGCACACGGGCCGTAGATTGCCCACCTCTGGCATATGGCTTTTTTTGCTGAGAACTTTGGCCATTGCTAGATCCGCTATAAGACATAGATCAGTGCAGATCAGAAAATTCCATTTTTGAAATTATATTTTTATTTTGGGCACAACAGCCGGGCGGGGAGAGGGGAGGAGGGACAAAAGAGGTGGGGGCACGGGCTGAAAATGAAGAACAAAAACTCATAGCTTTCTGCCAGCTGCCAGGAACTGTTAACCCGAATCGATCAATGTCGTACTCTCCTCCTGCCTGTGGTTTATCATGACTAACCAATTTCACTAAGCAAATAGGAACTGAAAAGAAAGGGCAAACCGGCACAAAAATGCAGTGCTGAAGCAGCGTCTGTTGAGAAGAAAAATGCAGATAACGAAACTGTAAACCACTGCTCCTTGCAACCATGCACATTTTCCGTACGGGGGACTGGTTGGTCTCGCGGCAAGACGCCGGCTTGAGACAGAGAAGTTGTAGGTTCAAATCCCGGTTGTGTCAGTTGGGATTGTTATGTATAATTTCTCTCTGCGGCAACCAGCCCTGTCAGCGAGACCCGGCTTGAAACGTCAATTACTCATCGACGGAAAAAAAAAATATGAGTACCTCCGAAGACGGAGCTATCTCCCTGTACTGCGAGGGAAAAACGGATTAACACGCAAAATTCAGTTCCTAGTCTTTAGGGACTTCATCTGAGGTAAAAAGCTGGCAAAAAAAATGTCCCAACCTCTCAGGGTGTACCGTGAACTAAAGTTAACAGTGGAAGAAAAACAAAAAGGTACACAGTTGTTTCTCTATAGTTTCTCATTTTCGACACACTCTGCATAATATTTAGATTAGTACAGTCAGCAGAACGATTGTTGGTTTACCTTTTGAGGTAATTTTTTTTTTATTTTAAAGCGGTGTAAACTTAACCGTTACCAGAATGACAATCTGGCATACTAATCGTAGGCGTGTTATCTTCGTTCATTTTGCAAATTGAATATATTTTGACTGCCACAATATGTAATGCCCTACCAAAAACCCACTTTAGAACTAGCTGCACATGTTGTTTGTTAGAATGACACTCAACAGTAGAACACCTCGGTTCTGGAACAATTAATCCTTGAGGTTACAACTTTAATAAAACGTAGATCAGCTTTATCCGTTGCCAGAATGATAATCTGAGACACTAATCTCTACACACGTGAACCATATTAGAAAAAAAAATAGTATTTGATTCCATAGCTGAGGGAAAAGGGAAAGTCGTTTAGAGTTTCATAATTTGCCGAATAACTTGGTTGCCAAATTGTTCAAGTATATTGAGTAAATAGACCATAAACGAACTAGGTAAATGTGATACTGATGATAAAAAAGTAATCGATAAATCTATCTTAAGATCGTATGATTAGCAACCAAACAGGACAGTTCCAATATATAAAACAAGGAGTCAGACAAGGCTGTGTTCTATTCCGGATTTGTTTTCACTTTACAGCGAAAATATTATGAGATCAATAGATGTAAAAGAACTTAAGTCAACGGTCACAACGTATACAATTTGTGATATGGGAAAGATACGGTCTAATAATAGAGACAGAGGATGAACAACAAGAAATGATAGACAAAATAGTAAAAGAAAGCTACAAGAAAGGTCTCAATCTGAATAGTAAGAGGTCACAGAGATGGGATTTCTCAGAAGAATGTTGAAAGTTCCGTGGGCAACTAAAAAGACCAATGAGGAAATTCTCAAAGAGGCCAAAGCAAAAAGGGAGCTCCTAAAATACATCAGAAAACAAAAATCAACATTTTTGGGTATATCATGAGAAGAGCAAAGTTGGAATACTTGGTTACAACAGGCAAAATAAAAGGAAAGAGAGATCGTGGACAACAAAGTCAACAAACAGTCAACAACAGAACTGATACGATGCACTGTGTATAGAAGATTGTGGAAGGACATGATCGCCTACGCCAACCGGTATGGCGCATGGTGATGATGATTTTAATTATATTTTTCCCCCTTGTTAATAAGCTTTTTTCTAATATAATTTTGATTATTCTCAATTAATCAATGACAATTGCATTGCTTTTCCCCCTCATAAACTGGCTGCTTAAGACCAACGGTTTGTCTCACAAGGTGCCAGAAGTCTATCAAATGATTAACGGTCAACAGAAACGTTCTCTGCAAGTAGTAGAAACAACAAACATACATAGTAGGTTACCATCGTATTAGCTGCAATTTGTGCTTTTCTTCGAAGGAAATTTTTCCCTTCGTTTGTGGAAATTCTATCATCCAATCCAATGTTTTGTTTGTTTGCTTACGTCAGCATTATATCTATAGAAGTCCTGAGAGAAAGAATCCTGAATTTTGAGTGATTTAATTTGTTCCTAATTTTTTTTTTTTACATCGGCAGCCCTGTGCTCAAGTGTCACCCGTTATCGGACAGATATTCTTCGTCCTCAGAGGTACTCTCATATTTTTGATCGTAGAGAGTTTTTTTTTTTTTTTTAATGTTTTTGGGTAGATTTTTTTCCTATTAAATTTGCCCGAACAGCGACAATTTTTGGCCTATACTTTTCTATTTCCAACTGCCAAGAGTTCTTTATTGAGCCGTGATAGTTCAGTGGTTAGTGAACTGGACTACAAAGGACAAGAGGTTGGGTTCGATCACAACCGACGGTTTCCGGATTTACCCAGCCTTAAATAGGTATCTGATTTTTTTTTTCTGGGAAAGTAAAGCGGCACGGGCGCAATACTGACAACATTACCCACAAAAGCATGTTCCAAAGGTCTTTAAAAATTATGGTCACTAACACTATATTCCCTATACGTCACTTGGCGTGACGGGGAGATTCACTTTTTTTTCTTTTTTTTTTAGGGTTGTTTATCGTGAGCAGAATACACACGGAGTCTCCTTTTTTCGCCGAGAGGGATAGGTATCGAATCTCACTACCCAGAGAAGGGTAGGAATCGGATCTAACTACCAAGAGAGGGGTAGGCATAGGATCTCACTACCCATATACCAGGGAGGTCACCGCAGATGTAATTAAAACATAAATTTCCACCGCATGCGGCTGGAATCGAACCCGGGACTTCCTGTCCAGTAGCTGAAATCTTACCACTAGACCATCCAACGCGGCGCTCTCCCCACCCGACGCCACCTCAATTCAGCATCATCCTTGTACAATGCCTACTGACGTAGGTGATCATGTCTCTCCACAACTTTCGATTTCGACAATTATTTATCATTTCTATTATTGACAATGCCAAGCCATTCTCTTAAGCTGTCAGGCATCTTTTCACCTTGCTTGCCTCTATCTCTTCATCCCTCAATTTTCCCAATTGTTACAATATATTCCAGCTGTTCCCTTCTCATTACATGGCCAAAAATGATGATTGTTTCTGACATATTTGCTCATATATGGTCATCATAAAAACATACTAGGCCACTTTTATGTTTTGAAAGCTGTTTCCTCATCGAATTCTCAAAGTGAGTGTTAGGCTTCAGGATTTGCCTAAGATAGATACATTTGTTACCTAGAACCAGGCTTTAATTATTGCGGAGTAATAGAACAAAGAAGTATGTGTTAGCACTCGGAAAAATTGACAGACAAACAACAATAGAAAAAAACGAAGAACAATATATGGTCCGAAGTGGGATCGAACCCGTACTCAGTGGCACCGCGCCTTGCCACGAGAAGCCGAACGCTTGGCACACTACCACGCAGCCAACTAAAAAATTGGCTATTGCAGTAGTGTCTTACACGATGACGTTCTCAATGACTATAGCATAGGGTAACGATCACAGACCGGAAATAAATTGTATATTTGTACTTTCCTATTAATGCAAGTATCTCCCAGTAGGGCTGAATACTTGTGTTGTAGACAAACATTTATAGGACGAAACAGCACGAATAGTAGTTCCCAGTGATTATATACTGGGTACAAATAATAATACATAAATATTATTATATGGGGAACTTCCGAGGCGATAATAGGGAATAATAGAACAAAGAAGTATGTGTTAGCACTCGGAAAAATTGACAGACAAACAACAATAGAAAAAAAAACGAAGAACAATATATGGTCCGAAGTGGGATCGAACCCGTACTCAGTGGCACCGCGCCTTGCCACGAGAAGCCGAACGCTTGGCACACTACCACGCAGCCAACTAAAAAATTGGCTATTGCAGTAGTGTCTTACACGATGACGTTCTCAATGACTATAGCATAGGGTAACGATCACAGACCGGAAATAAATTGTATATTTGTACTTTCCTATTAATGCAAGTATCTCCCAGTAGGGCTGAATACTTGTGTTGTAGACAAACATTTATAGGACGAAACAGCACGAATAGTAGTTCCCAGTGATTATATACTGGGTACAAATAATAATACATAAATATTATTATATGGGGAACTTCCGAGGCGATAATAGGGAATAATAGAACAAAGAAGTATGTGTTAGCACTCGGAAAAATTGACAGACAAACAACAATAGAAAAAAACGAAGAACAATATATGGTCCGAAGTGGGATCGAACCCGTACTCAGTGGCACCGCGCCTTGCCACGAGAAGCCGAACGCTTGGCACACTACCACGCAGCCAACTAAAAAATTGGCTATTGCAGTAGTGTCTTACACGATGACGTTCTCAATGACTATAGCATAGGGTAACGATCACAGACCGGAAATAAATTGTATATTTGTACTTTCCTATTAATGCAAGTATCTCCCAGTAGGGCTGAATACTTGTGTTGTAGACAAACATTTATAGGACGAAACAGCACGAATAGTAGTTCCCAGTGATTATATACTGGGTACAAATAATAATACATAAATATTATTATATGGGGAACTTCCGAGTGCTAACACATACTTCTTTGTTCTATTATTCCCTATTATCGCCTCGGAAGTTCCCCATATAATAATATTTATGTATTATTATTTGTACCCAGTATATAATCACTGGGAACTACTATTCGTGCTGTTTCGTCCTATAAATGTTTGTCTACAACACAAGTATTCAGCCCTACTGGGAGATACTTGCATTAATAGGAAAGTACAAATATACAATTTATTTCCGGTCTGTGATCGTTACCCTATGCTATAGTCATTGAGAACGTCATCGTGTAAGACACTACTGCAATAGCCAATTTTTTAGTTGGCTGCGTGGTAGTGTGCCAAGCGTTCGGCTTCTCGTGGCAAGGCGCGGTGCCACTGAGTACGGGTTCGATCCCACTTCGGACCATATATTGTTCTTCGTTTTTTTCTATTGTTGTTTGTCTGTCAATTTTTCCGAGTGCTAACACATACTTCTTTGTTCTATTATTCCCTATTATCGCCTCGGAAGTTCCCCATATAATAATATTTATGTATTATTATTTGTACCCAGTATATAATCACTGGGAACTACTATTCGTGCTGTTTCGTCCTATAAATGTTTGTCTACAACACAAGTATTCAGCCCTACTGGGAGATACTTGCATTAATAGGAAAGTACAAATATACAATTTATTTCCGGTCTGTGATCGTTACCCTATGCTATAGTCATTGAGAACGTCATCGTGTAAGACACTACTGCAATAGCCAATTTTTTAGTTGGCTGCGTGGTAGTGTGCCAAGCGTTCGGCTTCTCGTGGCAAGGCGCGGTGCCACTGAGTACGGGTTCGATCCCACTTCGGACCATATATTGTTCTTCGTTTTTTTCTATTGTTGTTTGTCTGTCAATTTTTCCGAGTGCTAACACATACTTCTTTGTTCTATTATTCCCTATTATCGCCTCGGAAGTTCCCCATATAATAATATTTATGTATTATTATTTGTACCCAGTATATAATCACTGGGAACTACTATTCGTGCTGTTTCGTCCTATAAATGTTTGTCTACAACACAAGTATTCAGCCCTACTGGGAGATACTTGCATTAATAGGAAAGTACAAATATACAATTTATTTCCGGTCTGTGATCGTTACCCTATGCTATAGTCATTGAGAACGTCATCGTGTAAGACACTACTGCAATAGCCAATTTTTTAGTTGGCTGCGTGGTAGTGTGCCAAGCGTTCGGCTTCTCGTGGCAAGGCGCGGTGCCACTGAGTACGGGTTCGATCCCACTTCGGACCATATATTGTTCTTCGTTTTTTTCTATTGTTGTTTGTCTGTCAATTTTTCCGAGTGCTAACACATACTTCTTTGTTCTATTATTCCCTATTATCGCCTCGGAAGTTCCCCATATAATAATATTTATGTATTATTATTTGTACCCAGTATATAATCACTGGGAACTACTATTCGTGCTGTTTCGTCCTATAAATGTTTGTCTACAACACAAGTATTCAGCCCTACTGGGAGATACTTGCATTAATAGGAAAGTACAAATATACAATTTATTTCCGGTCTGTGATCGTTACCCTATGCTATAGTCATTGAGAACGTCATCGTGTAAGACACTACTGCAATAGCCAATTTTTTAGTTGGCTGCGTGGTAGTGTGCCAAGCGTTCGGCTTCTCGTGGCAAGGCGCGGTGCCACTGAGTACGGGTTCGATCCCACTTCGGACCATATATTGTTCTTTAATTATTGCGCCATGTCGTCTATGGTTACATTAAACGTGATTTTATTTTTTTTTTTTCAGAAATTTTATGTGAGAAATTGTGTAGCCTCGTACGAGCTCTATTTATCATGCTAGAGTCAGAAACTATCAGAGATGGACTGTGTGTGACGCCTGGCTCTTTACTGAGCACCAGAGGGAAACAATTACTCACAAAACGTTGCATTGTGCTCTTTGATCCCTTGGTAATATACAATTGTATATACATACATACATATATATATATATATATATATATATATATATATATATATATATATATATATATATTATTGGTAATATTTATACCTAAACTGCTTATTACTTTATACTTGTTATGTTGTCTAATAAAAAAAAAGTGGAGGCGGGCTCTGTACGCATGCAATGGGTAGAGTCGTTGCAGAAATCCAAAATACGTAAGGTCACCTTTGTCTATGTCCCTGGACATGCGGGAGTACAGGGAAATAAAAGAGCGGACAGGTTGACTATCTGTGCTGTCGTTGAGGACAAGCAACCAATGGATCGGGCGGACATCATCAATGCTCTACGAGATGTGGGAAGAGCACAGGACTTCGACAAACACAGATCCACGTCACTTCTTCGGATGATGGAAATGGGAGTTAAGATGGGCACAGCCAGAAATGAGAAACTTGGTGGCCGTGTAAGAAGACTTATCAACCAACATAGAACTGGAGTCGTCAGTCGCTGGACACTGCGGGAGTTACTGAGGCGGGGATCTGAGCACCTATGGACATGTTGTGTGCAATGATGATGACCCGCAAATAACTCAATAACTCAATGTTGTCTGAGCATATGGTTTTTAAAAATCCTCAATGCTAATTTAATGCATATGTTTTGTTAATTCACGTCCCACAGGAATATAGCACAGTTTACAAGTTTATACACATCCGGTGTACAGATAGCCACAACCAACTATAGATTTATAATTCCTGTGAGTGGGCGGAAAATAAAACGTGAAAACCCATAAAATTGCGTGACGTGTTCAAATATACGTGATATAGGTGATATAGATGATATAGGTGATATAGATGGTTGACCTCACTCTACCCATAACCACCCTTGCTCGCAAGACTGAAAAAAAGTCACGCTAGTTGGTCGATTTTCAGGAATTCCCTCTCAGCCCGCAAGCCTAGGTAAATATATAGATGGCTGTGAGATAAGTAGACCAATGGGGCCTAACTACTCCTACCACAGTAACGAATAGTTTCGTGTTAAAATTGGATTGAACTGAATAAAGCAACATTGAGTGTTTCCTGTCAACTATCTTGACCATTATATACATATGGTGCTCTAGATTTGACACACAATGTGCATGTGTGCCTTTACGCTCATTGCATGGGATAAGCTCATATAATGATATTACCCATTAAGGTACTGGAGTTATTATAACAAAATATTAGGGAACTTCATCTTTGAGACTGTTCGGAATGTATTGAGGTAGATTCTGTTAACCATTACCCCTTCTATCTATTTATCTCGCTTGTGTCCTTCCGAGCTGAAGACGGCACATAGGGCAGACATTCTATAATCTAGTGTCCGACGATCTTTCAAGTGTCCGACCTTGCACAGGATCTGCATTGTATTTCGCCACAAAGTTCTGTTTTGGGCGAGTTACTCAATTTCGACAAGAGAGCTGATGTTTGCTGTTATTGCCTCTCGCCTAAATGTTTTTTTTAGTGTTTCTCAAAGTCGACATCTTTTTCATTTACCCTCTGGTTCCCATTTGACGGCCTGTTTTGAGATTCTTTTGTTATCTCTTTTCATCACACGGCCAACATATGACCACCTCCTTCTCTTGTTGTCTCTTCTCATCACACGGCCAACATATGACCACCTCCTTCTCTTGTTATCTCTTCTCATCACACGGCCAACATATGACCACCTCCTTCTCTTGTTATCTCTTTTCATCACATGGCCAACATATGACCACCTCCTTCTCTTGTTATCTCTTTTCATGAAACGGCCAACATATGACCACCTCCTTCTCTTGTTATCTCTTTTCATCACACGGCCAACATATGACCACCCCCTTCTCTTTTTATCTCTTTTCATCACACAGCCAACATATGACCACCTCCTTCTCTTGTTATCTCTTTTCATCACACGGCCAACATATGACCACCCCCTTCTCTTTTTATCTCTTTTCATCACACGGCCAACATATGACCACCTCCTTCTCTTGTTATCTCTTTTCATCACACGGCCAACATATGACCACCTCCTTCTCTTTTTATCTCTTTTCATCACACGGCCAACATATGACCACCTCCTTCTCTTGTTATCTCTTTTCATCACACGGCCAACATATGACCACCTCCTTCTCTTTTTATCTCTTTTCATCACACGGCCAACATATGACCACCTCCTTCTCTTGTTATCTCTTTTCATCACACGGCCAACATATGACCACCTCCTTCTCTTTTTATCTCTTTTCATCACACGGCCAACATATGACCACCTCCTTCTCTTGTTATCTCTTTTCATCACACGGCCAACATATGACCACCTCCTTCTCTTGTTATCTCTTTTCATCACATGGCCAACATATGACCACCTTCTTCTCATGATTATTGTTGATATTTTTGAATCTTTGTCATTTATCTTATTTCTTGAATTCATTCCATGGTAAACGAAGTATTTTAATAAGGCATTTGTTTTCAAACTCCATTCAGTTTATTTTCTACTTCTTTAGTTGTTTTCCAGCTCTCGCATGCGTAAGTAGGGGTGGATAAAACATTTGATTTGAAAATCCAGAGCTTTGTTTTTTTTTGCTTAGTAATTTTGATGTTCATATGTCATCAAGGTTTCTGAAAATCCGAGGCTGTCTGAAGAGTCAAAAGAAGAACTTTGTATTTCCCTCTACACCCGAAGCGGTATCTATGGAAAACAAAAATAAGAAGAATGAATGCATGTATATAATATTTTAAACTGATAAATGTAGTTTTGTTTCATTTAACTAGAACTTTTTTTTAAAGATTTGTTTCTTAAATAGAGAACCAAATATGGCAAGGAAAAAAAAACATATCGCATATTGTAAGAGGTCACTAAGGAGGTTGGAGTTATGGTCTTTGCTGGTGCTACGGAGTTCGTGTTTCTGAGGTGAAGTCGTGTTCTGTGTTTTTGTTAGTGTGTGCCGGACGTGCATTGTATCAGGGAACGTGCTGAGGAGGGGGGGTTTGAGCACCAGAGAGTCACCAGGGGGTCTGTTGTGCCATGAGTATGATCTGTCGACTACACTGAACACCCATATAGTGTTGCTATAGTAAAGAGTAAAGTGCCCCCGTCACGTCAAGTGGCGTATAGGGAATATGGTGTTAGTGACCACAAATTGTACACATGATTTTTGGGGTAATGTGGTCGGTATTACGCCCGTGCCGCTTTCCTTTCCCAGAAAAAAAATCCGGTGCCCATTAAAGGCTGAGTGAACCAGGAAGCCGTCGGTTGGAATCGAACCCTACCTCTTGTCCTTTGTAGTCCAGTTCAGTAACCACTGAGCTATCGCGGCTCCCTATAATGTTGCTATAATGACGTTAAATGTTTTACAATCTTATATTAAACATATATATATATATATATATATATATATTGTAGTACTATCTTTGCACTTTTACTCCTATAGACTCTATGGCGGAAGTTACAGTTGTGGATTAAAATTAGAGGAATTCTGGGATGTCTTCAACAACGGATTATGAATGAGGCAATGTAAGTTGAATGAAATAATAAACCATTTTTGTAAATGGGAAATCTGCATGTGTTGTGAAGAATCCCGAAGCAAGAACTACCATACAGCGGACTCTCAAGGGAAGGCAAAAGAGAGGCAGACCAGGGACAATTTGGTGGAGGAGAGGCATATAATATAAGTAGTGTAGGTAATATGTGAGACACCCTGAGCAGGATGGCTATCATCTTTATCATCATAAAGTACCGGGCCTGCTGGCGTAGGTGATCTTGTCTCTCCACAACTTTCGATCTTGACAGTTCTTTATCATTTCTGTTGTTGACCTTCTGCCAAGCCATTCTCTTAAGCAGTCTGGTATTTTTTCTCTTTGCTTCCCTCTAGCTCTTCGTTCCTCAATTTTCCCAGTTGTTACAAAATATTCCAGTTGTTCTCTTCTCATTACATGGCCAAAAAAAAGATGATTGTTTCTTCCTAATATTGGAAATTAGCTCTCTTTTTGCGTTGACCTATTTCAGAACATTTTCATTACTCTTCTTAGCTGTCCATGGTATTCTCAACATTCTTCTGTAAAACCACATTTCTACAGACTCCAGTGATTTTCTTGTCTGTTGTCCTAGTGTCCATGATTCACATCCATATGTTAACACTGGCTCTACACACCCTTTAAGAACTCGTTTCTTGTTCTATTGTCAAAAATGGATTGCATAGTATCTTCCTCATTTTTCAGAAAGCTGCTTTTGCCTGAGTCATTCTGTATCTCACCTCTTTTGTACATCTTCCGTCTGAGGTTAACAAAGTTTCCAAATATTTAAATTCATTTCCCTGTTTTAATATTGTTCCACTTATTATAAATGATTATGTAGGATGGCTATAGATCACACGAAATGGAGTAACTGTAATTGTTGCGTATATGACGTCACAAGGTGTACCAGTTAATAGCTTGAAGGAAACTAATAAAATAGAAACACAAGGTACACTATGTACTCACATTTCCATTTGTTTAAATGTTATCTCTCATTAAAAAAAGATTCTTTACCACTCGTTATGTTCTCAATCCTTTTGTGCCTTACAGCGTCGAAGAAAACAACATTCCCAATAACGCTCTGCATTCAAATTAATTCACGCTCATTAATCTTCAACTGCTTCTTTTAAAGAAGGATGCACACTTGATGACAGTTATAACATGATGCCATTCTCTACAGTCCAACCTGGTACATCAGACTTTGGTAGGTAGCATATTTTACATGATGATCATGATAACATTTCAATAAGTTTTTAAGGCAAGATAAAGAATACATTTGATCAAATCTTATCCGAGATTTATAAGGGACTGACCTTGAATGAATGAATTGATACTATATTGGGTATCATCATCATCGAGTGCCATCTCCGCATCTAAGGTTGGCTACCATGGAGCGCAATTCCGTTCTGTCTCTTGCTTTGATAGTGCAGGTAGTCATAGGTTGACTTATTCGTCTTTTGATGTTATTCGTCCGTGTTAGTCTTGGTCTGCCTCTTTTACCTTGTATTTTCTTCCAAGATTACTTTTAGTAGGCTGCTGTGTCTTTTTACATGCCCCAAAAATCTAATTTGTTTTGTTTGAATTGTGTTTAGTAGTTCTCATATCATTGTTAGTTTTAAGACTTCATCGTTTATTTTCTTTCTTTCAATCCAATTCTTCCTTTTTTTTTATACACCCACATTTCAAAGGGTTCAAATTTCTTGTCTAATGTTCATATTTCTGCACCATACAGTAATGTTGAGAAGATATAACATTTTGCTATTCTTAGTTTTGGCCCTGGTGTTATTTGTTTTGATGCTAGTAAATTTTTAATGGCAGTAAAATTACTTTTTGCTATCCCTGTTCTTTTCTTTATTCCAGTTTTACATTTTCCACCTCTGGTTATTACAAAAAAAGTACACAGAAGTAAACAGAAGTAAACAAACCAATATATGCCTGCTTCATAGACTACACCAAAGCTTTCGATAGAATACACCAAAACCAACTTATAGTCTGCCTAAAGGATATAAATCTGGACGACACAGACATACGACTAATGTGTAATTTGTACTGGGAGCAAACAGCAATAATAAGATATAACAAGGAGAACTCTACACCCATGGACATAAAAAGAGGAGAAAGACAAAGATGCATCCTATCATCAAGCTTGTTCAATCTGTACACTGAGCAAATCTTTAAAAACATCACAGAGATGCCAGGCCTAAACATTAATTGAAAGTTAATCAATAACCTGAGATATGCTGATGATACTGTTCTACTAGCAGAAAATCCTAAAGCCCTACAACAATTGCTTAATGTGATAAACATAACAAGCAAAAAATATGGACTAGAAATGAATATCAAAAAGACTAAAACTATGATCATAAACAAAGAAAATTCTCAAGACCTACAATTAAATATCACAGTTGAGTGAATACATCTGGAGACAGTCCAGAGCTACAACTACCTGGGACATACTATAACCAATGATGTAAAATGTAAAATTGAAATAAACAAAAGAATAGGTATGGCAAAAAGTAATTTTAATGCCATGAAAAATATTCTAACAACAAAACAAATATCAGCAGGGCTGAAACTAAGAATAGCAAAATGTTACATCTTCTCAATATTCCTGTATGGTGCAGAAACATGGACATTAGACAAGAAAACAGAACAGAAAATTGAAGCCTTTGAAATGTGTATTTATAGAAGAATAGGTAGAATTGGATGGAAACAAAAGATAACAAACGATGAAGTTTTAAAACAACGAAAAATAAAAAGAGAACTACTAAATATAATTAAGACAAGACAAACGAAATTTTTAGGCCATGTTAAAAGACACAACAGCCTACTAAAAGTAATATTGGAAGGAAAAATACAAGGTAAAAGAGGCAGGGACAGACCAAGACTAACATGAACGAGTAACATCAAAAGATGGACAAGTCAATCTATGACAGCCTGCACCATGAAAGCAAGAAACAGAGTAGAATGGCGATCCATGTTAGCCAACCTTCGTTGCGGAGAAGGCACTCGATGATGATGATGACCTCTGGTTATAGTAAGTCCAAGGTAATAGTAGCTTTGAACTGTCTCCAGGTCTTTTCCTTCAACTTTGAAATCCACTTCTAGGTTTTGAGTATCTTCGGTATACTCGTTGCATTTAATAAAGCAAAGACAAAATGGAATCCATGTATGTAGAAATGTGATATCTACTAGCACGTTAATTATTCGACTACAGTTTCTTGGCTTCTCGATCGATATAGCGGTTGAAATACGATGCTCGTCTCAAACTCCATTGTATTGTCTTACATGAGGAACAATATAGAATTGTATTTTGTAACAGACTTCGTTTACCCAAATTATAGCTTGGTTCCCATGATAGCTAATCTGCAGTTGTCTCTGTCCTGCACGAGATGTCCAACTTCCTCAGCAGCAAATCCCAACTCGTCTGTTGGATCTTGTACCCACCTTCTTCTTATTGTTCTTTCTCATCTTCTCGTTTACCTAAAATTATGCCTTCTATAATTATCTTCTCTGGGCCAAAATGTAGATAACCAGAATATTTTTTTTTTTTTTTGTGTTCCTGTTTTTGCGTGAAGGAGTTTTCTAGAGATTTCAGTTCTTACAGAGTTGACAAGTTTCTATTTTTTCAGCCTATGAAATTCTGAGTATTCCTTTGTAGCACTTGCACTCAAAGGCATTTATATATTTTTCCAACAGATCTGTCGATTGTCCATGCTTCATTGCCATTTAATGTTAAGGTAAAAGTGTAGGCTCTTAAAGACCTAAGTCTTATCTCTATATCACTTCTTTCCTATATTTAATGCTTATTTTTTTTTTAAGGAGCCTCTTTACATCAGGGTAAGGTGTATAAGGTGTTTGTTACTCTATAATGCATTTCACATATTATGGTTTGAATAAAACGTAGGCTCGTGTTCGTGTTGATCTCGCAAATGAAAGCTTGACACTGGAAAAACTAAAAGTGCAGTTTGTATGTTACTCTTCTAAAAAATAGAAGAAATAAACTAAAATTCATCATCATTTTGAAAAAAACGCATATTAACCAACATTATTAAAGTGTATTAGAAACCATTCTCAGTGCTACGGAATTTGTGCTCTGTGCTTATACCTTCCTTTGTAGTCCGTTAAAAGTTTGCAGCGTAACGGTCACGTCTTAATTGGTTGATGAGGTCCTATTTACAAGAACAAGAAGAGCAGCTATTTTGCGGTCCCGATGTAAGGTTCTGTTAGTTTTGTTTCACATGAAACCGTAGTCTCATCATTTTGGTTGAAGGAGAAGTGATTGGACAAAAGAGTGTAAGTCCGTTAACATTGTTGTTGTTGTAAATGAATGTAAACAGTCAAACAACAGAACTAATACGATGCACTGTAGATAGAAGATTGTCGAAGGACATGGTCGCCTTCGCCAACCGGTACTCGCATATGATGATCATGATGACATAAATGTATTTGTCACAACGAAATGCAAAAATATATCCTCTAGTTTTACTTACTTCCGTTGTGTAATGGAGTGTAGGGTCTTTAATTTCCTTTTGGGAAAACGTGGTCTAGATCTTTCTCCTCTGATATTTTTCCATTTCTGACAAAAGTCAAGTATCTATTTTTAGAAACTCAAAATATACTTGGGGACGCGTTTCGAATCCTCGTATTTCATGAAAAACGAACTTCATAAAACTTCGTTAATACGTCCTCAGTCTCTAAAATACGTATGTATGTAGGTGTGTGTGTGTATATATATATATATACATATAAAATGTGAGCTGTGTGTTTCATCCGCTCTGATCGTGTTTCGATATTCCGATTGTTTACGATGAATGATGATATCGTATGACAAGGAACAGTTGGCTGTGTTCACTTTCTGTGCGGTTTCGCCTTATGTCTTTTGGCGTGTGCTGAGACTGTTATGATGGGGTCTACAGCTACCTTTATTTGTTTGGGAGATGAGATAGTAATTCGGATGATTCCAAGAGCACGGGCGGTCGAGCAATTATGGATTTTAATTCGTTTGCAGTGATACCGGGGCCTTCCTTAACAATATCAATAACAATATATATATATATATATATATATATATATATATATATATATATATATATATATATATATATATATATATATATATATATACAATTAAGAGAGTGATAAATATTATGACTGGAGTATGTTGGTTTTAAGATCTAGCGGTGGTCATCGGTTCGTTTCTGAAGGACACTAGTTCGTTTTGCTGGTAAAACGATGAGACAGAATTAAAGAATTTTAAAAACAAGAAATAAGCGTGTTAGCACCTTCACCTTCCTCATGCTGCGACTTACAACCACGTTCCTGCATTTGGGACTGATGTTTCGTGCGCCGATATTGATTCCTGAATACTCTTTAGTCTGCAAGACTTTTCCGAGAAAAGATAACTCTGACCACAAAAACACTTCTGGCTTACAGAAAAGTCAAGGTGAGCAAAAGTTTAAGTAAACACTCAATGATCAAATTAGCAATGATGGTGAATACAATGAACTGCGAAGCGTAAATACAGTGCAAAGCACACAGCTATTAAGTGAGCAAAGGAAATGTTTATTTACCCCCCCCCAAAAAAAAATGTTTTTACAAGGAATTGAAGCTTGCAATACGTTAAATTAATTATATGTTTGAAAAAAGACTTTTTTTTTATAAATTGATATCAGTCACGATCCATCAAGCCCATTCTACTCCCATGTTGATGAGGACAGTCGGACTGTGGGCATGAATAGAAATCACTACGTTTTCTTTGATGCCAGCGAGTACAAGGCAAACAGGCAGGTAATGAAGTGTATCATTTTAGCTCGCTATATATTAATGTAACTATGATGAAATGTGTCAATTTAGCTCAATATATATTAATGTAACTATAATGAAATGTATCACTTTAGCTCACTATATATTAATGTAACTATGATGAAATGTGTCAATTTAGCTCAATATATATTAATGTAACTATGATGAAATGTATCATTTCAGCTCGCTATTAATGTAACTATGATGAAATGTATAATTTCAGCTCACTATATATTAATGTAACTATGATGAAGTGTATCATTTTAGCTCACTATATATTAATGTAACTATGATGAAATGTATCATTTTAGCTCGCTCTATATATCAATGTAACTATAATGAAATGTATAATTTTAGCTCACTATATATTAATGTAACTATGATGAAATGTATCATTTTAGCTCACTAAATATCAATGTAACTATGATGAAATGTATCATTTTAGCTCACTATATATTAATGTAACTATGATGAAATGTATCATTTTAGCTCACTATATATCAATGTAACTATGCTGAAATGTATAATTTCAGCTCACTATATATCAATGTAACTATGATGAAATGTATCATTTTAGCTCACTATATATATATATATAAATGTAACTATGATGAAATGTATAATTTTAGCTCATTATATATCAATGTAACTATGATGAAATGTATCATTTTAGCTCATTATATATCAATGTAACTATGATGAAATGTATAATTTTAGCTCATTATATATCAATGTAACTATTATGAAATGTATCATTTTAGCTCATTATATATCAATGTAACTATTATGAAATGTATCATTTCAGCTCATTATATATCAATGTAACTATGATGAAATTTACTATTTCAGCTCGTTATTCATCAATTTAACTATGATGAAATTCACCATTTCAGCTCACTATTCATCAATGTAACTATGATGAAATTTACTATTTCAGCTCGCTATTCATCAATGTAACTATGATGAAATTTACTATTTCAGCTCACTATTCATCAATGTAACTATGATGAAATTTACTATTTCAGCTCGCTATTCATCAATGTAACTATGATGCAATTTACTATTTCAGCTCACTATTCATCAATGTAACTATGATGAAATTGATCATTTCATCAGACAGGTCAGTAAAACAGTCAGGAGGACAGTAAAACCGGGATGAATAGTGTGGGCCAGATCTGGTGCACACAGTTGTATTTAAACACGACAAGACACAAGGTCGCTGTCTGCTTTGTCGATCAGCAGCTAACGAAAGAAGGAAGACCAAGAAAAAATGCCCTGCTTGGCCTATGCCTAAACGCGCCACAAATCCTAACTTTCTCACAGACCAGTACTTATTTCTTTCTTTACCTGAACTTTCCTAATTCATTCTGTGTTGTTTATTGAGCGACGAGGAATAATGGGTCGTCTTGGTTAATGCACTGCAAAGGACAAGAGGTAGGGTTCGATCCCAGCCGACGGATTCCGGGTTCACCCAGCCTTAAATGGGTACCGGACTTTTTTTCTGGGAAAGTAAAGCGGCACGGGCGTAATACCGACCACATTACCCCACAAATCATGTGCTGAAGGTCTGTAAAATGTATGGTCACTAACACCATATTCACTATACGCCACTTGGCGTGACGGGGTTCTTTACTCTTTACTTACTTTCGGTTAATGCAGTATGCTTGTCTCGTCCATGGTGCTATTCTGGTGATCTCTGATTATTTCCCCATTTCCGTTTACCTTTTCCGTGACACATCTCCTCTTGTGAAGCACCTTCCCTTCCCTTGAGCTTAAAGTAGCTTGTGTTTTACAATCTATAACAGTTAAACTACTATATTAAGTGTATTGTAATTTACATCTCAATTATCGACTGTTTTCTATTATTTATTTGCTGGTGGTTTCTATATATTTTTTTTTTCAAATAAAAAAAAAAAGTATGTACTTTTTCAGATTTGTTGTTGTTATTGTTGTTGTTGCGTTCGCCAGCTTTCAACTGTGACGAAGTCCCTAGAGACTAGGAATTGAATTTTGTGTGTTAATCCATTTTTCCCTGGCAGGCGTGTGCACAGGGGTCCCTCGCCGCACATGCAGATAACTCCGACTTCGGAGGTACTCATGTTTTTTCCGTCGATGAGTAACTGACGTTTCAAGCCGCCGGGTCTCGTTGCTGAGACCTGGGGTGGTTGTTGCATAGAGAAATCATAAATAAAAATCCCAACCGGTGTACCAGAGATTTGAACCTACAACCTCTCTGTCCCTAGGCCGGTGTCTTGCCTCGAGACCAACAAGTCCCCCATGGACTGGGAGTATGAGGAAACTGCAATAAGGAACAAGTTTCATGCATAGCCTTCAATGGTTCCTGTCGCCTATCCACCATATACCCCGAAGTTCACGTCCTCCTGAAAATGATGATCGTCATATTTTTTTAAAATGTATAACGCTTGATGATGTTAGGCCATCGTTGTTGACTCCAATTCCGAACATATAAATACACAGTTAGTCGTCAGATTATCCCCATCGCACATCAAACAACAGACCGTAAGATTAGCGTAAGGCCGGTCTAGGGATTTATGATGAGCCATTACGATGACGTAGCACACATAACAATGTCTCACTCACAGCAATGACGCGCCCTTAGGATTCTTGATTACTCTAGTGAATGCAGCATACGACGAACAAAACACAGTGCAAATCCCCTAAGAGTTAAAACTGCGGCTGACGAAGCATTTCACATTAATGAGTAACATGTAAATAACTTGCGTCAAGGAATTCCAACAACGGTCATGAACAACACCGATGTGACGTAAAGCGCAGAACAAGTCTAGACGATGGAAGGTCGCATTCACAACATTTTATTTGTCAAAAAGGGACTGTTGCCAGCGCACGACTTCGCTTTAGCGGCGCAGATGTAATAAGTATATCATCATTTTGACTTTAACGCAGAAAAGTGCAACGGAGAACCGAAATTAATCTGACCCCGAATGCATTTGCTGCAGCGATCGAGAGGACGTGGACTAGATCCGCCATCTTAGAGACGGAAAAAAAAAACTTTTTCTTTCTATTTCAGATAACGTCCAAATGACGAAGTGCAGCCGTCAGTTGATCAACTGATCGGATTATAATTATTAACTGCAGTGACATTTTATATAACAACTTTGCTAGGAAGATATTGCGACCTGCCTTTATGCTGACCATATTACATCAAACACAAATATGTTGATGGTATTGAAAAAAAAAAACTATGGAATCCAACGCCATATCCCCAATATTATCAGTAGCGTTACGGGTCTCTTTATTTCAAATGACATGAGGTTTCAAGCTTTTTAAAATTAATTTCTCTCGATAGATGAGAACATCTATAGAAGTGAGAAGGATTTTAACTCTACCGCCTGAAAGAAGATCCAAGGAGGAGATCCACTGTGTAAGTCTTCTATAGGTATTCAAACTTTCCATAACTTGTTAAGGTTTTCTAGAATATCTTCCCCTTTATAAGTATGTTAAACTTACATACATCTTTATATAAATTGTAACTGTATATAACTTTCTTTCTTTCTTTCTTTCTTTCTTTCTTTCTTTCTTTCTTTCTTTCCTTCCTTCTCTCCCTCCCTCCCTCCCTCCCTCCCTCTTTTCTTTCTTTCTTTCTTTCTTTCTTTCTTTCTTTCTTTTTTTCTTTCTTTCTTTCTTTCTTTCCTTCCTTCCTTCCCTCCCCCCTCCCTCCCTCTTTTCTTTCTTTCTATCTTTCTTTCTTTCTTTCTTTCTTTCTTTCTTTCTTTCTTTCTTTCTTTCTTTCTTTCTTTCTCTTTCTCTTTCTCTTTCTTTCTTTCCTTCCTTCCTTCCCTTCCTTCCCTCCCTCCCTACCTCCCTACCTCCCTCCCTCCCTCTTTTCTTTCTTTCTTTCTTTCTTTCTTTCTCTCTCTCTCTCTCTCTCTTTCTCTCTCTCGTTCATCATTGTAGGTGCATAATTATTTAAAACAAAAATGGTAGCAGTCATCTCAAGATTACCAAATTCTATATACAACTTTTCGTTTAACATACCCGTCTGCATTACACTCTTTTATACACTATTCAGCTAAGCACGAATTTTCTCTATAAATGTGTGTTATTTACAACTCATTACTTAAAAATATATCGTTACATTCTCATCAGAGCACCGTGACCATTATCCGCTGTTATTTAAACATTCTATAATTCTTTAAGCTGCCAACATCTCTATACAAGAGTTTATATCTATAATTTTTGTACATTTTCTCAACTATTTATCATATAAATAAAATATACATGGTTATGGTTATGGATGGCCCCGGTATCACTGCAAACGAATTAAAATCCATAATTGCTCAACCGCCCGTGCCAGCGGAATCATCCGAATTACTAACTCATCTCTCAAACAAAGAAAGATAACTGTAGTCCCCATCGTAGCAGTCTCAGCACACGCCAAAAGACATAAGGCGTAACAGCGCAGAAAGTGAACACAGCCAACTGTTCCCTGTCATACGATATCATCATTCATCGTAAACAATTGGAATATCGAAACATGATCAAAACGGAAGAGACGCACAGCTCACGGTGTGCACAGAGCACTTAACTCAGTAGCTCCTGCAACAAGCCGGACTTGGAATATGAGGAAACTGCAACAAGGAGCACTTTTCATACATAGCCTTCAATGGTTCCAACCGCCTATCCACTATATTGAACGTACTCCTGAAAATGATGATCGTCATATTTTTTAAACTGTATAGCGCTTGATGATGTTAGGACATCGTTTTTGACTCCAATTCCGAACATATAAATACACAGTTAGTCGTCGAATTATCCCCGACGTACATGAAACAGACCGTAAGATTAGCGAATGGTCGGTCTAGGGATATACGATGAGCCATTATGATGACGTGGCATACACAACAATGGCTGCGCCCATAGATTCCCGATTACTCTAGTGAATGCAGCCTACAACGAACGAAATACGGTGCAAATTCCCTAAAGAGAAAAAACTTCGGTTGACTTGACGTAGCAGTCCATATTAATGCGTTGTAACATGTAAATAACTTGCGTCAAACGATTCCAACGACGGCCATTGAACAGTACTCATATATATATATATATATATATATATATATATATATATATATATATATATATATATATATATATATATATATATTGCTTTGAACGATTGACTTCTTTGTTTCTCTTTATGCATGATTCACTTCCACATATCAAGACTAGCTCTACCTAACGTCAAAGAACTCTTTTTTTTTTGGTAACTTTCACTAGTTCGTTGGTAGCAGTCAAGATTACCAAAATCTATATACAACTTTTCGTTGTAAAACGAAGTCATGAATGTCGCCAAAAATAAACAGAACATCAACATACCTATGCACGGCAGACAAAGTAAAACAAGTAGAGGAATTCAAATACCTAGGAAGTTTAGTGAAAACCGATAATTCACAAACAGCAGAGATAGACTCAAGATGCTTCAAAGCAGGCCCAATGGTCGACCATGAAAAAGATGGATGGATGGAATATTACTAGGAAACGTAACAGCAGCCGAAGCGAATAGAAGAGAAAAAGACCGCAAATTATATATCCCTTCGACGCTTACGGCAAATGAGAAGGGAAAGTAGAAGAAGACTAGTTCGTTCTAACTTTCACAATTAATAGTTCGTTCTTTGAAGGCCGAAGGCTGCACATTTGGCAGAAATCATAGCTTCATATGCCAGAGTCTGTTAAACTATTCATGGAATCGCGCAGTCTTATCTTAATCTTTGAAAATCAGCTTTAGCATGGGGCATTTTACCACATTACCCCAAAAATCATATGCCGAGGCTCTGTAAAATTTATGGTCACTAGCACCATATTCCCCATACGCCACTTGGAGTGACGGGGGTACTTAACTTTTTAACTTATGGGGCATTTTGAAACCCATATCTGCTGTACATGGACTACATGAAGCTAAAAACATTCATTGTGTCTATAATTTAATTACTAGTGCTCTTGTGTGTGTCGTTGCATTTTTTTTTAAAGTCGGGGGAGGGGAAAGGTGAGGGGGCCGCTGGGTAGTCTAGAGGTACAATGTCGGCCTGAGGACAGAATGAACCCGGGTTCAAAGCCCACCTGAAGCGGTGGCGATTATTCAAAAAATAAGAATAAATAATCCATTGTTTCTTTATGATTCTGATCGTTTGGGTAGTGGGATCCGATGTCTAGCTTTTTCGGATAACGACAACAATATAGGAGGTGTCGTGTGCACTCGCGCACGTTAAAGATCCCTTAGTAGTTAAAATCTAAATGTAAAAGTAAATAGCCCCGTCACGCCAAGTGGCGTATAGGGAATATGGTGTTAGTGACCATAAATTTCATAGACCTTCAGCACATGATTTTCGGGGTAATGTGGTCGGTATTACGCCCATACCGCTTTACTTTCCCAGAAAAAAATCCGGTACCCATTTAAGGCTGGGTGAACACGGAAGCCGTCGGTTGGGATCGAACCCTATCCCTTGTCCTTTGTAGTCCAGTTCACTAACCACTGAGCAACCGCGGCTCAAAATCTAAAAGAATGGGCCACAAGTATGGCCGTTGCTGGTACGAAAAAAACACACCAAAAAAACCTAACCACACCGTGGATTCCAGGATGTGCCGTTGAGTTCGTACACGTGGGCAAGTATTCTCGGATCTTATCGGTATTCACGAGCGGGATATCGGAGCACCTTTGAATTCGTCCAGTGTTCAGTGACGATGATCCTAACAACCAACAAACAACAATTTTTAGTCGAAAGACGTGTAAGTGAGCATCCAAGTAACTTGACAAAGCACATATATAGACTGGTTCAATACAAGTATATCCTAACTAACACTCTGTGTGGATTCATTTTAACTTTAAACTATCAATTTTGTTTGTCGCGCAGCTACTCATGCACTGTCTACTGCATCATTTTCATCGCCTTCTCCTATCGCCTCAGAGTGGCACAAGCATGTGGTGATCTACGGGGGATGAGGTCTTGTGAGTACGGCTGATGTGCAAGACACTTGCAATATTCACTTTAGGGATTTTGCACCGTTGTTCGTTCGTTGTAGGCTGTATTCACTAGAGTAGGCGGGAATATATGGGCGCAGCCATTGTTGTGTGTGCAACGTCATCATAATGGCTCATCGTATATCCCTAGACCGGCCGTACGCTAATGTTGACATTGCAGGAAGATCTTACGGTCTATTATTTGATGGGCGACGGAGAATATCCGACGACTAACTGTGTTTCATGTGTTCGGATTTGGCGTCAAAAACGATGTCCTAACATCATCAAGTGCTATACATTTAAAAAAAAAAATATGATGATCGTCATTTTCACGAGGACGTGAACTTACAGTCAATATAGTGGATAGGCGGTTGGAACCATTGAAGGCTATGTCTGAAAAGTGTTCCTTATTGCAGTTTCCTCATATTCCAAGTCCGGCTTGTTGCTGGAGCTACTGAGTTAAGTGCTCTGTGCACACCGTGAGCTGTGGGTTTCATCCGTTTTGATCGTGTTTCAATATTCCATTTGTTTACGATGATTGATGATATCGCATGACAAGGAACAGCTGGCTGTGTTCACTTTCTGCGCTGTTTCGCCTTATGTCTTTTGGCGTGTGCTGAGACTGCTATGATGGGGACTACAGCTACCTTTCTTTGTGTGGCAGATGAGTTAGTAATTCGGATGATTCCACTGGCACGGGCGGTTGAGCAATTATGGATTTTAATTCGTTTACAGTGATACCGGGGCCTTCCATAACAATAACAGTAACAATAACAATATATGGACTTTGTTTGGAGTGCAATGATGATGACCCACTAATAACTCAATAACAATATATGGACTTTGTTTGGAGTGCCATGATGATGACCCACTAATAACTCAATAACAATATATGGACTTTGTTTGGAGTGCCATGATGATGACCCACTAATAACTCAATAACAATATATGGACTTTGTTTGGAGTGCAATGATGATGACCCACTAATAACTCAATAACAATATATGGACTTAGCTGTTGCTGTTGTTAGGATCATCATAACCACACACCGGATGAATCAATAGGTGCTCCTACGTCCCTTTGAGAATCCTGATGAAATCTGAGAAGAATCATGGTCGATGTGTACGCACTTCGTAGCACGGTCATTATATTTATAGGTTTTTGCTGATAATCTTGCCCGGGCAGCGACCAAATTGATGGCCTACTCTTTTTGATTTTAGCTGCCAAGGGTTTTTACGTGCTCCAGTAATCACATGACTTTGTGTTTATTGTCGTTTTAGGAGAGGACTAGACATCGGATCTCATGACCCAAGAGATCGAGGGAGACTGACGTCCCGAAGAAACCACGGATTAATTTGTAACATTTTTAAAGGAAAAAAAATCACTACCGCACGTAGTGGGTTTTGAACCCGGGTCTTTCCTATCCAGAGGTTGACTTCTTACCTATATATCCGTAGCCAGTGAAAAGAAGAGGTAAATGACGCGTATTGCACAACATCCAAATCACATAACATCATATTTCAAGACGTATCGGGAACATTAATCAACGCTTGTTTACTATAATCGACAGACCGTCCTCATTGAACATCGGGCAAGTCTATAATACTGTAATCTATACAACACTATCTCCTTGCACGTCTCCAACACCAATTTATTTTTGACATCATGTACACTCTCTACTTCCAGGCCATGATTAGTCTGAGAGGTATCAGCGCTATTGCTGAGTACCCAGTTCGCCTGCAGCGGTATCTGGCAGAGTTTGGCACTTTTGAAAGGTAGTGACTTTAACAAAAAAGAATTCATCGCACGTGAGCTGATAAATACAGAAAGCAACATTCACAACTGAATGATGTGGTAGTAGATGATTATTGTTCATGATGATAGTATTACTCCGTTCATAGTATTCATTATGATAATGCTAACAATAAAAATCATCTCCATGGTGACAGTAAGTTTTGAGCTTAGAATGTTGCTTCACATTATCAGGCATTTGAAAGTTGTTTTGTTTGAATGTTACGTCATTTTGCGTTTGATATTAAAATACTGCAAAACAAAAGAAAAACATGCCTAAGATTTAAAAAAAAGTCGATACCCACTGAATCCAGAAGTCATCATCGAGATCTCTTATCCTGAAAAGAACGGACCTCTTGTCTTCAGTAGATCGGACCTATTCACCTCAGTAGATCGGACCTATTCACCTCAGTAGATCGGACCTATTCACCTCAGTAGATCGGACCTATTCACCTCAGTAGATCGGACCTATTCACCTCAGCAGATAGGACGTATTCACCTCAGTAGATCGGACCTATTCACCTCAGTAGATCGGACCTATTCACCTCAGCAGATAGGATCTATTCACCTCAGTAGATCGGACCTATTCACCTCAGCAGATAGGACGTATTCACCTCAGTAGATCGGACCTATTCACCTCAGCAGATCGGACATATTCACGTCAGCAGATCGGACCTATTCACCTCAGCAGATCGAATCTATTGTTCTCAGCAGATCGGACCTATTCGCCTCAGTAGATTTGATCTTTTGTTCTTAGTAGATCAGTTCACAAACGATTGCTTTCCGAAACTCCTGAGTTACTAACCAATCACCTAGTCCTAAACGGGTACAAGAGATTTTTTTCTGGGAAAGAAATACGGTTTTTGACAAAGTTCTTACCACATGATCTAAAAATTGTCTAATGGTCTGAAAAATGTGAACATTAGCATACAATATTCAAACACCAGTCGGAAAAATGAATGCTATTATAACGATTGTACGGGATTAGATATACAATGCGGAAGCGAACTGAGAGTCCTATATGACAACCACATTTGGTAATCCCCAGGGGAGAAGATAAGGGGAAACCCTAAAATATAGGTTAAAGCGGAGGTGATAAGGATGGTGAAAGACATAGAACGATCTTAAGGAAATGGCACCAATCAAGAAGGTTTTTAAAATGTTTCCAGAAGATATATACTCCACCTGCAATTGAAACAGGAAAGATTATGCTAAAACACCATATTCCCAATACAGCACGCTTGTTTATGATTATGTCTTCTTTATTTCCCTTGGTTATATAAAGTTGAATCAATTCCAGTTTCCTATCTTTATTTTTATTTGTATCCTGACTCCCAACCTCCACCTGTTCGATAGTAAGTTTATAGCAACTCCATATATTTGTATGCTACTTAAATTGGTTACACTTTGCTTACATGTCATACCAAATATATGATAACAATATTCCACGAATTTCTCATCTCTGCCAGTTACAAAGCGAACCGTGTTATCGTCAAGCAGGGCAGGCCTCCTGAAGCATTCTACTATATTCTCTATGGGCGTGGTAAGTCTTCTCCGATCAATTTCTCACGTCTATAGCTTTGATTTAGACATTATAGTGAAGGGAAGCAAAAATAAAGGACTCAGTCTTAACAGTAAAAAGACAGAAGTAATGGTAGCAACAAAGAAAAGGATTTCACCGCAATACACAATAAAGACAAGTGGAACAATATTAAAACAGGTAAATAAATTGTAATATAATGGACCAATGTTAACCTCCGATGTTAGATGTACAACAAAGATGAGATGCAGAATGGCCCAGACAAAAGCAGCTTTCCAAAAAATGAGGAAGGTACTGTGCAATCATTTTTGGCATTGGAAACAAGAAACAGAGTTCTTAAATGTTATGTAGAGCCAGTCTTAACATATGGATGTGAATCATGGACAATACGACAACCGACTAGAAAATCACTGGAGGCTGTAAAAATGTGGTTTTACAGAAGAATGTTGAGAATACCATGGACAGCCTTAAGAAGAGTAATGAAAACGTTCTGAAAGTGGCCAACGCAAAAAGACAGCTAATTTCTAATATTAGGAAGAAACAATCATCATTTTTTGGCCATGTAATGAGAAGGGAACACCTGGAAAATATTGTAACAACTAAAAATTGAGGGACGAAGAGATAGAGGGAAGCAAAGAGAAAAGATACCAGACAGCTTAAGAGAATGGCGTTGTTCAGAAGGTCAACAACAGAAATGATAAATAACTGTCGAAATTGAAAGTTGTAGAAAAGCATAATTACCTAAGCCAACAGGCATGGTACTTGATGATGAAAATGAGGATGATGGCTTTAATATGATAGTTATTATACCTAGAATTTTAATATGCCTGTTTTACTTCTGCAGGAACGTCAGCTGAGATTAGTTGCAGAACATGTATTCCATTTAAAACAGCTCGTTACCCGACTTACTTGAAGATGGTAGGCACTACCGTATGGGTTTGGGCTTGATTCGTTAGTGGGGCTGACTACAATTTTCTGTTGTTTTCTTGATTTTGTTCAAGCGCTGGTGTAAAATGCCTATGTAATATACTATATGTCTTTGGTTCTCTATTATTGTTACTATAGCTTTTACTCCAGATGTTACTACAACAACAGCAGCGGCAACAACTACCACTACTTCATCTACTATTTTAGCAGTTATACTTACTACTACTACTACTACTACTACTACTACTACTACTACTGTTACAGCGTTGTCTTGTTCTTTGTTGTATTATATCTTTATCTTGTATAGTTGCTTAATGGTCACAGCACATCACAACATTGAGGTAACATGTAAGATCATGACAGAGTCTTTCTTTAACAATAATGATAATCAGTTTATTGATTTCGCCGTGATACAATATAGTGGATGCACTTCTCTGAATCTAATGTTCTTAAGTTCTGGACATGCGTAGGTTACTAATGATGATTATGCAATGTCCATTAGTGCATATTGTCATATAACATTGTTCATCAGACATCATTCAACTTGTCTACTTACGAGATGTAAGATTCTTGAAATACTTCAAAATGGAAACACAATCACTTCACAACTAAAGTCATAATATTCTTGATAAACTATCTATCAAGAATAACTTCTAAACTGACTTGAACTACACTTGGAGATTCTAACTTCTGAACTATTGACTTCACTTCTAATCTTAACTTCTAGCTGTTCCGACTCTAACTGTTTCCAAACTACTTAACTGCTTCTACTTCTCTTCTGCTCCTCTGACTTAACTTTCTGACTTAAACTTTCTGACTCTGTCCTAACTTCTTTCTGACTTAAACTGTTGTGCAGGACTTTAAGTACTCAACAACTCTCTTCTACCTGCAAGATAATGACCAATAAGATCATCGCAAGTTGACCACTTGCGACGTGATCTGGTCACCTGAGCTTGTCGCTTGCTCACTGTCTGTGATTCAACACCTGAACTTCCTCAAATTTGGACAAAAACATCCTGTTTCCCCGAATCTCTATAACCTATTTGGAATAACATTACATCATGACACTGACCTCTCCTGGTAGCTAATTACCTGGCAGAGTAACACCATGAGTTCAGTGCATGGTATCATGTGATGGTCATTTACAATAACAACGAACTTGCATGGACAATCGTGGAGATTTGACAATACGTCACGAGGTCGATGCGTGATGGTCACCCTCACAACAACTGGGCGAGTGGAGATTCATGGAAAATCCCCTCAACTATTATGTCTAGGTCAAGTCATGACCCTCTCTACTTCGGTGGGTGTCTACTACCCCTACCTGAACTATTTCTCAACTTAACTTGTTATTCTGCTGGTCGCCACTATATGATACTGCTATCTGTCTCTTGAGAAGCGGTAACAAGCTCTCAATAGCTCAACTCTATAACACTACTACTATAGCAACAGCAACAACATCAACAACTTATATTAGTACTACTCACTATTTCTGCTGATAGAATTACTATAGACCACGTGACTGTTGTTGACGCATAATGGTAGCTGACTAAGATTATTTCTCATTGGATGACCAAACCACGTGCTCTAAGTGTTTGATGGAGAATGTAGTTCGAACAATCTGTCGCTACTATAATTATTTCTGCTGGTTTAGACAACACCAACAACAACCACTACTTCATCGACTATTTCTGCAGCTATAATTACTACCACTATATTATTTAGGGAGCCACGATAGCTCAGTGGTTAGTGAACTGGACTACAAAGGACAAGAGGTAGGGTTCGATTCCAACCGACGGCCTCCGGGTTCACCCAGCCTTAAATGGGTACCGGATTTTTTTCTGGTAAAGTAAATCGGCACGGGCGTAATACCGACCACATTACCCCAAAAATTATGTGTCGAAGGTCTGTAAAATGTATGGTCACTAACACCATATTCCCTATACGCCACTTGGCGTGACGGGGGCACTTTACTTTTTTTTTTACTATAATTATTTCTGCTGGTTCAGACAACAGCAACAACTACCACTGCTGCATCTACTATTTATGCAACTATAATCACTACCACTATTATTATTTCTACTGATATAGACAATAGCTACAACAATAACAACTAATATTAGTACTACTTCAGTTACTATTTCTGCCTCTACAAAAGTAACAACTAATATTAGTACTACTTCAGTTACTATTTCTGCCTCTACAACAGTAACAACTAATATTAGTACTACTTCAGTTACTATTTCTGCCTTTACAACAGTAACAACTAATATTAGTACTACTTCAGTTACTATTTCTGCCTTTACAATAACAAGAAAGTAAAGACAAATACAGCATCATATCAATTTGTGCACCTCGCAACAACCAACAGTGGTCAGTAGGCATAAACATGACTGAGGATAGAAGATTGCAGTCTCCCTTAAAGAAGCACAATTGATGAGAAGAGAAACGTTAGGTCAATATTGTAATGACAATCTCTAAAATATGGGAAGACGGGGGGTGGTGGGGGGAGGTGTAAATGTACATTATGTTCACAGTTCACAAATGTCTTTATTCTATTACATTTTTAAATTCAAGATTATATGATTAGATGTCTCTAACTATGGTACCCAGATGATTCAGTCACATATTACGAACCAACAGATTTAGCAAAGAATATTCTTTAAGTCTCGGTAAAAAAAAAAAAAAAAATAATAATAAAGATACGTGTATAAAGAAAAGAGAAAAAAAAAAAACCGAAATATTAGGTAGAATTGTAAAGGCTAGCGTTTCTCAAACTGTGGACTTTCAGGGGTCCTCGGTGCCGATATAGGGGATCCGCGAAGTATTTAAAAATAGTAGGCCTATTATAATCTGTAACTAAATGAAAAGAGAGAATTAATGAGTGAAACCCTGCAGGTCCGCTACTACAAAACGTATTTAATGGAGGTCCGCTACTACAAAACGTATTTAATGCAGGTCCGCTACTACAAAACGTATTTAATGGAGGTCCGCTACTACAAAACGTATTTAATGGAGGTCCGCTACTACAAAACGTATTTAATGGAGGTCCGCTACTACAAAACGTATTTAATGGAGGTCCGCTACTACAAAACGTATTTAATGGAGGTCCGCTACTACAAAACGTATTTAATGGAGGTCCGCTACTACAAAACGTATTAAATGCAGGTCCGCTACTACAAAACGTATTTTATGGAGGTCCGCGACTACAAAACGTATTTAATGGAGGTCCGCTACTACAAAACGTATTTAATGGAGGTCCGCTACTACAAAACGTATTAAATGGAGGTCCGCTACTACAAAACGTATTTAATGGAGGTCCGCTACTACAAAACGTATTTAATAGAGGTCCACAACTACAAAACGTATTTAATGGAGGTCCGTTACTACAAAACGTATTTAATGGAGGTCCGCTACTACAAAACGTATTTAATGGAGGTCCGCTACTACAAAACGTATTTAATGGAGGTCCGCTACTACAAAACGTATTTAATGGAGGTCCGCTACTACAAAACGTATTTAATGGAGGTCCACGACTACAAAACGTATTTAATGGAGGTCCACGACTACAAAACGTATTTAATGGAGGTCCACGACTACAAAACGTATTTAATGGAGGTCCGCTACTACAAAACGTATTTAATGGAGGTCCGCTACTACAAAACGTATTTAATGGAGGTCCGCTACTACAAAACGTATTTAATGGAGGTCCGCTACTACAAAACGTATTTAATGGAGGTCCACAACTACAAAACGTATTTAATGGAGGTCCACGACTACAAAACGTATTTAATGGAGGTCCACAACTACAAAACGTATTTAATGGAGGTCCACAACTACAAAACGTATTTAATGGAGGTCCACAACTACAAAACGTATTTAATGGAGGTCCACGACTACAAAACGTATTTAATGGAGGTCCACAACTACAAAACGTATTTAATGGAGGTCCACAACTACAAAATGTATTTAATGGAGGTCCACGACTACAAAACGTATTTAATGGAGGTCCGCGACTACAAAACGTATTTAATGGAGGTCCGCGACTACAAAACGTATTTAATGGAGGTCCGCGACTACAAAACGTATTTAATAGAGGTACGCGACTACAAAACGTATTTAATAGAGGTACGCGACTACAAAACGTATTTAATGGAGGTCCACAACTACAAAACGTATTTAATGGAGGTCCACAACTACAAAACGTATTTAATGGAGGTCCGCGACTACAAAACGTATTTAATGGAGGTCCACGACTACAAAACGTATTTAATGGAGGTCCACAACTACAAAACGTATTTAATGGAGGTCCACAACTACAAAACGTATTTAATGGAAGTCCACAACTACAAAACGTATTTAATGGAGGTCCGCTACTTCAAAACGGATTTAATGGAGGTCCGCGACTACAAAACATATTTAATGGAGGTCCACAACTACAAAAAGTATTTAATGGAGGTCCGTTGCTACAAAACGGATTTAATGGAGGTCCACAACTACAAAACGTATTTAATTGAAGTCCACCACTACAAAATATATTTAATGTGGGTCCGCGACAACAAAACGTATTTAATGGAAGTCCGCGACAACAAAACGTATTTAATGGAGGTCCGCGACAACAAAACGTATTTAATGGAGGTCCGCGACTACAAAACGTATTTAATGGAGGTCCGCGACTACAAAACGTATTTAATGGAGGTCCGCTACTACAAAACGTATTTAATGGAGGTCCGCGACTACAAAACGTATTTAATGGAGGTCCACAACTACGAAATGTATTTAATGGAAGTCCACAACTACAAAATGTATTTAATGGAGGTCCGCGACTACAAAACGTATTTAATGGAAGGTCCACAACTACAAAATGTATTTAATGGAGGTCCGCTACTACAAAACGTATTTAATGGAGGTCCACAACTACAAAACGTATTTAATGGAGGTCCGCTACTACAAGACGTATTAATTGGAGGTTCGCTACTATAAAACGTATTAAATGTAGGTCCGCTATTACAAAACGTATTAAATGGAGGTCCGTTATTACAAATCGTATTTAATGGAGGTCTGCGACTACAAAACGTATTTAATGGAGGCCCACAACTACAAAACGTATTTAATGGAGGTCCACAACTCCAAAACGTATTTAATGGGGCTCCACGACCATAAAATGTATTTAATTGAGGTCCGCGACTACAAAACGTATTTAATGGGGCCCACGACCACAAAACGTATTTAATTGAGGTCCGCGACTACAAAACGTATTTAGTGGAGGTCCACAATTACAAAACGTATTTAAGTGAGGTCCACGACTACAAAACGTATTTAGTGGAGGTCCACAATTACAAAACGTATTTAATGGAGGCCCACAACTACAAAACGTATTTAATGGAGGCCTGCTGCTACAAAACGTATTAAATGGAGTTTCGCTACTATAAAACGTATTTAATAGAGGTCCGTTATTACAAAACGTATTTAATGGAGGTCTGCGACTACAAAACGGTTCTAATGGGAGTCTACAGTAAAGGGAATTTTGAAAACCTCTGGTATGGATAATGGAAGCCCTGGCAAGACCAAACTTTTATGGAAAAACAAAAACATTTCCCTATGAATTACCACTATGTTTATTACTACTATGTTTATTACTACTCTGTTTATAACTACTATGTTTATTACTACTCTTTTTATAACTACTATGTTTATTACTACTCTGTTTATAACTACTATGTTTATTACTACTCTTTTTATAACTACTATGTTTATTACTACTCTTTTTTATAACTACTATGTTTATTACTACTCTGTTTATAACTACTATGTTTATTACTACTCTTTTTATAACTGCTATGTTTATTACTACTCTGTTTATAACTACTATGTTTATTACTACTCTTTTTATAACTACTATGTTTATTACTACTCTTTTTATAACTACTATGTTTATTACTACTCTTTTTATAACTACTATGTTTATTACTACTCTGTTTATAACTACTATGTTTATTACTACTCTGTTTATAACTACTATGTTTATTACTACTCTTTTTATAACTACTATGTTTATTACTACTCTTTCTTTAACTACTATGTTTATTACTACTCTTTTTATAACTACTATGTTTATTACTACTCTTTTTATAACTACTATGTTTATTACTACTCTGTTTATAACTACTATGTTTATTACTACTCTGTTTATAACTACTATGTTTATTACTACTCTGTTTATAACTACTATGTTTATTACTACTCTTTTTATAACTACTATGTTTATTACTACTCTTTTTATAACTACTATGTTTATTACTACTCTTTTTATAACTACTATGTTTATTACTACTCTGTTTATAACTACTATGTTTATTACTACTCTGTTTATAACTACTATGTTTATTACTACTCTGTTTATAACTACTATGTTTATTACTACTCTTTTTATAACTACTCTGTTTATAACTACTATGTTTATTACTACTCTTTTTATAACTACTATGTTTATTACTACTCTGTTTATTACTATTCTGTTTATTACTGCTATGTTTATTACTACTCTGTTTATTACTATTCTGTTTATTACTACTATGTTTATTAC
Organism: Megaustenia siamemsis; assembly: GCA_032433765.1. Taxonomy (NCBI): domain Eukaryota; kingdom Metazoa; phylum Mollusca; class Gastropoda; order Stylommatophora; family Ariophantidae; genus Megaustenia; species Megaustenia siamemsis. Next base: position 21,500,074 of record JAVIAB010000125.1, read on the forward strand.
TACTCTGTTTATTACTATTCTGTTTATTACTGCTATGTTTATTACTACTCTGTTTATTACTACTATGTTTACTGCTACTCTGTTTATTACTATTCTGTTTATTACTACTATGTTTACTGCTACTCTGTTTATTACTATTATGTTTATTATTGCACTGTTTATTACTACTCTGTTTATTACTTGCTTACTCTAAATATTTCAGACTTAATGGTAGTCTCTCTAAATGTTGAGGACCGTTTAATTTTCTCGATTTTATTACTATTGTTTCTGACAGTTAAAGTGACAATATGTGACGAGATGACAGGAAAAGTTGACGTCACATGTCATTTACACAGAGGTCATGCATTTGGGGTTAGTATAAATTTAGTATAATATAAAAAAAAGTAAAGTACCCCCGTCACGTCAAGTGGCGTATAGGTAAATGTTGTTAGTGACCATACATTTTACAGACCTTCGGCACATGATTTTTTGGGTAATGAGGTCGGTATTACGTCCGTGCCGCTTTACTTTACCAGAAAAAATCCGGTACCCATTAAAGGCTGGTAGCTTAATATAGTGTAATATAAATAATCTAAGGTATGCTGATGATACAGTCTTAATCGCTAAGATTGAAAGTGAGTTAAAGGAAATGTTAGATATTATAGTAAAGGAAATAACAAATAAAGGACAGAGCTTTAATAGTAAAAAGTAGCAACAAAGAATAGGACCTCACCGCAAAGCACAATAAAAACAAGTGAAAAAATATTAAAACATGTAAATGAATTTAAATATCTGGGGTAAATGTTAACCTCAGATTGTAGATGTAAAACAGAGGTGAGATGCAGAATGGCTCAGGCAAAATCACTTTTCCAAAAAATGAGGAATATACTATGCAATCAATTTAGACAATAGAAACAAACAAGAAAAGAGTTCTTAAATGTTATGTAGAGTCAGTTATCACATATGGATGTGAATAATGAACAACAGCACAACAGACAAGAAAATCACTGGAGACTGTAGAAATGTAAATTTACAGAAGAATGTAGAGTAATGAAAACGTTATGAAAGAGGCCAAAGCAAAAAGAGAGCTATTTTCCAATACAATGAAGAAACAATCATCATTTTTTGGCCATATAATGAGAAGGGAACAACCGGAATATATTGTAACAACTGGGAAAACTGAGGGACGAAGAGATAGAGGGAAGCAAAGAGAGATTACACCAGACAGGTTAAGAGAACGGCTTGGCAGAAGGTCAACAACAGAAATGATTACTAACTGTCGAGATCGAAAGTTGCTGAGAGACATGATCACCTTAGCCAGCAGGCATGGTACTTGATGATGATGATAACTTTAGTGAATAAATAGACCACGGTCACTGAGCTTTTCTTTCTTGTGTGTGTAAATGTTTGTGAAGTCGTTAAGAAAACAGTAATAAAACAGCACGTACGTGTCCTATTACATACTGTAAGTCCTAAAATAATGTTTTAAAAAAGCAATGTTTATGTTTTTATGGGTTACATATATTTTCAAAATATCTCTGTATTAGATTAATGTACACCTCATAGACTCAAGTGAAACAGCTTGGTTATCACAGTTTGGTAGGCATTGATGACATTTTTATCTTTTGTTGATAACTTCAGGAACTGGCTATCATTAAGGATTCGTGCAGACTGTCCTCAATTACCACCAAGAACTACACAGAGTTCCTTAGTCTGTCTGTAGAGGTAAGTATCATCATCATCATGTGCCATACCGGTTGGCGTAGGCGATCATGTCCCTCCACAATCTTCTATCTACAGTGGATCGTATCAGTTCTGTTGTTGACTGTTTTCCATGCCATGACACCAAGCTATCCAGTATTTTCTCTCTTTGTCGTCCGCGATCTCTCTTTCCTTTTATTTTGCCAGTTGTAACCAAGTATTCCAACTTTCCTATTCTCATGATGTGCCCGAAAAAATGTTGATTGCTGCTTTCTGATATTTTTTAAGAGCTCCCTTTTTGTGTTGGCCTCTATGAGAACTTCCTCATTGGTCTTTTTTAGCTGTCCAGGGAACTTTCAACATTCTTCTGAGAAATCCCATCTCTGTGGTCTCTAATCGGAATTGAATTGAAGTCAACGGTCACAACATAAATACGTAGGGAGGTAAAAAAGTAATGCACACCAATTTTTTTCTCGGAAACTATTCGGGCAAAATGTGTGAAATTTTCACAGATTGTAGCTGAACATCCCCTTTACACTACATATTTTTCAACATAATCCTCGTCCAAGCGTATTGCCTTACGCCAACGCGAAACTAGGTCATGAATGCCTCGTTTGTACCAAGTTTTGTCCTGCTCGCGTAGCCATTTTTTAACTGCACGGATCACATCCTCATCATTGTCAAAGTGTGTCCCACGCAGGAATTTTTTGAGTGGTCCAAACAGATGGAAATCTGAGGAAGCCAGATCAGGGCTGTAAGGAGGATGGGGCAGTACAGTCCAACCAAATTTGTTGATTGCTTCCCGTGTTACCAGACTTGTGTGAGGGCGTGCATTGTCATGTTGAAGCAACAAATCTGCAGATGGCTTATTAGGCCGAACTCTGTGGAACCGATTTTTGAATTTTGTCAGTGTATTGATGTAAGCTGTCGAGTTAATTGTCTCACCTCTTGTCATTACATCAACAAGAATCACACCATCAATGTCCCAGAAGACAGTGATCATCACCTTTCCGGCTGATGGAGATGTTTTGAATTTTTTTCATTTTGGTGACTGCAGATGATGCCATTCCATTGACTGCATTTTTGTTTCAGGCTCATAATAAAATGCCCACGTTTCGTCACCGGTAACAATTTTTGACAAAAACATTTCTCCTTCAACACCGAAACGCTCCAACAATTCAGAACAGAATGTTTTCCTTTGAACTCTGTGATCATTTGTTAGGCACCGAGGAACCCATCGAGCGCAAATCTTTGAATATCCGGGAGTTTTAAAAATTGCGATTGCACTTCCCTTGCTGACTGTAAGCTGCAATGCCAATTGCTGACTAGTGATACGCCTATCCTTACGAATAATGGCATCAGCCCGGTTTAACATGTCTGTGCTGGTAGCCGAGACAATACGTCCAGAACGCGGTAAATCATGCAGCTCCACTCGTACACTTTCTGCAGCTTTAATTCTCTGAACCCAGCGACTAACTGTGCTCCTATCGACTGCAGAACATTAGTACACTGCACACAGTCGTTTATGAATGTTTGCCACAGTTTCTTTTTCCGCAACCAGAAATTCTATGACAATTCGCTGTTTGTAACGGACATTGTTGACAAGCTCCATTTTAACGGTTCAAAGATTGCGTAATATTTATCAGAATGCTGTGCAATTTGGTGCACATAATTGGAACATGTCATATTCCAAGTGTGCAAAATTTCATATTCCTATCTTTATTATTAGCCGAGAAAAACATTGGTGTGCATTACTTTTTGACCTCCCTTCAGTAATTTGCGATATGCGGATGACACAGTCTTAATAGCAGAGATAGAGAACGAACTACAAGAAATGATAGACATAATAGTAAAAGAAAGCAACAAGAAAGGTCTCAGTCTGATCTCACATCTTTGTGAGTGCATGTTTATGTTAGTCATGTCTCACATTACTTTGTGTGTGCATGACTGTGTTTAGTCATATCTCATAGCTTAGTGCAGCGGTCGTCAAACTTTTTCGACCCACGGAGCCCTAATTCTTAACCACAAATCACCGCGGCAGCACCTTATATCAACAAAAATTACAATGTTAAAAAACCCAAACTTTTAAGAACATTTTAACGGCATATTTAACAGGTTATTATATTTATGTAATAAAAGTATAAGTGAATCAACTTACATTGTGATATTTATTTGCTGTATAAAGTCAATGGGAAGAATGAGCTTGCTTCATCCTCACCAGGTCCTCAAATCTTGGCACAAGTTTGGAAATTCCCACTCTAATCTCTTTCTCAGCGTTCAAATGTGATCTGTATTTGGTTTTTATAGCTGCCAGTGCCGAAAAACCGGTCTCACATAAGTAGGTAGTCGCAAATGGAATTAATACACGGAGGGCCTTCTTGCCTACTTCTGGAAATTCTTGCTTTACAAAGCTCCAAAATTCTGGTAGTGATGAGGAAGCTAATCTTGCTTTCAAAGTTGCGTCTGATGAAATATCAATCAATTGCTCTTGTTCTTTCGAAGTGAGAGTTGTGGGTAGTGCTGTACTAAACGGGTTTTTAATCCAATCATACTGGTCTGCCTCTCCTGAGAAATACTTGTCAAAATAAGCAATGAGCTGTGTTAAATGACCTACAAACACACCTGTTAGTTCTTCACTTAAACTCAAATCATTATCAACTAAAAGTGCATGTAGAGTTGGAAAACAAACAGTAACTAAAATCTTTGTCGACCAGTTTTTCCTTCCACAATAATAATTTTCTTCTGAAGGCGGAAACTTTCTCCGACAGTTGTAGTATGTGCGTTTCAGTACCTTGCAGGGACATGTTTAACGAATTTAGTTTTTCAAATATATCACAAAGATATGCCAACTTCAAAACAAAGTCGTCATCCACAAACTTTCCTGAACTAGAATGCTTTTCTTCAACAAGATAGCAATGAAGCTCATTTCTCAGTTCATAGACCCTTTTCACGACATTTCCACGTGAAAGCCATCGAGAGTTACAATAATAGAGCAAGGAAGTATGTGTGGCTCCCATATCAATGCACATTTGCTCAAACCACCGGCATTTAAGTGGTCGCATTTTAATAAAATTTACTACTTCGATTATGGACTGAACAACCTCATTAAGGGCCGGGCAGGTGTTTTTTGAAGCCAGTGCTTCCCTGTGAATAATGCAATGAGTCCAAACACAGAAAGGAGACTTTTTGCGGATCAAAGCTTGCAGCCCAGTATAGCATCCAGACATTGAACGACCTCCGTCTGTGCACACTCCTACACAATTCTCCCAGTTAATTCTATTTTCTTCAATAAAAGAATCAAGTATTTGAAACAGATCTGCTGCTTTGCATGCAGATTTTATGATTTTACAAAAAAGTAGTTCCTCGCAAAACTTGCTATTGTCATCTATGAACCGAACATAGCAAATTAAGTATGCATCACTGTGTATGTCAGTGGCTTCATCCAGCTGAAGAGCAAAATCACCTCGTAGTTTTTGAATAAGCTGGTCATTAACATCGTCAGCCATCTCATGAATTCGACGACTAATAGTGTTATCTGACAAGGGCACATTCAGCAGTTGTTTGGCAGCAGACTCACCTATCATAACAGTCACCATCTCAACTGCGGCCGGTAAGATAAGTTCTTTTGCAATGGTGTGAGGTTTCTTGTTCTTTGCTACTAGATAAGCAACTTTGTAAGATGAAAGAAGAGCCCTTGAAGGAATCGTCGCATGTTTTGTGAAAGTTGCCTTTTGTTGATTCATTTCTTTTAACTTCTGAGAAAAGAATTCACGTGGTCGGTTCACTAAACTACTATGGACTGTTTGCAAATGTCGTTTCAATTTACTGGGATGCATGCTTGCACAGGCCAAAACTTTAAAACAAATAACACATTTTGGGCACTCCTCATTTTCTACAACAGTGCTAGTAAATCCGAAATCCAAGTAACTATCGTCATACTTACGCTTTTTCCCCCGTTTCAATTCTGCGTCTTTTGAACTGCATGAATCGTCAGAGATGGTACGTTTTATAGTCCTACTTACAAAATTATCCATTGTGACAACAGAGCACTGACACGAGACAAGGTTTTAATCAAACTGACTTCGATAAAACAAACGTCCAAACTGAATATTATTTTCACTGGTGCGACTTGAATGCTCTTCTCTCGATCAAAGCGTATGGCGGGACGGAGTTGGATGGGTGGGAGGTGGGGGCGGGCAGAGAAAGTCCGAACGAGTGAGCCTATCCGGCGCCAATTTTCTTTGATTGATGTTTGCGGCACCCTTTCAAGAACAAAGGAAAGTCAACCACTTGGCCACAACACACACACACACACGCGCGACTTTACACCGAATAAATTTGAATAAAACATTGTTGCTAACTGTCATTGAAAAGAGCGGAAAATAAATCTTGGGCCATAGAGAGAAATAATTAGACATTATTGTGGTACAAAAACGGCGAAGTTGATAAATTGTTTGTTGAGAAATATCACCTACGACGGGCATGGCACTCGTTGATGAAGAAAATGATGTCCGATCCGCGGAGCCCCTAGGATGGGCTCGCGGAGCACCTAGGCTCCGCGGAGCACAGTTTGACGACCGCTGGCTTAGTGTGTGTATCTGTGTTAGTCATATCTCATATTTTAGAGTATGTCTGTGTTAGTCATATCTCATATCTTAGTGTGTGTGTGTCTGTGTTAGTCATATCTCATATCTTGGTGTGTGTCAGTGTTAGTCATGCCTCATATCGTTGTGTGCATGTCAGTGTTAGTCACAGCTCATATTTGTGTGTGTGCATGTCTGTGTTAGTCACCTCTAGTGACTCGGGCAGATGGTGCTCGTAAGCCTAGGAGGGCTGACCATCTAAGGGCAGAATCCCCCTACAGAAAAGACAATCTGCTGCCTTGCAGGAAGATTGGGGACAATCAAAGGCTAAGGAAAGCAAACCTGAATAAAATGCTGGCTGAAATCGGATGCACTGGGCCACTGGTGCAGAACACAGTGCAACGTTTTAACAGGTATTCAATCAGGGTGGATCTAACAGACTCTAATTATGATGTTCTGTCTGTGGGGTCGATCAATTCGCTTAAACAAACAGCTGTCTTCATGTGAGAGTTTGGAATCCTGTTCTGATTGAGTCTTGATCGCAGAGAGAAATCAAACAGCAAATAAACACAGTTATTATGAAATTTAAAGTTATCTTTTTTTTTGCATCTACAAAATTTTTTGCACACACCCACCCACACATATTGTATGTATATATATATATATATATATATATATATATATATATATGTGCACACACACACACACACACGCACGCACACACGCACGCACGCACGCGCGCGCACACGCACACACACACACACACACACACACACACACATATATATCGTTCGTCCCCGATTTTGTGGGACAGTCTCAGAATTAAGCAAAAAAATCCTCTGAAATTAAAAAAATATGACAAATGTCCCCGAAAACAATGGGAAAAAAATGGCCACCCTAGTTTACACCGACCACTTCGAAGTTAGATCACGTGTAAAACATGGGTGCGTACTATCCCCCTACTGTTTATTACAGCATCTTCATCTCTGAGTGCAGTCTCTGCATTGAAGATTGGCTACCATGGAGCGCCATTCCGTTCTGTCTCTTGCTTTGATGGTGCAGGTTGTTATAGGTTGACTTGTCCATCTTTTGATGTTACTCGTCCATGTTAGTCTTGGTCTGCCTCTGCCTCTTTTACCTTGTTTTTTTTCCCTTCTAATATTACTTTTAGTAGGCTGCTGTGTCATTCAACATGCCCCCAAAATCTTATTTGTCTTGTTTGAATTGTGTTCGACAGTTCTCTTTTAATTTTTAGTTGTTTTAAGACTTGATTGTTTGACTTCTTTTCCTTCCATCCAATTCTACTTTATTCTTCTATAAATCCACATTTCAAAGGCTTCAATTTTCTGTTATGTTTTCTTGTCTAATGATCTTGTTGTTTATTATATACATGGACTATATATGCAAGTCAGCCAACCCTTCAGAATCAGAGGAGATCAACGAGCCTTTATTTGCAGACGATCAGACACTAAAACATGAAAAAATAAAAGACCTATAAGAACACTTAAATAAAATTAACAACACAAGCAAAAAATACAACATTAAAATCAATATCAACAAAATAGAAGTCATGAATGTCGCCAAAGATAAACAGAACATCAACATAACTATATACGGTTCACAACTACAAGTAGAGGAATTCAAATACCTAGGAAATTTGGTGACAAGCGACAATTCACAAACAGCAGAGATAGAATCAAGATGCGTAAAAACTTGTTAAATAATTGGACAGCTATCACCACTATTGTCCAACAAGGAAATAACTCTAGAGGCAAAACGGGCACTCTACAATACAATTTTCATTCCAATGTTGTGCTACCAATGTCAGTCCTGGACCCCAGATGCAAGAACAATAAGAAAAATAACTACTTCTGCGATCTCTCTCTGCGATCAAGACTCAATCAGAGTAGGATTCCAGACTTTATCATGAAGTCAACTGTCTGTTTGAGTGATTTGATTGCCCCATACAGTTTTTCTTCCAGGGAGGTGGGCTTGGACCACATTGCTCTTCTCAGGTCTGTGTACTGGGGGCAATCCCGTAGAACATGTTTTGTAGTCGTATTGTCCCGTGTACAGTGGCATAGGCTGGTTGTACCTATTTTGAATTTGGTGAACATGTGATTTCTCATTCTATTGTGGCCAGTGCGTAGGCGAAGTATGATGACTTGATCCCTCCTTGATAGTTGATGTTATCCGTCCCTCTCGTTATGCTTTGGGTGTTCTCGTTTCCATTTTTCATGGAACTGGCCTTTGAGGATGGATTTGGCTTCATTGTAGCTGACCAGATGGTTCTCTTGTGGTAATCTCCCTCCCTCTTTAGCTAATTTGTCTGCGCGTTCGTTTCCGTGTATATTACATTGTGGTGGTATCAACTGAATGAATACTCTTTGGAAGTTATTGCACTTCTGAGATGAAATGTGTTAGACGAATGACAGGAAACAAACAGCATGAGAGATAAGATCAGAAATGAAAAGCTGAAGAAAAAAGCTAGGAATAACCCCTGCCATAGAATATTTAAAAGAAGCAACAGATAAAATAGTTTGACCACGTGATAAGTCAGAAAGTTAAAAAACACAATTCAACAAACGTTGCGAGAACACCAGACCCAAGGGCCGACCACGAAAAAGATGGATTGACTGAATATTAGAAACATTAGGAAACATGCCAGCAGCAGAGCCGAACAGAAGAGCAAAAGATCGCAAATTATATCTCCCCTCGACGCTGAAAGACAAATGAAGAGGGAAAGACGAAGAGGAAGAAAAAGAAGAAGATATGACAGTAACTGCCATGAGTGCAAAGCCGGTACACGATCAGCAAAGAAAGGGTGCCTCGGGTGTTCAATGTCGGGGAAACACTATACCAGTGGAATATAAAACCTTAGGGTAACAAAGGCTAACGTGTTATATATATATATATATATATATATATATATATATATATATATATATATATATATATATATATATATATATATAGTGACTTTCTCATAAATAAATTGCTTCCTGTTACAATTTTATATTTATATAACTTCCTATTTGTGGTGTATTTGTCAGAAAGTATTTGTTTCAATATTTTTCAGGTTTTCCAGAAATATTTTATGGTTGGTGGAGTCAAAAATATGAACGACCCGGATCAGACCAATTTTGTGAGGTGAGTTAAATGATGTAACAAGAAATGTTCACAGTGTACAATAATATGAGTCAAGAAATGACGTATGTAGCAAACAATCTGACAGTGGAGGCATATTATTGGGGCAAATGTAAAGTAATTAGCGATCCCCAAACAATTATTTTATTTATTTACAATATTAATTTTCGTTTTGACAAAATAATAAATTGCTGTTATTTTATGCATTTATTTTGACTGTCAACTGAACCTTTAATCTTTTAAAAAAAAATCATACTCATCGAATCACTTTGTATGCAGGCGTGGGCGTAGTTTTGTGACTCTAACCATTTGAATGCCTTGGTCACTGCCATCACCTCCATTGTCATGCTACTCGTGGTCATGACGTATGCACCACTGTCTTCTTTGACTGTTCTGCCTGCCGAGCGTGCTGTAAATGCCCATGCGCTCCTTTGGTGTCGTATTACAGGTTCGTCTGTATAGATGAGCGCATCTTTCTCATCGGTGTTATCCCAGATGAAACCGTTGACATCCGCATTGACCACGACTGAGTTCTGTTCCCTACATTTCCTGTCGAGTGTGACAATACACGAGAATGTCCCTCTGAATGACGTAGGCACCGGTATCCACTCCTCGCCTGAGTTGATATTGGTAAGCCCACATACCTGTTTGGTGACATCTTCTGCTCGGTCCACCTATGATTTGCCTGTTTTAAGCCTGACACCTTTCCTGTGTTGAGCTCTTGGTGCAATGGATGCTCTTTATCTGCACTTATCTTCAGGTATGCTCGTTCCCTCCAGATCTTGATCCTGTAATCCATGGTTGGAGAGTCGAGAAGAATGGCATACTCGATCGGTGCGAGGAGTAGTCCCTGGAACAGAAGGGTAAGTAGCCTCTGCTCGATGTTGGCAGCTGCCATGACCTTCAAGGCGGCTAATCCTTTGCAGGCTTTTGTTTTCACATGGTCGACGTGATCACGAAAACACAGGCTGCGATCAGATTTAACTTCAAGGTATGTCATCAACCTGTCCCTGGTTACCTCATCAGCTCCCATTCGTACCGCCGGCGTTTCCGTGTGGCTCTACATAACATTTAATAACTCTTTTTCTTGTTTCTATTGTCAAAAATGGATTGCATAGTATCTTCCTGTTTTTTTAGAAAGTTGCTTTTTCCTAAGCCATTCTGCATCTCACCTCTGTTGTAAATCTACCATCTGAGGTTCACATTGTTCCCAGATATTTAAATTCATTTACCTGTTTTAATATTGTTCTATTTGTCTTTATTGTGCATTGCGGTGAATTTTCTTTGTTGCTACCATTACTTCTGTCTTTTTACTATTAAGGTTGAGTACTTTATCTTTGCTTTCCTTCACTGATTTTAACATAAACTAACATAACATACCATAACATACCATACCAAAACATAACGTAACATAACATAATATATATTTATAATTATATTCTATCTCACGGCAGATCGCTTAGCTTCCTGAGAGGCTGGCCAGTTGAGCTTATTCTGAAAAATACCAGTCAAGAGAATGTTACATTTGGATATTTCAAGTATGTATTCACAAATAAGGGAAAGTATTATTCCATGTATTTATATTCCATTATTATTCCATGTAGTTATAGCTCTGTGTATATCCTTATATATGTATCTGTGTTGTTGTTTATTGTTCCAGCTGAAGGCCTACTTGGCCGAAACGTCGTTCGACTTTTGTTTTGTTTCTCACCTACGTAAAGCTGTTACCATTCCACTTTTTGTCTCTGTTTTTTTTTTAAAAAATTGTCATTTATGGAAAGTATTGCTGTTTCATTTATATACAGTTAAAAATGGATACATTTAGTAAAATTGACAGCTTGTAAAGAAATGATGACATAATAACAGAAACACATTGCAAAATTTGATGATTGCAATATAAATATTGATATCAATGTCATCATCAACATCAAGTACATGGTTTAGGTGAACGTGTCTTTCTAGAACTTTCTATTTCTACAAATGTCAATTCTGTTTATCAATTCTGTTGCTGAGATTGTTTCCCCTTCATGTTGGCAACCAGTTTTCTCCACATTTTTACCTCTCTCAAAATATTTGTATGACTCTTTTTTTAACTTTACATAGTTTGCTCAACATTTTTCTGTAAAAAAAAAATATTTTATCGTCCCCAACGAGAGATCAACGTATAGAGACAATAACATTTCTAAAATAAAAAAAATAAAAAACCCAGACAGCAGATAAGAACAGCATAGATAGTATTTTCTTCATTATTATACTGAAAGAACAGACATACAATTAATATGTAACTTATACTGGGAACAAACAGCAATAGCAACATATAACAAAGAGAGCTCTACACCTATTGAGAAGGATGCATGCAATCACCAAGCTTGTTCAATCTATACTTCGAGCACATCTTTTAAAACATCACAGAGATGCAATTAATATTAATGGGAAGATAATCAATAGCCTAAGATAAGCTGACGATACTGTATTGCTAGAAGAATATTCTGAAGATCTACAACAAATACTTCATGAATTATTGGTTATTGGTTATTGGTTTATGGAAGGCCTCGGTATCACTGCAAACGAATTAAAATCCATAATTGCTCAACCGCCCGTGCCAGTGGAATCATCCGAATTACTAACACATCTCCCAAACAAAGAAAGGTAACTGTAGTCCCCATCGTAGCAGTCTCAGCACACGCCAAAAGACATAAGGCGAAACCGCGCAGAAAGTGAACACAGCCAACTGTTCCCTGTCATACGATATCATCATTCATCGTAAACTAGCGGGATATCGAAACAGGATCAAAACGGATGAGACACACAGCTCACGGTGTGCACAGAGCACTTAACTCAGTAGCTCCTGCAACAAGCCGGACTTGGAATATGAGGAAACTGCAAGAAGGAACACTTTTCAGACATAGCCTTCAATGATTCCTGCCGCCTATCCACCATATACCACGGAAATTCGCGTCCTCCCGAAAATGATGATCGTCGTAGCACTTGATGATGTTAGGCCATCGTTGATGACTCCAATTCCAAACATATAGACACACAGTGGTGGTAAGTTATCATTTCCAATCCAACAGAAGCCACCTGACCTGTAGTTAGTAAAACCACAGAGAGAATATGATTTTGTGACCTTCACTGATTCACTCTTAGATGTGAATGTGTAGTTTACACAAGAGGAGAAGTTTTCAACTACAGTGATCCCATTTAAGGCAATTCTGGGATAGCAAGGCAAGTCTCCTTTATAGCAGCAGAACATGATGTTCTCTGCTCCCTTCTTGTAGCTGCTGCCACACGATTCTGATGTCTCATTAACTTGGACATCATTCAAGAACAATGTCAGATTAACATTCCATAGATCTAATTGCCAACTTAATGAATTAAACATGACAATAACAAATTATGGATTAGATATGAATATCAAAAAGCCTAAAACTAAAATCATAAACAAAGAAAATACTCAAAACCCACAAGTGCATATCAAAGATGAAGGAATAGACCTGCAGACAGTTCAGAACTAAAACTACCTCAAATCTATCTATAATATCTAACATATAATCTAATATCTATAATATAAAACAATATCTATCTATCTATCTATCTGTCTGTCTGTCTGTCCGTCCGTCCGTCCGTCCGTCCGGACAGACAGACAGACAGACAGACAGACAGATAGATAGATAGATAGATATATAAGCTGTCATTGTAAAAAGTATTATTATGGAAAAAGCGCCATATATTTTAGAGCAGTGATCTCTGCAATATGTGCCACTTTGGCATGCAAGGTTTCTGTTTTTGAGATTGCGGTTCTACCCTATGTGCCGTCTTCGGCTCGAAAGGACAATATATATGTATATATATATATATATATATATATATATATATACATAGTATGCATGTGATAAAAATTTATAGCATAAAAGAAAAATCAATGGATGACTCTAACAAAGCTGAAGGTGTAAACTAAAAACATATAAATTGTGTTTTTTAAAAATTTGCATTGCAAGATTTTAGTTTTGTCCAATTGAGTTATTTGTGGGTCATCATCATTGCACTCTGAAACATGTCCATAGATGCTCAGATCCCCTCCTTAGCAAGTCCCACAGTGTCCAGCGACTGACGACTCCATTTCTGTGTTGGTTGATACAGTCTTCCTATACGTCTACTAAGTTTCTTGTTTCCAGCTGTGCCTGTGGGCATTGATGTCTTTTTTTTGCTCAGTTATTTCAAGAGAACAAAGACTCCATTAAAATAAATAATTAAATAAGTAAGGTATTTTGAGCGACAGAATGGCAAACAGCAAACTACACCAGTGAAGATGGGATAAAGAGGCGTTGATATATGTTAATACAAGATAATGAACAACTAAAATAATCCAGAAACAAAGTATAATATTTATAAACGTTTGCAGAATTAAAGAAAGTAAACAAGGAAGCGTTTCCCAGTTCCATGTTTACTTCCTTTTCTTTTGGAATACAGTTAGATAAAGCTACCAATGTTGTCCATGTTTTGTAATGTGTTGCTGGGCTATAAGAAAATTCCTCCATTTTGCATAATCCATGGTCATCCATTCGAAGAGTGTCTCTTGTCTGGCTTACACTTTTACGCTCAATCCCTACAGTTCTCTCACAGATTTGACAAAATGCAACACATTTTCCCTATCATATTGAGTACAAGAAAAATTTAGCTTTTGTATAATACAATGACTATGAAAAATAGAAAGTTTGTCTGAGTAAAGGAAAACAATCTATATACAAACTTATTAGAGATAAGATCAGAAGGAAAAAAAAAATGAGAAGAAAACTAGGAATAATCCCTGCCATGGAATATATAAAGATACAACAGATAAAATGGTTTGATCATGGGACAAGGGAGAAGGATAAAAACACAACACAATGAGTCTTCAATAAACGTTGCGAGAACACCAGACCCAAGGTCTGAACACAAAAAAAATAGTTTGACAGGATATTAGAAACACTAGGAAACATAACAGCAGAAGGTGAACAGAAGAGCAAGAGACCACAAATTATATCTCCCCTCGAAGCTGAAAGGCAAATGAGGAAGAAAGAAGATGAAGTTACAAAATTATGTTAAATCTAAATGCATTTGCAACCACCAGTCTTCTCCTACCCTCCACAACCCTCATCCCCATGTTTCACACACATTTTGGTACTCATAGTTGGGTACAAAATCTAAAGTAATCTTCATTGAGTTGATATTATTATCTTTTATTAGGAGAGGCTCCGTTCTGACCAAGGACAGTAACTACTCAGATTGGTTGATCATTGTGAAGTCTGTAAGTGATGCTTCAGAGTGTGGAATGGAGGGAGGAACATTAATTATATGATAATTAATCAAACTCTAAAGCGCTTTTTACGTTTATAATTATATTTTACTGGACTAAATTTTTAATTTTCATAAATGACATCATAATGGACATTCCACCCAGAATACACTCAGCAATATATGCAGATGATCTGGCGTTATGGGCTCGCGAGGAAAGTATGTCGGTGGCTGGACCCAGGATGCAAGATGCCCTAGGTGAACTTGAAAAATGGACGAACACCTGGTTCTTACCAATCAACGAAAAAAAAAACTACATATACAATTTTCAGCCTATCAAGAAACACACTCTCTGCAAACTTGAAGATAAGAGACCATACACTCCCTATAGACCAAAACCCAACATATCTTGGCGTCACCATGAATCGCATAATGACATGAATAAATCAGATAGACAGAGCAAGGAAAAAAGCCAGAAAACGAACAAATATTATGAGGAAATTGGCAGGAACGGACTGGGGAGCAGACAGCAATATTTTGAAAAGACTATACCTTGGAAGAGTCAGGCCAGTTCTAGAGTATGGAGTCACAGCCTGGGCTATGGCTTCAAAATCACACCTTAGCAAAATTAACAGAACACAGAACCAAGCTGCCCATATCATCACTGTTGCTATGAAATCTACACCTATCGAGACTCTAGAAACAGTAACAGGTTTACAACTCTTAGATGACAGACGGGTCACTAAAGTATTGCAGCAAGCGGACAAATGTAGAAGGCTCCTTAGCCCCCCCCCCCCCCCCCCCCCATGCACCAAAGAATAACTGGTTTCAGAAAAGGAAGACTAAAGAGGAGCAACTTCGCTGCAATGTCCAAAGAACTGACAACTAGTGACCCAGTACTGTCCTAAAACAATGCTGAAACCCATAAGCCCATCTGATATGACTCCTCATGGGAAACACAAAATACCAGAACTTAAGGAAGACATAATAGAAATCATGAAAAAAGGCACCAAAACAGACACCGATAGAAAACACATAGCAGAAAACACACAAACGACAACTACCCACAGGACTCCTGGTCACACATATACACAGATGGCTCTGCTACAAATGCCACCAGAAATGGAGGAGGAGGTGTGTTCTTGAGGCTGAATAACCATGAAGAGATCACTAAGTCAATAGCTACTGGGAAATTCTCAAACAACTATAAAGCAGAAACTTAAGCCCTCAAAGGCGCTGCAAAACTGCTTATCCAACACAAAAATAACATGTACAAGAAATTGGTGAAACTGACTGATGCACTGCCAGTCCTAACAGCTCTAAAAAAAAACCCCCAGGAACAGTGAGCTAGATGACTTGAGAACAACCCTAGACCAACTGTGCAATAACTTCCAGAGAGTGGTCACCCAGTGGATACCATCACACTGTAATATACACAGAAACGAACGAGCAGGCAAATTAGCTAAAGAGGGAGGGAGATTACCACAAGAGAACCATCCGCTCAGTTATGATGAAGCCAAATCCATCCTCAAAGGTCAGTTCCATGAAAAATAGAAACGTGAACACCCAAAGCATAACGAGAGGAACGGATACCATCAACTATCAAGGAGGGATCAAGTCATCATACTTCGCCTATACATTGGCCATAATAGAATGAGAAATCACATGTTCACCAAATGCAAAATAGGTACAACCAGCCTATGCCACTGGACACTGGACATTATGACTACAAAACATGTTCTACAGGATTGCCCCCAGTACACAGACCAGAGAAGAGCAATGTGCTCCACGCCCACCTCCCTGGAAGAGAAACTATAGAGGGCAATCGATTTGCTTAAACAGACAGCTGACTTCATGAGAGAGTCTGGAATCCTACTCTGATTGAGTCTTGATCGCAGAGAGAGAGAGAGAAAGAGAGAGAGAGAGAGAGAGAGAGAGAGAGAGAGAAACATTCCCTCTAAGCGTTATGTGATCTCCTGCATAACGTTTGTTAGTGATACATTATTTGATCTGTTAATTTGTGTCTTATCAGAAATATAAAATGTGCATGCTTTTTCTACGAATTATTCAAGTTGATTAGAAGAAAATGTATCTTAAAATTTTGAAACTTTTGTGGTTTAAAAAATAAAAATTGCATCGCCTGAAACTCTCACATTTTCCAATCTTTGATCGTAAAGTTATGAGGATAACTCTACTGAAATATCATTCACACATTGATATTTACTTTGGATAATTCTACTGAAATATCATTCACACATTAATATTTACTTTGTGAAAAAAAAATGTTACATTCATTTTGTATGTATCACAAACTGAAATATTTCTATAAAATATCCCATTATATTGAGTGGAACACACTAGTCTCCGGACATCTACACTAAAAATGCTGAAACATTTCCAAGATTATAACTAAAATGTCACTTTTATTCAAACAATCAACTGAGATTGGCGTGTGCTCTGCACATAAATACGCAATATACTTACAATAATGTATATATACCAAATAATACCATAGGGCAACGTCACTTCAACATTTTTGTGAATAATTTTTTGGGGGGTTTTACAGTTAACAATGAAGAGTTTTTGATGTTTTTGTATTAAAATTTTAGGAAATACATGCTCTTGTAATATCAATATGATGCAAGTTTGCATAACAAATTAATATTTTTAATGACTAATAACACAAACTAATAAAAATTACTTATTATGCAAAGTAATTAATATTCTTGTAGACTTTATACAAAGTCTGGATCACAGGTTTTAAAGCCCCAAAAAATGGCAGGATAAGAAAATATCATCTGTTGCTTTTTAAAAAAAAATATTTCTGATTCTTGTGTAGATTATTATTAAAGGTCGAGTTAGTTTCAAAGTAAATAATGGAAATGTGTTCTTTCATTTAAAAAATACATTTTGACTCAAAAGAGAGTATATATTTTCAAATAACATAGGGATATAGAATTATTACATTTATATACACTTAATAAGACAATTTATTTAACTAACTGTTCATCTACATTATTTTATTTCAGGGTTCCCTGAAAGTTCTGAAGAGATTGGTCAAAGTTCATTCCACAGTATCAAAGAAATCAGGTCTTCCAAAAACTGAGTCAAACTCCAGGTTATTATCACTATCATCTAATCCTTAAAACCATCATCTTTTACTTGTCAAACCAGACATCAAAGTTTGTATGAGAACAGTCTTTCTTTATTTCTTTACTTTACAATTGTAGTTATCCAGTTCTTTTCAATTTGTTTCTTACTAAACATTTTATGATAAGAATAATAACAGAAGTCTAAAAACACTCTTACTAGTATCATTCTACATTGCAATCTTCACAATATCATTCTTATTGTTAATGTCCATGGTCATGTTTTGACAAAGCAATTAATACATTCCTAGCACTTATCTTAATCCTTCCTGCACAGACGTCACATAGGGCTTGTAGTGCTTTCCACCACCATATCTATTTTTGACGAGATGTTTGATCTTATCCAATGAGTCTATGCCTGCCAACTTTACTTCTCTTATAAGTATTATTATTTATGTCTCTCTAGGTCTTCCTCTTTTTCTGTATCCTAAACCCAACATATCTTGGGGTCACCATGGATCACAGAATGACATGGATAAATCATATAGACAAAGCAAACAAATGAGCCAGAAAATGAACACATATTATGAAGAAATTAGCAGGAACGGACTGAGGAGCAGACAACAATATCTTGAAATAAATATACACAGGAAGAGTATGACCAATCATAGAGTATGGAGTCACAGCCTGGGCTACAGCTTCCAAATCACACCTTAGCAAAATTAACAGAACACAAAACTAGGCTGCCTGTGTCATCAGTGGTGCAATGGAATCTATACCTATAGAGACTCTAGAAACAGTAACAGGCCCGCAATCTTTGGAAGATAGACGGAAAACTAAAGTAATGCATCAAGTGGAGAAATGCAAAAGGCTCCCTAATCACCCCATGTACCAAAGAATAACCGGTTCCTGAAAAGGAAGACTAAAGAGAAGCAACTTCACAGCAATCTCCAAAGAATTGACAACTAGCGATCCAGTACTGTCCCAAACAATGCTAAACCCATATGCCCTTACTGTATGACTCTCCACTGGAAATATAAAATACCAGAACTTAAGGAAGACATAATAGGAATCATAAAAAAGGCTCCCAAACAGGCACAGAGAGAAAGCACATAACAGAAAAATACATAAATGGTAACTACCCACAGGACTCCTGGTCCCACATATACACAGATGGCTCTGATACAAACACCACCAGAAATGGAGGAGGAGGTGTGTTCTTGAGGCTGAATAACCAGGAAGAGATTACACAATAAATAGCTACTGGAAAATTCTCAAACAAATATAAAGCAGAAATTGAAGCCCTCAATGATGCTGCGAAACTGGCTATCCAACACAAAAAATGATGTTCACAAGAAATTGATGATACTTTCAGTCTTAACAGCTCTTAAAACCCCCAGGAAAAATGAGCTATATGATCTGAGAACAACCCTAGACCAATTGTGCAACAACTTCCACAGAGTGGTCATCCAGTGGATACCATCACACTGTAATAAACAAGGAAACGAATGCCCAAACAAACTAGATAAATAGGGAGGGAGATTACCACAAGAGAATCATCTGGTCAGCTACGATGAAGCTACATCATCAGAGGCCAGTATCATGAAAAATGGAAACAAGAACACCCAAGATGACATGTCATTTTTCATGACATTAAAATTGTTTTTTTGCAATTCCTATTCTTTTGTTCATTTCAGTTTTACATTTTCCATCACTGGTTATAGTATATCCAAGGTAGTTGTAGTTCTGAACTGACTCTATTCCTTCATCTTTGATATGCACTTGTGGGTTTTGAGTATTATCTTTGTTTATGATCATAGTTTTAGTCTTTTTGATATTCATATCTAATCCATAACTTTTGATTGTCATGTTTAATTCATTAAGTAATCGTTGTAGATCTTCAGAATATTCTTCTAGCAATACATGTTTTACAGGATTGCCCCCAGTACACAAACCTGATGAGGACAATGTGGTACAGAGAGCTCCCACATCCACCTCCCTCTATCAGGCAACCAAATCACTGAAACAGACAGCTCCCTTCATAAGAGAGTCCGGAGTCCTGAATGAGCCATGATCGCAGAAGAAGAAGAAGAAGTAGTATCCTGATGTAGCATATACAGTAATTTTAATTACCGTGAATTTCTTAAATGTAGTTATTTTTTTCCCGTTATTACAGCAGCCTCATTAGTGCTGTTTTGTTCTCTATGAAAATCTATGCTACAAATTCTGATCATTAATTACATCTTTCTCACATTTCTTTCAAGCCACAGTCGCTACCTCTGCTTTTTAAGAGATAACAGAGAATATCTTCGTTATCTTAAGCAAAATAAAATGATACTTCCACCACCATTTGGCTCAGAAGAAAGAAATAAGGAGTCAGAAGACAAGCAGAAAATAATGCCATGGTCAAGCAGACAACAATCTACATTGATGAGACGAAGGTCATCAATTCAAAGTTTGAAAGGAATTTTATCAACAGCTGGAATGATTAGGACTACCAGCAACATGGCAGATTTGAAGGTAGGTAATATCCTTCTTTGTTATTGACCTCTCCATAGTTTAATTCTTGGTGATTAACTAGACTTTGTGGTCACTATAGCCTCAAGGTAAATTACTCACCACAAAGGTTTCTGATTCAAGTCTCTGATAGAACAAATGAGTATTTTTTCACTGACTTTCATTCTTTCCATCTTGTAAAGATTTCCTTTAATTTGTAAAGCTTTTTCTTTAAAAAAAATGGGTCTGTAAACCTTATAAGACTTGTAAGAGAAAATAGGCTATTTGTGCAATTTTCTGCATTAAAAAATTGTAAATAAATCTACACAATACATTTGATCAAGTAAAAGTTCTGAGGAATTGTGAAAACAACTTAGCTTACTTGTCTACAATCTGATGAAATCACACCAAACCTACATGAGAAATACACTTTCAGTACTGACCTAAACCAACCATATTACACGGATACACATAAACAATAAAAATATAGTTTTCTCTACAATTTTTAAATGGCAATTGCAGCCTAATATAATCTAGGAGAAATTATAAGATGGAGCAGGTTGTACTATGTTAAGAGGAAGAATATGAAAGTGACACATATGGTTTCTTTCCAATTTGAAAAGCTTTTTTACTTGTGTACAGGCTTAGCTTAGAAAAATGGGGAACGTATGGACCTTAGATGATAGGAAGATGAGAATAATTGTATATTTCTATTGGAAATGTATGATACAACATGTACCATGTTCAAGATGAGCACCTTGTAAGCTGAAAAATAAATAATAAATGTAAGATACAACATGTACCATGTTCAAGATGAGCACCTTGTAAGCTGAAAAATAAAAAATAAATGTAAGATACAACATGTACCATGTTCAAGATGAGCACTTTGTAAGATGAAAAATCAAAAAGAAATGTAAGATACAACATGTACCATGTTCAAGATGAGCACCTTGTAAGCTGAAAAATAAAAAATAAATGTAAGATACAACATGTACCATGTCCAAGATGAGCACCTTGTAAGCTGAAAAATAAAAAATAAATGTAAGATACAACATGTACCATGTTCAAGATGAGCACTTTGTAAGATGAAAAATAAAAAAGAAATGTAAGATACAACATGTACCATGTACCATGTTCAAGATGAGCACCTTGTAAGCTGAAAAATAAAAAATAAATGTAAGATACAACATGTACCATGTCCAAGATGAGCACCTTGTAAGCTGAAAAAAAAAGAAATGTAAGATACAACATGTACCATGCCCAAGATGAGCACATTGTAAGCTGAAAAATCAAAAAGAAATGTAAGATACAACATGTCCCATGTTCAAGATAAGCACCTTCTAAGATGAAAAATAAAAAAGAACAGTATGCATGTTGCTGCCCAGACAAAAATACAAATAAACAGTGATATTGTCACCATTATCAAACCAACTTTCTGAAACTGTCCTAGTGAACATAAGAAGTGTTGTGCAATTCATGCTCTAGGCTGAGATCTGCCTAAATTATTTGGCAAGAGATTGGAATGCTAATGAACACAGTCTCAATGCAGTGATTTTGTTCTTATGTGGAAAAAAAAAAACAAGAGTATAACTAGTTTCTGATTGTTTGGGATATTAAGATCTAATACTTTTTATTTTGTTAATTTGCCATTTTAGTTATGACACTAGTTTTGCTAATATCAGCCACGTGTCAGCTCATGTTTAATTGAGTTTTGTTGCACTTCTGTTTGATTTCTTTCTTTATGACATCTCAGTGTATATAATAAGATAGAATTTCTCTGCACTTTTTTACTTATTAAAAAAATATAGGACATTAATTGATTTAAATCAAATCAATTCTCTCTGCTTAATTTTGCTTTTATTACTCTGATAAGCTTCTCAGCTACTTTCAAGACTGGGTAAATTTAACATTCAAGTATTGAGCAAAAATCTTTAAAATGTTATCTTCATTAGACAATGATTTGTTACCTTGTTATAAGATATTTGTCTAAGATGCCCATTCCGTTAATTTTATTATTTTATAGTTGTTAAAAATCTGTATTTATTAACTAACAAGTTTATCATTTTAAATTATCACTGAGGAGTAAAAGGATGAAAAGATTTTTAAAAATTGCATTTATCTTTGTAGTTCTACTTTTTTAGTACCCTTGTCACGCCAAGTGGCGTATAGGGAATGTGGTGTTAGTAACCATAAATTTTACAGACCTTCAGCACATGATTGTTGGAGTAATGTGGTCGGTATTATGCCCGTGCTGCTTTACTTTCCCAGAAAAAAAATCCGGTACCCATTAAAGGCTGGCATTTATCTTTAGTTATATAATAATCAACTTTCAAGAAATAAATAGCTTCTATTGATCACTGCTAAACCACAACAACATTTACAAAAAAACATTTTGCTATATTATAGCAAATAATATATTGAAATGTCTGTGTTATTTCATTTATGTATTCCATGTGTACATTTTTTTCAGCTTTATAATCAGCTATCAAAAGTGAAGAAGACCGCAGATATAATGATGACCTCTTCTAGACTCCCAACGGGTATCACTAAAATTGTTATACAGACACTTATTGTTGCTATCGTCTGAAATTGAAATAATTTTAATTAAATTTAACTCACTAGATTTCAATTCATTTTCTCGTATACCCTTTCAAGTGTCAGGAAAGTTTCAAAATTCCAGTTAGCATTAATGTAACAACCTTTACCATTGCCATATGATGATTATGTTGTACAATTTCCTTGATGTTTTTCTTTGTTTTACTATTTTTCTGCCATGGAACCTGTTTCCTTCTTCTGTTCATAAATATGACTTTTGTATACTTTGGTCAGTGTATAAGGTATTTTTCCAGATGTTATATGTTGCCTCTTTAAGTGGTTCAAGAATTGTAAACCACTTCTTTATCTTTTGTCCATTTCAGCCAATTTTTTGTTCTCAAAAACCTCCTTTCTGTTGTGATTTTTTACTTAAATTACCACTTCTAACTTGTCTTTAGTGACAGTATTTGGCTTCTGTAGCATAAGGTTCAGTTGAAAATGCTTTGCATGAGATGCTTTTTATGTACTAAAAATAGATGATTTATGTTGTAGGAGAGAAGCCATCTGTACCAATATTTGGTTTGTCTCACAATTTGATGTGGATCAAAGAGAGAGAGAGAAGGGAAATTGGTGACATATAATAATATGGTAAAATGTCTCTATAGGCATAGCAATCCCACTGAAGAAATACTTGAACGTTTCTCAAAACTACTTACTCATTCTACAATTGATAAATAACTCTACTGCATAGCACAGGAGAGTAAAGAAATTGGTGCATGGGCTGGATAAGTGAAGAAAAGGGTTTTTACCCCACACTTTAAAGAGGTATGGGAAATATGGTGTTTTTTTGCCCATATTTTTAAATGACCAATTGTACATTTTATGATTGATGTGGTCAATACCACAACAATCCACCCTACTTTCCAAGTAAAAATCTTTAGTAACAGTTTTAAGAGGCTGGGTGAACCTTGAAGCCATTTAGTCTGAGAAAAATTGGCCATATCTTGGAGCTGTACCTAGATCCTTTTAATCAATAGCAAGCAAGGGCTGAATACCTAACAAACAGTTTTGGAAAATAAATAATAATTGTTTTGTACTCTTGTGATGAAATAATATTTTGTGATCAGAAATAAATTTGAAGTATTACAACAACACTGATGATGGCAATGGTTGCAAGAACAAGAACAAAATTGAACAACATAAAAAGGGAAAATTGTAAAAAGAATAAAGCAAGAAAGAACCTGCTCTTTTATGACGTACAAACACTGTACCACACAGATATGTAGTGTTTATTATCATCAAACAGGCTTTACACTTTATAACGACTTTTTAAGAGAGCATCAATAGAGAGGGGAGGTGCGCGTGAAATACAAATCCGGGGGTGAAATAAAAATCCTTAGTCGCGCACGTCGTGGCGACTGCTTGACCAAGCGGCCTTTATCCCTCTGGTTCTATCGTTGCCCCCCGACATACACCAGCAATGGTACTATGTGTCGTAAAGATAGTTTTTTTTATAAATACATAGACTGTGGTTCATTCCCAGATTGACTCTCCAATAGATTCAGTGAAAGAAAAGTTGGTACCTGAGACTGGCTGAGTTGGTGAATGTATGAATAGCAAGAAGAGCACTAACTACTCACACCTTGCTATTGCCAAGTACAGCAAAGTTTAATACTTCACTCCCTATTACAGTTATAAGTTTTATGACATTCTTTCTTCTGCTACACTATAAGTCAAAAAGTAAAGAGCCGCATCACGTCAAGTGGCGTATAGGGAATATGGTGTTAGTGATCATAATTTTTATAGACCTTCGGCACATGATTTTTAGGGTAATGTGGTCGGTATTACGCCCGTGCAGCTTTACTTTTCCAGAAAAAAATCCGGTACCCATTAAAGGCTGGGTGAACTTGGAAGCCGTCGATCAGGATCAAACCCGCCATCTTGTCCTTTGTAGTCCAGTTCACTAACCGCAGAGCTGTTGCGGCTCCTTGTTGCAATATAGGTGACCATACGTATGAGTCACATCGTTGTTTTTTTACTTATGAGTAAACAATGGGATCTGTATATCAAATCAAACATGCAACTAAAGGTTAATAATAATGTGTGAATGTATATATAACATGATGTCCAAAGCGTTAAATTTTTATTGTAAAATACACTGCCACAGAGGAAGCCAAGACACCTGACACCACTAGAGCTGACATTAAAAGCGACTCTTAGCTGATGACTTGAACCAGGTCTGGTGAACCAGATCCATCCAGACCCTACTCCACTTCTTTGCGGTGCCTCTAGTAACAGACTAACTAGTCTAGTCTGACCAAGTTAGTAGGGATTGAGAAGGAGGGCAATCCAATACTCAAAAATACCGTGATGAATTCAGACGTGTTGGACTGGAATATGTAAATATACCAGTTCTATGGCAAACCAGAACACAACGCATAGACACCCACTTAATATCCATTTAAGGGTGGATTGTGAAGAGGTGTATACTCTCTAGTCATCAAGTGAATGTAAGCAAACAAGCAAGCACTGCTACAGGAACTGCAAGACTTCATTCATAACTGCTGATATAAACAATATAACTGTAGTAAAAGTAAAGTACCCCCGTCACACCAAGCCGCGTATAGGGAATATGGTGTTAGTAAAAGTAAAAAAAGTAAAGTACTCCCGCCACACCAAGCGGCGTATAGGGAATATGGTGTTCTATCTATTGTCCTTTCAAGCCGAAGACGGCACATAGGGCAGAACCACAATTTCAAAAACAGAAACCTTGCGTGCCAAAGTGGCACATATTGCAGTGTCACATATCACTGCTCTAAATTATGGCGCTGTTTCCATAACAATACTTTTTACAATGACAGCTTGTCAAGCCATCGATCAACCTCCTTAGTCGCCTCTTACGACATGCCTGGAAGGTCACAGTGTCACTATTCTTTACTTCCCTCATAATGAAGCCCCGGTAACACACGGGAATATGGTGTTAGTAAAAGTAAAAAAAAGTAAAGTACCCCCGTCACACCAAGCGGCGTATAGGGAATATGGTGTTAGTAAAAGTAAAAAAAAGTAAAGTACTCCCGTCACACCAAGCGGCGTATAGGTTATATGGTATTAGTAAAAGTAAAAAAAGTAAAGTACCCTCGTCACACCAAGTGGCATGTAGGGAATATCTCTCTCTCTGCGATCAGGACTCAATCAGAGTAGGATTCCAGACTCTCACATGAAGTCAGCTGTCAGGTTAAGTGTGTTGATCGCCCCCACAGACAGAACATCACAATTAGAGTCTGCCAGATCCACTCTGATTGAACACCCGTTAAAACGTTGCACTGAGTTCTGCGCCAGTGGCCCAGTGCATCCGATTTCAGCCAGCATTTTATTCAGGTTTGCTATCCTTAGCCATTGATTGTCCCCAATCTTACTGCAAAGCAGCAGATTGTCCTTTCTGTAGGGGGATTCTGCCCTTAGATGGTCGGCCTCCCAGGTTTACGAGCCCTATCTGCCCGAGTCACTAGAGGTGACTAACACAGACATGCACACACAAAAATATGAGCTGTGACTAACACTGACATGCACACAACGATATGAGATATGACTAACACTGACACACATCAATATATGAGATATGACTAACACAGACATACACGCAAAGATATGACACATGAGTAACATAGACATGCACACAAATATATGAGATATGACTGACATAGACATGCACACACAAAGATATGACATATGCCTAACGTATAGACGTGCACACAAAGATATGAGATGTGTCAAAAATAGACATGCACACACAAAGATATGAGATATGACTAACATAAACATGCACACAAAGATATGAGATATCACTAACCCAGACATGCACACACAAAGATATGACACATGACTAACATAGATACACACTAAGATATGAGATATAACTAAACACAGACACACATAAAGATATGAGACATGATTAACACGGACACACCAAGATATGAGATATGACTAACATGACACACACCAAGATATGAGCCATGGCTAGCACACACGCACACACACACACACACCAGCTAAGATATGAGCCTTGGCTAGCACAGAAACACACTAAGATATGAGCCATGGCTAGCACAGAAACACATTAAGATATGAGCCATGGCTAGCACGGAAATACACTAAGATATGAACCATGGCCAGCACAGACAGGCACTAAGATATGAATCATGGCCAGCCCAGACACACACTAAGATATGAGCCATGGCCAGCACATACACCCACTAAGATATCAGCCATGGCTATCGCAGACACCCACTAAGATATCCGCTACGACTAGCACGGATATACACTGAGAATTGAGCCATGGCTCAATTCAAGAGAAGCAGAAGAGGAGGTAGAACAGCAGCTATCGCGAAAGGTATCCATATGCTTGGGTTTGTTGTAGTCGGCAGACTCTTCTTAACGTAGGAGTCATCGACATACGAGACGCAGGTCCCGGTTAACTTTTCAAGGGTTCCGTTCAAACAGTTGTCCGGAGATTTGAGAGTGCAGTCTGACCCGTAGAACGTTCCCTTGCATGTACAGTTCTCGGTTGATTGTTCACAGGTGTCGTTGAAACAGTTGTCCGGACATTTGAGAGTGCAGTCTGACCCGTAGTACGTTTCCTTGCACGTACAGTCTTCACTTTCCGGTTCACATATGATGTCACAGCCATCAGAACACGTCTGTTCGCACTGTAGCCCAAAATTACCATCGGGACAAGTGTCATGACAGGTATAGCCATGATGTTTACATTGTAGGCATTTTCCGGATTTTTTCTCACATAAAGGACAGACACTGAGACAAGACCTGGAGCAGTCGTATCCATAGATCTCATGTGAACAGTTGCCGTGACACGTACCGATGATGACGTTGTAGCCTTTGCTACACCCACTACACACTTCACAAAACGACCAAGAATGCCCGTCCAGACATAGGTGTCTGTACATGTTTGCACCTCACACACCGTCAGTGCAATGTCGGCCTGCGAAATGGTCGGTGAGAACTCAATCTTAATGTGTGCCATTGGCGTTTGTGTGGTGACTACAATTGTGTTCACAGAAACATTAGGGTATGATATATCGTTATACCGCCACTGTCAGAGAAAGCCTTTAGAGTGGCATTCTTTACCCGAATCATACTGCTAGCTCGATGATAGATTCGAATGGTGTGAATCTTCTGGGGCGTGGCAAAGTTCAGATATCAGTAAACAGGATTGGTTCCACTTCTCAATTTTGTGTGTGTGCAGTCATTGTCATAGAGATTGGTCTTTGTTTTGTCATTAACTACGGCCTCTGGTCCACATCCGTCTCCTGTATAAAAAGCATTAAATGTGTCGGTCTGGTTTGTGTTCTGTTTGAGAGCCACATTGCGACCCCCGCCAATGTAGATGGAGCAGATATTTGCAACTATCGCCCTTTCAATCCGTAACTTGTTGATCAGACCAGCCCCAGAGCAAAAGACATCAATCTCGTACTGACTAACTACAAACCTTGATTCATTGTTACATGAGGCAGAACCATTTAGTTTTACCGTGAAACTGTCCGGATAAGGTTAAGTCATTCGCATAAATCCTAAACTAGGAGAACGACAAAGAATGATTGAGAGTTGCCTCAACTGATGTAGAATTTGTGTCCAGATTATATGTGGTGTCGTTGTTATCAAACAGGAAAGTAGGTTCAGATTTTTGGGCGTATTTGTACACGAGATCTAAGTACTGACACTGGGGTCCGAAATATTCGTGCTGACAACTGTCATTGTTTGGGCATGTCCCTGTAGTTTTGTCACTAACTGAGTCATTATAGCAGTGACATTGCAACGTACAATTTGCCCCAAAACAACCGTCTGCATAAGTTAGGTCATTAGCTTCCAAGGCCGCGAACGAAGCCAGCAGAATAAAGACTTGATCTACAGCGATGGTTAACGAACTGTGTACAAACAATTATTATAAAACCCGTGATTACATTTCTAAAAATCCGTCAACTCGCTGTGATAACAGATAGCGTGATGTTCTCTAATAGAATGAGACAAACCGTTGGAGACAAGCAAAGTCAACATTGTTTACATCGTGGCTCGATCGCAATCAAGCGTCCATCTTGGTGCGTCCTATGACGTCATCGTGTCATAGGGAATATGGTGTTAGTAACAGTTAAAAAAAAGTAAAGTACCCCCGTCACGCCAAGTGGCGTATAGGGAATATGGTGTTAGTGACCATACATTTTACAGACCTTCAGCACATGATTTTTGTTGTAATGTGGATGGTATTGCGCCCGTGCCGCTTTACTTTCCCAGAAAAAAAAAAATCCGGTACCCATTAAAGGCTGGGTGAACCGGAAGCTGTCGGTTGGGATCGAACCCTACCTCTTGTCCTTTGTAGTCCAGTTCACTAACCACTGAGTTATTGCAGCTTCCAGTATAACTGTAGCCACGTTAATATTCGGGGCCTTAGAAATTGGTACTGTCAGTGACTATTATAGTTTATGGTACGGAGTATATATAGCACTCATCCAGTATATTACAAAAGATATCTTACTTTTTTTAAAATTCTTGCTTTGTGCGAGAAAGTCAATGAAAGTAGATTCTTGCCACTTTGAATGTGCAATAAACATAAATGGCTGTAGAAGAACACATGACCTCAGAAAGCTATGGTGTGATAATTAGTAATAATCATCATCATCATGTGCCATAGCGGTTGGCGTAGGCGATCATGTCCTTCCACAATCTTCTATCTACAGTGATTAGTATCAGTTCTGTTGTTGACTGCTTTCCATGCTATGACACCAAGCCATCTAGTATTTTCTCTCTTTGTCGTCCGCGATCTCTCTTTCTTTTTATTTTGCCAGTTGGGCACTTCCGTTTCCAAGATGGCGGATCTAGTCCACGTCCTCTCGATCGCTGCAGAAAATGCACCCAAGGTCTGATTAATTTCGGATCTTCATTGCACTTTTCTGCGTAAAAGTCAAAATGATGATATGCTTGATACATCTGTGTCGCTAAGGCGAGGTCGTAGGTCGACAACAGTCCGTTTTTTGACGAATCAAGTGTTGTGAGTGAGACATTCCTCCGTCTAGACTAGATCTGTGCTTTACGTCACATTAGTGCTGTTCAAGACCGTTATTGGGATTCTTTGACGCAAGTTATTTCCACGTTACACATTAATGTAAACTACTTCGTCAGTCGCAGTTTTGTCTCTTTGGGGAAGTTGCTTCGTGTTTTGTTCGTCGTAGACTGTTTACACTTGAGTAATCAGACATAAGTCTAAAGGTATCGAGATTATGAGTTTGGCGACATTGTGTCCTACGTCATCGTATTGGTTCCCTAAACCGGCCGTGCGCAAATCTTACGGTCTGCTGTTTGATGTGCAACAAGAATAATTTGACGACTGACTGTGTGTCTATATGTTCGGAATTGGAGTCATCAACGATGGCCTAACATCATCAAGTGCTACGATGATCATCATTTTCAAGAGGACGTGACTTACCGGTAT
Organism: Megaustenia siamemsis; assembly: GCA_032433765.1. Classification (NCBI taxonomy): domain Eukaryota; kingdom Metazoa; phylum Mollusca; class Gastropoda; order Stylommatophora; family Ariophantidae; genus Megaustenia; species Megaustenia siamemsis. Next base: position 21,530,376 of record JAVIAB010000125.1, read on the forward strand.
ATGGGGATAGGCGGCGGGAACAAATGAAGGCTATGCATGAAATGTGTTCCTTGTTGCAGTTTCCTCATATTACAAGTCGCATGTCTGTGTTAGTCACCTCTAGTGACTCGGGCAGATGGTGCTCGTAAACCTGGGAAGGCCGACCATCTAAGGGCAGAATCCCCCGACAGAAAAGATCAACTGCTGCCTTGCAGGAAGATTGGGGACAATCAAAGGCTAAGGAAAGCAAACCTGAAAAAAATGCTGGCTGAAATCGGATGCACTGGGCCACTGGCGCAGAACACAGTGCAACGTATTAACGGGTGTTCAGTCAGAGTGGATCTGACAGACTCTAATTGTGATGTTCTGTCTGTGGGGGCGATCAACACACTTAGCCTGACAGCTGACTTCATATGAGAGTCTGGAATCCTTACTCTGATTGAGTCCTGAACGCAGAGAGAGAGAGAAAGATTTTGCCAGTTGTAACCAAGTATTCCAACTTTCCTTTTCTCATGATGTGCCCGAAAAATGTTGATTGTTTCTTTCTGATGTTTTTTTGGGAGGTCCCTTTTTTGTATTGGCCTCTTTGAGAATTTCCTCATTTGGTCTTTTTAGTAATAATAAAGAGTAAAAAATGTATAAGAAAATATTTTTTCTTGAATATTTGACTTCATCATTATTGAAATATATTCTTCATTATTGATCCTTCCCAAGCCGTTAGACATCACATAGGGCTTGTAATGTTTCTCACCACCCATATCTATTCTTGGTGAGATATTCGATCTTACCTAATTAGTCTATGCCTGCCAACTTTGCTTCTCTTGTAAGTGTTCTTTTTTAGTGTCTCTTTAGGTCTTCCTCTTTTTTTTGTATCCTGATGTTTCCCATAGAAGAGCATGTTTTGGAATTCTCTTGTTGTCTGTTTTTTTAAAGTATTTAGATTCAGATAGATTGATTATTAATTAAAACAAATAGAAACTATATAAAATATTCATTACTTATGTTTATTTTTACTAGATCGCAGCTTGACACTGGACTATGATGATGATGCTAATGACGGCCTTGAATTTGAGGAGAGGAGAACATTTCTAGATGATTTTGATTCAGCTCACAAGGAAAGGGTAACGAGCTGATGATGTGGTCATGAATATACATTTATTTCAGATGTATAGAGCGTCAGTTCATGTTCTGTTTTTTTTATATGCCCATTAGAGAATCGTTTAACTGTAGTTCTATTATTGGTCTCAACCTTTTTTCCCCACAATTTTTGCGTATAGCTTTCCTACATGGCTGATAAGAGCCTATATATTAATTGCTCTCTCTTGCTACATTTATTTTTCCATATTGGTACGATGATTGCCTGTTGTCAGTCTTCTGGGGCTTTTTGTTGGTGCCATGCTGCATTGAATATCCTGTGGTGTAACTTCTGTTTCTCCTGCTGCTGCTATCATTTCAACTGGTATGTTATCTGTACCCGCTGCTTTATTTCTATAATCATTGGATCAAAATATCACATAATGTCATGTAAGTCGGCAGTAATGTTACCAATGGTATAAAGGTCAGCCCTTAGTGTCATCCACATCTGTCAAACCTTGTACCTAGTGATTAATTGTTTTGAAACCACTAAAAGAACAATGGAAGGAAAGATTTACCAATGAAATGAAAGATTTTCAAATAGAAGGAAAGGTTTACCAACGGAAGGAAAGGTTTACCAGTAGAAAGAAAGGTTTACCAATAGAAAGTCTATGTTATTCTTTTTCATTATCCAAAGTTTCTGAAAAATTTTTCTGCAGCATTTTGTTTCAAATGAATCAGTTTCCTTTCTTGCCGTTTCAGAGATTTTAATTAAAATTTGACTGCCATGTTAGTATTGTACCACGGGATATTCATGGCATTTAATTATTTTTCTGTTGCTATTGATAATCTTCTTTTTGTCTCCTTCTGGCAGTCTCCATTGTTAGTTACCACAGATCCCAGATATTCATAGTTTGTTACAATTTCAAGTTCTTCACTGTTGATGATGATTTTGGGTTGGCTTTTTGTTTTGTCAATGGACATTATCTTAGTTTTCTGTATAGACAGTGGTATTGCTCTTCTATTTGTTTTTTAGCAGTGTTATATATTAAGATAATTCATGCATATGGATGGAGGTCTGTACATATATTACCACTCTGTGGTTAGCTTTGTGACACCTCTATCAAGAAAACTGTTATTGTGTGTCATGTGTGGGTCCAGAGTGAGTGGTTTTGTCACGAATGGATACAGCATTTGGAGACCTCTGACTTTAATTAAAGAACTTTTGTGGATTGTGGATGGTCATTGTGTTGAGAGAGTTGCCAGATTGGCTTTCGGGACATCTGTAATGAAAATTGTAGACCTTGACAAAAATAGACGAATCAAAGTTTCTCTATGGTTGTTTTCTGGGGAGCGACATAGTGTTTGATGAGATTGCTGTTCGGACATTTACAAAATTGGGCATTAAGCAAGGCTGAGACAATTAGGAGGATGGATCAGACACTAGCAAGCCACATAAACTATCAGCATGCATATTTCACTATTTCATCTGTTGGAAAGGACTAAGCACTGATTGGTCCACCCTGAATTTGAAAAGGCCCATTCCTTTCCGTATATGCACCTATAAAATGTTTACCGGAACTCTATTATTCCATCACATAGACGTAGAAATGGTGATATACCAGGCTTCAGAAGCACTGACATCTTCATATTTGTAAAGAGAGAAATGAAAAGAATGATTCACATTTGTTGATTGAGTGTCTACCCTCTTCTCCAAGATCATTTTTTAATTGACATTTTCAAGTGCTCCAACAAGCTTCACGATAAAAAAAAGCCCATTGTTAATTTTCCTTTCTTTCAAATAGCCAAATTCAGAGACTGAGGTGTTTTTGATACTGAGAAAGTGAGGCGGCACCGTTTTGTCCAGAGATCAAATAGCAATGTAGCTTTGACTTTAGTATCAGTTTGGAGCGGGATGATGGTATTAGGTACTGTTGAAAAAAACATAGTCCATATTCAGGGAGTTCCGGCCACTTTTATTTTTTAGCGTTCACCAGGTAAATGAGCATGGATGTGTTGTGCTAGTGTATGGCAAGCAGTGATATCTGCAAGTCATCTTGGATGTGTAGTGCTAATGCATGGCAAGCAGCGATATCTGCAAGTCATCTTGGATGTGTAGTGCTAATGCATGGCAAGCAGCGATATCTGCAAGTCATCTTGGATGTGTTGTGCTAATGTATGGCAAGCAGCGATATCTGCAAGTCATCTTGGATGTGTTGTGCTAGTGTATGGCAAGCAGCGATATCTGCAAGTCATCTTGGATGTGTTGTGCTAATGTATGGCAAGCAGCGATATCTGCAAGTGAGCTTGGATGTGTTGTGCTAATGTATGGCAAGCAGCGATATCTGCAAGGGAGCTTGGACGTGTTGTGCTAATGTATGGCAAGCAGCGATATCTGCAAGTGAGCTTGGACGTGTTGTGCTAGTGTATGGCAAGCAGCGATATCTGCAAGGGAGCTTGGACGTGTTGTGCTAATGTATGGCAAGCAGCGATATCTGCAAGGGAGCTTGGACGTGTTGTGCTAATGTATGGCAAGCAGCGATATCTGCAAGGGAGCTTGGACGTGTTGTGCTAATGTATGGCAAGCAGCGATATCTGCAAGGGAGCTTGGACGTGTTGTGCTAATGTATGGCAAGCAGCGATATCTGCAAGGGAGCTTGGACGTGTTGTGCTAATGTATGGCAAGCAGCGATATCTGCAAGGGAGCTTGGATGTGTTGTGCTAATGTATGGCAAGCAGCGATATCTGCAAGGGAGCTTGGATGTGTTGTGCTAATGTATGGCAAGCAGCGATATCTGCAAGGGAGCTTGGATGTGTTGTGCTAATGTATGGCAAGCAGCGATATCTGCAAGGGAGCTTGGACGTGTTGTGCTAATGTATGGCAAGCAGCGATATCTGCAAGTAGCTTGGATGTGTTGTGCTAATGTATGGCAAGCAGCGATATCTGCAAGTCATCTTGGATGTGTTGTGCTAATGTATGGCAAGCAGCGATATCTGCAAGTAGCTTGGATGTGTTGTGCTAATGTATGGCAAGCAGCGATATCTGCAAGGGAGCTTGGATGTGTTGTGCTAATGTATGGCAAGCAGCGATATCTGCAAGGGAGCTTGATACTGTATGGCAAACAGCTATATCTGCATCATTCAGCCTGACACATCTCTTTTCAGCATGGGTCATAAAAAAAAAAAATTAAATCATTTGTGTCCAAGCAACTTTTTTTGGCCTACTCTTTTCGACTTTTAACTACCAAGAGTTCTTTAATTAAGTTAACGATAACCATGGTCAATTTCAGAATATAAAGAAAACTGTGGTCTATATAAAATATGTACTAGATCTTTCTATACCATCTTATCTCAGGAATCTGTATTCGTTCAAGATCAGCACTGAGTGTCTATGTTTCACAGACATATAGAAGGAATACAGATGCCACTACCATTGCAATAATCTGATTTTGTTTCCTTTAGGAGATGGTCTTACTTTACCATAAATTGTTAAGTCTTGTCACGACTGCCATTGCCTGTGTAATTATTGCTAATACTTCTGATTATGAACCTTCATTAGTGACAATGGAGCTAAAATGCTTATCTTGGTTGACTGTTTCAAGTGCCTCTCCGCCTCTTGTGATTACTCTTATATATAACACATCATTTATTTCCAACCATTTCATTCTTCAAGTTTTTTTTATTAATTGTGGTCCTGCATTATCTTGGCATGCACATGACAAGATAAAGACAACTCTCCATTCAAAGTTTTTCTATCTCCCATTTTGTCGTTAACAAATCTGCTAATTGTTGGATTACATCCAATTACAGTTATCCCCTATGTACGAGTATTTTCCCCTTTCTCCCCACACAGCAGAATTTATTTACTAACTGTATATCAATTATAGTAAGTTTCTGCATGCTGCCTTCATGTTTGCGTAACAGTTCTTCATTTTATGTATTACTATATATTTTATTTCTAAATCTATAACATAACAACCAATAAAATGTAAGGATATATTTTCCTGCTGTTATTAAAAATATACGTCTTTTGTTGTTTAATCAGTTTGTCTCCACAGACTCATATCAAAACAGAAGCAGACCTCAAACCACAGTTTGTTTTGGTACAGACTTTAACAAAAGGAGATGTTTTTGTATGTAAAGGCAATTTTTCTGAATATCTTTTTCAATTTTATGTTTAAAGAGATCCTTTGTTTATTATGCTAACTAAAATTATTAACACAGGTGTTGCAAACTTTACTATTTATGATGCTAACATTATTAAAAAAGTGTTGCAAACTTTACTATTTATGATGCTAACATTATTAAAGAAGTGTTGCAAACTTTACTATTTATGATGCTAACACTATTAAAGAAGTGTTGCAAACTTACCTATTTATGATGCTAACATTATTAAAGAAGTGTTGCAAACTTTACTATTTATGATGCTAACATTATTAACACAGGTGTTGCAAACTTTACTATTTATTATGCTAACATTATTAACACAGGTGTTGCAAACTTTACTATTTATTATGCTAACATTATTAACACAGGTGTTGCAAACTTTATTTATTATGCTAACATTATTAACACAAGTGTTGCAAACTTTACTATTTATTATGCTAACATTATTAACACAGGTGTTGCAAACTTTACTATTTATTATGCTAACATTATTAACACAAGTGTTGCAAACTTTACTATTTATTATGCTAACATTATTAACACAAGTGTTGCAAACTTTACTATTTATTATGCTAACATTATTAACACAAGTGTTGCAAACTTTACTATTTATTATGCTAACATTATTAACACAAGTGTTGCAAACTTTACCATTTATTATGCTAACATTATTAACACAAGTGTTGCAAACTTTACCATTTATTATGCTAACATTATTAACACAAGTGTTGCAAACTTTATTTATTATGCTAACATTATTAACACAAGTGTTGCAAACTTTACTATTTATTATGCTAACATTATTAACACAGGTGTTGCAAACTTTATTTATTATGCTAACATTATTAACACAAGTGTTGCAAACTTTACCATTTATTATGCTAACATTATTAACACAGGTGTTGCAAACTTTATTTATTATGCTAACATTATTAACACAGGTGTTGCAAACTTTACTATTTATTATGCTAACATTATTAACACAAGTGTTGCAAACTTTACTATTTATTATGCTAACATTATTAACACAGGTGTTGCAAACTTTATTTATTATGCTAACATTATTAACACAGGTGTTGCAAACTTTACCATTTATTATGCTAACATTATTAACACAGGTGTTGCAAACTTTATTTATTATGCTAACATTATTAACACAGGTGTTGCAAACTTTACTATTTATTATGCTAACATTATTAAAGAAGTGTTGCAAACTTTACCACTTATTATGCTAACATTATTAACACAGGTGTTGCAAACTTTACTATTTATTATGCTAACATTATTAACACAGGTGTTGCAAACTTTATTTATTATGCTAACATTATTAACACAAGTGTTGCAAACTTTACCATTTATTATGCTAACATTATTAACACAGGTGTTGCAAACTTTATTTATTATGCTAACATTATTAACACAGGTGTTGCAAACTTTACTATTTATTATGCTAACATTATTTACACAATTGTTGCAAACTTTACTATTTATTATGCTAACATTATTAACACAGGTGTTGCAAACTTTATTTATTATGCTAACATTATTAACACAGGTGTTGCAAACTTTACCATTTATTATGCTAACATTATTAACACAGGTGTTGCAAACTTTATTTATTATGCTAACATTATTAACACAGGTGTTGCAAACTTTACTATTTATTATGCTAACATTATTAAAGAAGTGTTGCAAACTTTACCACTTATTATGCTAACATTATTAACACAAGTGTTGCAAACTTTACCATTTATTATGCTAACATTATTAAAGAAGTGTTGCAATCTTTACTATTTATTATGCAAGCATTATTAAAGAAGTGTTGCAATCTTTACTATTTATTATGCTAGCATTATTAACACAGGTGTTGCAAACTTTACCATTTATTATGAATAGCATTATTAAAAGACCATTAATTTCATTAATTAATTACATTTCATCGTCAAGAAAAGACGATGGACATAAGTTGGACATGTCATGAGAAGAGATAATAACCGAATAGCAAAGCAAGCCCTTAAGTGGGAAACAACAGGTAGGAGAAAAAGGGACCGATCCATAGAAACACTGAGAAGAACATTGATCAGAGAAGCAAAGACAGCAGGATTCGACTCCCTCAATGAGATCGCTGCTCGCACAGAACAGAGGCAAATGGTGAGATTTGACGAAAGATCTTCACAAGGATTGAGACTGCTAGACAGAAAAGTTCGAAACAGGGAAAGTGTATCTGAGTCTATGCCCTATGGACCGACTAAAGCTTGAAATGTCGATAGATAGACAGATTTACATTAACAAAGAAAGTTTAACATGTGCATAAATAAAGGTTATCGGAGTTGCCAATTGTTTAATGCTGTTTGTAAAAGTTGCAAACGTATAAACAAATGTATTAGTTTTAACAATAAATTAACCTTTTTTATAAAATATTTATAATGTTCGAATATCCTGTTTGGAGAGTTTGCTCCAATAGTATAGAACAAACATGTAACATCAAACATAAATATAGCACTATACACACTGTATTCCTTCTAATACTCTGCTACTAATGTCAATCATGGACAGAACTAAAGGAGAAAAGACAATCAGCAGAAATAAGATGCCAGAATAATCTCATTAACATACATGACATAAGACTAGATGTTATGGATTTCGGGACAATCAAAACACCAGGAAATGATAAGGCAGATACATTAGCTAAGAGAAAATCCAAACACACACAATTTCACACCGACATGTCAATAAATACAGCCAAAGAAATCATAAACTCCACCAGTAGAGAAAATTTGCTGAATGTGAAGGGTCATGGGAAAAAAAACAGGGAGAGAACTTTTGAAATACACGACGAGATCAAACCCCCATGACAACATTAACAACCTCTTTGAAAGGAGAAACCAAACCACCATCTTTAGACTGAAAACTGCTCATGTACCACTGAACGACAACATCAATAGAATACAACGAAACCAAATTCCAGCATGTCCACTCTGTGAACGGTCATGTACCACTGAACGACAACATCAATAGAATACAACGAAACCAAATTCCAGCATGTCCACTCTGTGAACGGTCATGTACCACTGAACGACAACATCAATAGAATACAACGAAACCAAATTCCAGCATGTCCACTCTGTGAACACCCACATGAAACAGTAGAACAATACTTTTTTCAATGTCGAAAATTCCCTGACATCAGCTGTACTTCCTCAAAGACCTGATGAATGGAACACCTTGAACGGAACAACAAGGGAACCCTTAAAAACTTGCAGGTATCCTTACATGGGAATGGACAGAAGGGCAACTCACAGGTTTCTGGATCCATAACAGCAACAACAACAAATAAATTGCCGGAAAATAGAATTGAACATAACAAGAAGAGACAGAATAAAAATTGATGAGATAAAGAAAGGGGTTGGTGGTTACATCAGTGCTAGATTATGTAAAGAAACTACGAATCAAATAATTTGAATATGTAACATGATCACTATCAGGCAGGACCCCACCGAGAGCAATGCTCAGAGTAAAAGGAAAAAGGGTGCATGATAGAACAAGAAGGAACTGGATCAATGAAAAAGGCAGACATTATGATTATCACTATGCAATAAAACATAGTGATAGTGTAGAAACCTTGACTCAAATAATCTATATTTCATCAACAACGAAGAATAAAAGAGGTGAAAAAAGTAAAGGTAGTCGATGGAAAATGTAAAATTGAAATAAATAAAAGAATCATCATCATCATGTGCCTTACCGGTTGGCGTAGGTGATCATGTCCCTCCACAATCATCTATCTACAGTGCATCGTATCAGTTCTGTTGTTGACTGTTTTTCATGCCCTGACACCAAGCTATCCAGTATTTTCTCTCTTTGTCGCCCGCGATCTCTCTTTCCTTTTATTTTGCCAGTTGTAACCAAGTATTCCAACTTTCCTCTTCTCATGATGTGCCCGAAAAATGTTGATTGCTTCTTTCTGATGTTTTTTAAGAGCTAACTTTTTTTGTTGGCCTCTTTGAGAACTACCTCATTGGTCTTTTTAGCTGTCCAGGGAACTTTCAACATTCTTCTGAGAAATCCCATCTCTGTGGCCTCCAATCGTCTTTTCATTTGTTTGTCTACTGTCCATAATTCGCTTCCATAGGGCAGAATTGGTTCTATATAGCACCAATGAACTCTCTTTCTCATTTTTATTGTCATAGATTTGTTGCATAAGATACTTTTCATTTTCTGAAATGCCATTTTGGCCTGAGCTATTCTGCTTTTTATTTCTGTGGTGCATCTCCTATCTGATGTTATTATTGTGCCCAAGTATGTGACGCGTTGCACTTGTTTCAGATTTGTCTCGTTTATTTTTATACTGCATGATGGTGATGATTGTTTCTTCGATATAACCATTACTTCTGTTTTCTTACTATTCAGACTGAGACCTTTCTTGTTGCTTTCTTTCACTATTATGTCTATCCTTTCTTGTAGTTCATTCTCTGTCTCTGCTATTAAGACTGTGTCATCTGCATATCGCAAATTATTTATGTACGCAAATAAAAGAATACGAATGGCAAAAAGTAACGTAAATTTCATGAAAAGTATACTAACATCAAAACAAATAACACCAGCACTAAAACTAAGAATAGCACAATGTTGTATGTTATGAACATTCCTGTATGGTGCAGAAACGTGGACATAAGACAAGAAAACAGAACAAAACATTTAAGCCTTTGAAATGTGGATTTATAGAAGAATAGGTAGAATTGGCTGAAAGAAAAGAAAACAAACGATAAAGTCTTAACACAACTAAAAATGAAAATAGAACTACTGAATACAATTCACAGAAGAAAAATGAGATTTTTCGAACATGTTAAAAGACACAACAGCTAACTAAAAGTAATCTTGGAAGGGAAAAAAACAAGATAAAAGTGGCAAACCAAGGCTAACATGGATGAGTAACATCAAAAGATGGATAAGTCAACCTATGGCAATCTTCAGCACCAAAGCAAAAGCGAAATGGCGCTCCAAGGTAGTCAGCTTCGATGCTGAGACAACACTCAATGAATGAAAATTAGAGTAAGTAGATACTTGCAAAAAAGTAACAAATGTAAATCAAAGTAGAGAGCGGGCAAATAAACGCAGTGCTGCGGTAAAGCTGGTAGCAAGAAGCCAGTAGTGGGGTGTAACGTACACTCCTACAAGGTAATGGTGACAGCTTTACCAAAAGGAAACACAAAAAAATACTGACGTTCCGGTCTACATGGGGTTTTCTTCAGAAAACGAGAACAACAACAACAAACGATGAGGCACAAATAAATACTGCTACATCTAGGATGATTGGGACAGGTAAGTTAAGGAGAAGTGGACAGAGGTATAAGAGATGAGATGATGAAATGACAGAGAGATGTGCTACATGCTGAAGGATAGGTGTAATGTAGAAATATGGAAGTATAGGTATATATGGAGAAATGATTTTATATAAAAGTGAGACTTAGCTTGTAGGCAGGAAACGTCCGCCCACAGTGAAAGATGGCTGTCAACTGCCCGAGGGAAGGTCTACTGGATAATCAGTCACGTGGCAAAATATTTTATTTGATTCGATCATAGTTGTGACTCCTAACAACAATACAACATGCATCTTCTGGTAACAATTATCAACAATTTTTTTCTTTATGTTTTGTGGGACTCAGAAGTCTAGACATGCTTTTCTTCTTCTTCTGCTGCTTCCTCCTCCTCCTTTCAACTCCATGTAGAGCATGGGTCTTCAACAAACACTTTCCAACCAATACTGTTTCTTGCCAATCTTTTAAAATCATTCCATGTCTGCCCCATCATCTTCATCTCTGCTTCCATCTGTCTTTGAATATTTTGGTCTTCCTCTTTGTCCGACAGGCTTTTATTACTGTATAAATCCTATATAAATGTATGTGGGCGAAAAAAAGAGCCAGATAGAGAATTTTAAAACTAAAGTAAACGACTGCCAACATCTAACCAACCTAATTAAAAGTCTCTACATAAACAGCAGCTGTACAGTCAGAACAGCAGCAGGTTACACAGACCACTTGGAAGTTAGATCAGGCGTAAGACAGGGGTGTGTACTATCAACGCCCTCCTATTGTTCATTACATACATTTACTACATATGCAAGTTAGCCAACCCATTGGGAGACAGAGGTGATCAACGAGCTTCTATTTGCTGATGATCAAGCACTACAACGTGGAAAAATAGAAGACTTACAAGAGCACATAAACAGACTCAATAATAGAGGCACAAAATGCAACATGAAAATCAACATCAACAAAACAGAAATCGTGAATATCGCAAAGAGAAACAGAACATCAACATAATTATAGAAGGCAGACAACTAAAACAAGTAGATACATTTAAATATCTAGGAAGTCTATTGACAAATGGCAATTCACAAACAGCAGAAATAGACTCAAAATGCAGCAAGGCTTGTCAAATCATTGGACAGTTATCATCACTATTGTCCAACAAGGAAATAACTATAGAGGCAAAACAGGCACTCTTCAATACAATCTTCGTTTCAATGTTCCGCTACCAATGGCAGTCCTGGACCATAGATGCTAGAGCAATAAGTAAAATAACCACTACCGCGATGAAATGTGTTAAGGCGAACGACAGGAAACAGCCTGAGAGATAAGATCAGAAATCAAGAACGGAGGGAAAAAAGCTAGGAATAGCCCCCATCATAGAATATATAAAGAAACAACAGATAAAATGGTTTGGCCACGTGACAAGGCAGAAAGATCAAAACATAACACAAGCCTTCAATAAACGTTGCGAGAACATGAGGCCCAAAGTCCGACCACGAAAAAAGATGGAGTGACTGAATATTAGAAACGCTATGAAACATAACAGCAGCAGAGGTGAACGGAAGAGCAAGAGACCGCAAATTATATATCCCCTTGATGTTGAAAGGTAAATGAGGACGGAAATAAGGAGAAGAGGAAGAAACAAAATGGACGATCTCTTCCGGGAAGTCCCGCTGCCAACGCCACCTCTTAACGAATCTCAGTGATATAGTATGTTGGACCTACAAGTCCCGCCAGGAGACAACGCTTATTAACTGAGGTAATGTAGCAAATATGGAGTGGGACTTCGAGGTTTCGTCAGGGCTGAAAGGGTCCAGTATAAAACTACCATTAATATGTCAAGATTTACTTTGTTTGCTACTAAACAACACATTGTTCATTCATGAACATATAATAGATGTATATTGTTTTTAACATCTAGGGACTTGCCCAGTGCCTGTTCTGTAAACAGCCAAGTTTGTGTATTGTCAGCAATGGAGCAGACTGCCTCCTAATCAACAAGAAATTATATCTTGATAATTGTCCTGTAGATCTCATCCGGCGACTTCGAGTTGAGGTTTGTTTGTTCACTAATATTTCAGGGGATAAAAGCTGGTCTTACTCTTTTTCTTCTTAGAACCGTTAAGTGGGCGTAGATGCGTCGTGTCGGTAGTTTACAACATAGCCGCAATTTCTGCGCCTTCCGGCCCAACATATTCGTCTTTGTCATGGATGGGTTGATTTGCTTAATAATTTTTGCCGAAACAGCAGTAATTTTTGTTAGCCTACTCTTTTCGATTTTAAATTGCTAAGAGTTCTTTAACGTGCGTGAATGCACACGGAACATTATATTTTTCGTCATTTTCCGAGAGAGCTAGACATCAGATCTCACTATTTAGAAAGAAATTCATAATTTTTCACCAGTGTCATATAGGAACAATTAATCTTGTTAGTGTCCATGAGTACAAGACTCATCGGAAAATACTGGAAAAGTTGGCTAACCAACAACTCTTATGCCTGCGGAGGCGATATTTTAAAAATAATTTGTGTTAGGTGCAAGAATACTGGAACTCTCTTGTTTCCTGGTTCAAGGAAGATCATGAATCAGATAAATATACACTATTACCCCCCCCCCCCCCTCATCAAGGCCAGCTCCTTGTCGTGGGGATGGGGCTTAACAGTCACCAGGGACTGAAAACCAGGACTGGCCAGGCCTTCCTACACCCGAGCAAGACCACAGTCAGCTCTAGCAAGTTTAAGTGCTGAAGTGGGAGGCAACCAGCCAAAAGGCGCACTACAACAATCAGGATGCCACGCCAATGGGAAGTATGTCTATAACTGCAAGTCGATATGGATGATGGACACTCAGGCAGGTGCAGCTCCGGGCCCTCAGCCTCGAAAGGACCCAACCTCTATTACTGGATGTCCTTCTCAACTACTATGTAAAGTCAGGGGGCGAGAGAATAGAGCTACTGGCCAATCCAAAATAAGACCACTCAAAATAATGCACTGGAATGCTGAAGGCATCAACAGCAAAAGAGATGGGTACAGTAAAAAGATAGAATTAGAAAATATCATGCATGAAGAACAAGTAAGCATATGCTGTTTGCAGGAAACCCATCTAAACAACGACATAGGCTTGAAGATTAGGGGATACCAATGCTACCGATCTGACAGAAAAAAAAAACAGACAAAAGGGTGGAATATTGACACTTGTAAAGAACAACATCAATGCATGTCAGATTGAAGTGTATATGGATGGGGCGGAATATCAAATACTGCACCTTAGGACAGAAAATACAGACTTTCATCTACTTAACTACTAGTGTCCGAGTGACCGCCCACTAGCACTAGACACAGTTACATTAAAAGAAAGAATAATTGTATGTGGAGACTTTAACAGCCATTCACAGAGCTGGGGCTTATGAAGATATGGACAAGAGAGGTGAAGAACTTGAAAATTGGCAGGATGACAATGGGCTTATACTATTAAACCAGACAACAGATCCACCAACATTCTACTCCAGATCATGGCATACCACATCTACACCAGACCTTGCTTTCCATTCACCAGACCTGGATTGGAATATCACACGTATTGTTGGGAAACAACTTGGAGGCAGCGACCACCGGCCAGTCTTTTTAGTGGTGCAAAATAAGGCCGTCAGGAAGACAAAATTTCATTTGTCTTATCTTAATTATATTTCAGTTAATAAGTTATAATTTTATACTTAAGATAATAATTAATGAAACAGGTTTATGACTACTTACTTTTTTTCATTTTCCCCATCTCACTCGCCTTTCAGCATCAGTGGAAAAATGAAGAAGGCACAGCCAACTATAATTTACTTAGGCATGCTGGCTGAGAGGGAATTCCAGGAAAACGACAAACTAGCGTGATGTTTTCATCATTGTGGGCAGAGGTGGTTGTGGGTAAAGTCAGTTGTCTGTATCTAGTTGAACACGTCAGACTAGTGAGTGAGTTTTTCGGTGTTATTTTTTACTCAGCAGGTACATCTACCGTCGGCTGTCGTTCAGCTCAGTGTTTCGTGGTGTGTCTTACGCAAATTGTTAATCAGAACGTCTGATTAAATATATATATCTTTCATCTTTTAGACCTGCTTAACCCGTTCATTCCGAGTGATACAATGTGTCTAATTGACCAGTTTATTCCATGTGATACAATGTGTCTAATTGACCAGTTTATTCCATGTGATACAATGTGTCTAATTGACCAGTTTATTCCATGTGATACAATGTGTCTAACTGACCAGTTTATTCCATGTGATACAATGTGTCTAATTGACCAGATTTTCCATGTGATTCAATGTGTCTAATTGCCCAGTTTATTCCATGTGATTCAATGTGTCTAATTGACCAGTTTATTCCATGTGATACAATGTGTCTAACTGACCAGTTTATTCCATATGATACAATGTGTCTAATTGACCAAATTATTCCATGTGATACAATGTGTCTAATTGACCAGATTTTCCATGTGATTCAATGTGTCTAATTGACCAGTTTATTCCATGTGATACAATGTGTCTAATTGACCAGTTTATTCCATGTGATTCAATGTGTCTAATTGACCAGATTTTCCATGTGATTCAATGTGTCTAATTGACCAATTTATTCCATGTGATACAATGTATCTAATTGACCAGTTTATTCCATGTGATACAATGTGTCTAATTGACCAGTTTATTCCATGTGATTCAATGTGTCTAATTGACCAGTTTATTCCATGTGATACAATGTGTCTAATTGACCATATTTTGTATGTGATTCAATGTGTCTAATTGACCATATTTAGTATGTGATTCAATGTGTCTAATTGACCAGTTTATTCCATGTGATTCAATTTGTCTAATTGACCAGATTTTCCATGTGATTCAATGTGTCTAATTGACCAGTTTATTCCACGTGATTCAATGTGTCTAATTGACCAGATTTTCCATGTGATTCAATGTGTCTAATTGACCATATTTTGTATGTGATTAAATGTGTCTAATTGACCAGTTTATTCCATGTGATTCAATTTGTCTAATTGACCAGATTTTCCATGTGATTCAATGTGTCTAATTGACCAGTTTATTCCACGTGATTCAATGTGTCTAATTGACCAGATTTTCCATGTGATACAATGTGTCTAACTGACCAGTTTATTCCATGTGATACAATGTGTCTAATTGACCAGATTTTCCATGTGATACAATGTGTCTAATTGACCAGTTTATTCCATGTGATACAATGTGTCTAATTGACCAGTTTATTCCATGTGATACAATGTGTCTAATTGACCAGATTTTCCATGTGATTCAATGTGTCTAATTGACCATATTTTGTATGTGATTCAATGTGTCTAATTGACCAGTTTATTCCATGTGATTCAATTTGTCTAATTGACCAGATTTTCCATGTGATTCAATGTGTCTAATTGACCAGTTTATTCCACGTGATTCAATGTGTCTAATTGACCAGATTTACCATGTGATACAATGTGTCTAATTGACCAGTTTATTCCATGTGATACAATGTGTCTAACTGACCAGTTTATTCCATGTGATACAATGTGTCTAACTGACCAGTTTATTCCATGTGATACAATGTGTCTAATTGACCAGTTTATTCCATGTGATACAATGTGTCTAACTGACCAGTTTATTCCATGTGATACAATGTGTCTAATTGACCAGTTTATTCCATGTGATACAATGTGTCTAATTGACCAGATTTTCCATGAGAATCAATGTGTCTAATTGACCAGATTTTCCATGTGATTCAATGTGTCTAATTGACCATATTTTGTATGTGATTCAATGTGTCTAATTGACCAGTTTATTCCATGTGATTCAATTTGTCTAATTGACCAGATTTTCCATGTGATTCAATGTGTCTAATTGACCAGTTTATTCCACGTGATTCAATGTGTCTAATTGACCAGATTTTCCATGTGATACAATGTGTCTAATTGACCAGTTTATTCCATGTGATACAATGTGTCTAACTGACCAGTTTATTCCATGTGATACAATGTGTCTAATTGACCAGTTTATTCCATGTGATACAATGTGTCTAATTGACCAGTTTATTCCATGTGATACAATGTGTCTAACTGACCAGTTTATTCCATGTGATACAATGTGTCTAACTGACCAGTTTATTCCATGTGATACAATGTGTCTAATTGACCAGTTTATTCCATGTGATACAATGTGTCTAATTGACCAGTTTATTCCATGTGATACAATGTGTCTAATTGACCAGATTTTCCATGTGATTCAATGTGTCTAATTGACCATATTTTGTATGTGATTCAATGTGTCTAATTGACCAGTTTATTCCATGTGATACAATGTGTCTAACTGACCAGTTTATTCCATGTGATACAATGTGTCTAACTGACCAGTTTATTCCATGTGATACAATGTGTCTAATTGACCAGATTTTCCATGTGATACAATGTGTCTAATTGACCAGTTTATTCCATGTGATACAATGTGTCTAATTGACCAGTTTATTCCATGTGATACAATGTGTCTAACTGACCAGTTTAATCCATGTGATACAATGTGTCTAATTGACCAGTTTAATCCATGTGATTCAATGTGTCTAATTGACCAGTTTATTCCATGTGATACAATGTGTCTAATTGACCATATTTTGTATGTGATTCAATGTGTCTAATTGACCAGTTTATTCCATGTGATTCAATTTGTCTAATTGACCAGATTTTCCATGTGATTCAATGTGTCTAATTGACCAGTTTATTCCATGTGATACAATGTGTCTAATTGACCAGTTTATTCCATGTGATACAATGTGTCTAATTGACCAGTTTATACCATGTGATACAATGTGTCTAATTGACCAGATTTTCCATGTAATACAATGTGTCTAATTGACCAGTTTATTCCATGTGATACAATGTGTCTAATTGACCAGTTTATTCCATGTGATACAATGTGTCTAATTGACCAGTTTATTCCATGTGATACAATGTGTCTAACTGACCAGTTTATTCCATGTGATACAATGTGTCTAACTGACCAGTTTATTCCATGTGATACAATGTGTCTAATTGACCAGTTTATTCCATGTGATACAATGTGTCTAACTGACCAGTTTATTCCATGTGATACAATGTGTCTAAATGACCAGTTTATTCCATGTGATACAATGTGTCTAACTGACCAGTTTATTCCATGTGATACAATGTGTCTAACTGACCAGTTTATTCCATGTGATACAATGTGTCTAAATGACCAGTTTATTCCATGTGATACAATGTGTCTAAATGACCAGTTTATTCCATGTGATACAATGTGTCTAACTGACCAGTTTATTCCATGTGATACAATGTGTCTAACTGACCAGTTTATTCCATGTGATACAATGTGTCTAAATGACCAGTTTATTCCATGTGATACAATGTGTCTAATTGACCAGTTTATTCCATGTGATACAATGTGTCTAACTGACCAGTTTATTCCATGTGATACAATGTGTCTAATTGACCAGATTTTCCATGTGATACAATGTGTCTAACTGACCAGTTTATTCCATGTGATACAATGTGTCTAATTGACCAGTTTATTCCATATGATACAATGTGTCTAATTGACCAGTTTATTCCATGTGATACAATGTGTCTAACTGACCAGTTTATTCCATGTGATACAATGTGTCTAATTGACCAGTTTATTCCATGTGAATCAATGTGTCTAATTGACCAGATTTTCCATGTGATACATTGTGTCTAATTGGCCAGTTTATTCAATGTGTCTAATTGACCACATAATTCTGAGTGATACAATGTGTCTAATTGACCAGTTTATTCCATGTGATTCAATGTGTCTAATTGACCAGATTTTCCATGTGATACAATGTGTCTAATTGACCAGTTTATTCCATGTGATTCAATGTGTCTAATTGACCAGATTTTCCATGTGATTCAATGTGTCTAATTGACCAATTTATTCCATGTGATACAATGTATCTAATTGACCAGTTTATTCCATGTGATACAATGTGTCTAATTGACCAGCTTATTCCATGTGATTCAATGTGTCTAATTGACCAGTTTATTCCATGTGATACAATGTGTCTAATTGACCATATTTTGTATGTGATTCAATGTGTCTAATTGACCATATTTTGTATGTGATTCAATGTGTCTAATTGACCAGTTTATTCCACGTGATTCAATGTGTCTAATTGACCAGTTTATTCCATGTGATTCAATTTGTCTAATTGACCAGATTTTCCATGTGATTCAATGTGTCTAATTGACCAGTTTATTCCACGTGATTCAATGTGTCTAATTGACCAGATTTTCCATGTGATACAATGTGTCTAATTGACCAGTTTATTCCATGTGATACAATGTGTCTAATTGACCAGATTTTCCATGTGATACAATGTGTCTAACTGACCAGTTTATTCCATGTGATACAATGTGTCTAATTGACCAGTTTATTCCATGTGATACAATGTGTCTAATTGACCAGATTTTCCATGTGATTCAATGTGTCTAATTGACCATATTTTGTATGTGATTCAATGTGTCTAATTGACCAGTTTATTCCATGTGATTCAATTTGTCTAATTGACCAGATTTTCCATGTGATTCAATGTGTCTAATTGTCCAGTTTATTCCACGTGATTCAATGTGTCTAATTGACCAGATTTACCATGTGATACAATGTGTCTAATTGACCAGTTTATTCCATGTGATACAATGTGTCTAACTGACCAGTTTATTCCATGTGATACAATGTGTCTAACTGACCAGTTTATTCCATGTGATACAATGTGTCTAATTGACCAGTTTATTCCATGTGATACAATGTGTCTAACTGACCAGTTTATTCCATGTGATACAATGTGTCTAATTGACCAGTTTATTCCATGTGATACAATGTGTCTAATTGACCAGATTTTCCATGTGAATCAATGTGTCTAATTGACCAGATTTTCCATGTGATTCAATGTGTCTAATTGACCATATTTTGTATGTGATTCAATGTGTCTAATTGACCAGTTTATTCCATGTGATTCAATTTGTCTAATTGACCAGATTTTCCATGTGATTCAATGTGTCTAATTGACCAGTTTATTCCACGTGATTCAATGTGTCTAATTGACCAGATTTTCCATGTGATACAATGTGTCTAATTGACCAGTTTATTCCATGTGATACAATGTGTCTAACTGACCAGTTTATTCCATGTGATACAATGTGTCTAATTGACCAGTTTATTCCATGTGATACAATGTGTCTAATTGACCAGTTTATTCCATGTGATACAATGTGTCTAACTGACCAGTTTATTCCATGTGATACAATGTGTCTAACTGACCAGTTTATTCCATGTGATACAATGTGTCTAATTGACCAGTTTATTCCATGTGATACAATGTGTCTAATTGACCAGTTTATTCCATGTGATACAATGTGTCTAATTGACCAGATTTTCCATGTGATTCAATGTGTCTAATTGACCATATTTTGTATGTGATTCAATGTGTCTAATTGACCAGTTTATTCCATGTGATACAATGTGTCTAACTGACCAGTTTATTCCATGTGATACAATGTGTCTAACTGACCAGTTTATTCCATGTGATACAATGTGTCTAATTGACCAGATTTTCCATGTGAGACAATGTGTCTAATTGACCAGTTTATTCCATGTGATACAATGTGTCTAATTGACCAGTTTATTCCATGTGATACAATGTGTCTAACTGACCAGTTTAATCCATGTGATACAATGTGTCTAATTGACCAGTTTATTCCATGTGATTAAATGTGTCTAATTGACCAGTTTATTCCATGTGATACAATGTGTCTAATTGACCATATTTTGTATGTGATTCAATGTGTCTAATTGACCAGTTTATTCCATGTGATTCAATTTGTCTAATTGACCAGATTTTCCATGTGATTCAATGTGTCTAATTGACCAGTTTATTCCACGTGATTCAATGTGTCTAATTGACCAGATTTTCCATGTGATTCAATGTGTCTAATTGACCAGTCTATTCCATGTGATACAATGTGTCTAACTGACCAGTTTATTCCATGTGATACAATGTGTCTAACTGACCAGTTTATTCCATGTGATACAATGTATCTAATTGACCAGCTTATTCCATGTGATACAATGTGTCTAACTGACCAGTTTATTCCATGTGATACAATGTGTCTAATTGACCAGTTTATTCCATGTGATGCAATGTGTCTAATTGACCAGATTGTCCATGTGATAGAATGTGTCTAATTGACCAGTTTATTCCATGTGATACAATGTGTCTAATTGACCAGTTTATTCCATGTGATACAATGTGTCTAATTGACCAGATTTTCCATGTGATACAATGTGTCTAATTGACCAGTTTATTCCATGTGATACAATGTGTCTAACTGACCAGTTTATTCCATGTGATACAATGTGTCTAACTGACCAGTTTATTCCATGTGATACAATGTGTCTAATTGACCAGTTTATTCCATGTGATACAATGTGTCTAATTGACCAGTTTATTCCATGTGATACAATGTGTCTAATTGACCAGTTTATTCCATGTGATACAATGTGTCTAATTGACCAGATTTTCCATGTGATACAATGTGTCTAATTGACCAGTTTATTCCATGTGATACAATGTGTCTAACTGACCAGTTTATTCCATGTGATATAATGTGTCTAATTGACCAGTTTATTCCATGTGATACAATGTGTCTAATTGACCAGTTTATTCCATGTGATACAATGTGTCTAATTGACCAGTTTATTCCATGTGATACAATGTGTCTAATTGACCAGATTTTCCATGTAATACAATGTGTCTAATTGACCAGATTTTCCATGTGATACAATGTGTCTAATTGACCAGTTTATTCCATGTGATACAATGTGTCTAACTGACCAGTTTATTCCATGTGATATAATGTGTCTAATTGACCAGTTTATTCCATGTGATACAATGTGTCTAATTGACCAGTTTATTCCATGTGATACAATGTGTCTAATTGACCAGTTTATTCCATGTGATACAATGTGTCTAATTGACCAGTTTATTCCATGTGATACAATGTGTCTAATTGACCAGTTTATTCCATGTGATACAATGTGTCTAATTGACCAGTTTATTCCATGTGATACAATGTGTCTAATTGACCAGATTTTCCATGTAATACAATGTGTCTAATTGACCAGTTTATTCCATGTGATACAATGTGTCTAATTGACCAGTTTATTCCATGTGATACAATGTGTCTAACTGACCAGTTTATTCCATGTGATACAATGTGTCTAACTGACCAGTTTATTCCATGTGATACAATGTGTCTAATTGACCAGTTTATTCCATGTGATACAATGTGTCTAACTGACCAGTTTATTCCATGTGATACAATGTGTCTAAATGACCAGTTTATTCCATGTGATACAATGTGTCTAACTGACCAGTTTATTCCATGTGATACAATGTGTCTAACTGACCAGTTTATTCCATGTGATACAATGTGTCTAAATGACCAGTTTATTCCATGTGATACAATGTTGTCTAAATGACCAGTTTATTCCATGTGATACAATGTGTCTAACTGACCAGTTTATTCCATGTGATACAATGTGTCTAACTGACCAGTTTATTCCATGTGATACAATGTGTCTAAATGACCAGTTTATTCCATGTGATACAATGTGTCTAATTGACCAGTTTATTCCATGTGATACAATGTGTCTAACTGACCAGTTTATTCCATGTGATACAATGTGTCTAATTGACCAGATTTTCCATGTGATACAATGTGTCTAATTGACCAGTTTATTCCATGTGATACAATGTGTCTAATTGACCAGTTTATTCCATGTGATACAATGTGTCTAATTGACCAGTTTATTCCATGTGATACAATGTGTCTAACTGACCAGTTTATTCCATGTGATACAATGTGTCTAATTGACCAGTTTATTCCATGTGATACAATGTGTCTAACTGACCAGTTTATTCCATGTGATACAATGTGTCTAACTGACCAGTTTATTCCATGTGATACAATGTGTCTAATTGACCAGTTTATTCCATGTGATACAATGTGTCTAACTGACCAGTTTATTCCATGTGATACAATGTGTCTAATTGACCAGATTTTCCATGTGATACAATGTGTCTAATTGACCGGTTTATTCCAATGTGTCTAACTGACCAGTTTATTCCATGTGATACAATGTGTCTAATTGACCAGTTTATTCCATGTGATACAATGTGTCTAATTGACCAGATTTTCCATGTGATACATTGTGTCTAATTGGCCAGTTTATTCCATGTGATACAATGTGTCTAACTGACCAGTTTATTCCATGTGATACAATGTGTCTAATTGACCAGTTTATTCCATGTGAATCAATGTGTCTAATTGACCAGATTTTCCATGTGATACATTGTGTCTAATTGGCCAGTTTATTCAATGTGTCTAATTGACCACATAATTCTGAGTGATACAATGTGTCTAATTGACCAGATAATTCTGAGTGATACAATGTGTCTAACTGACCAGATTTTCCATGTGATACAATGTGTCTAATTGACCAGTTTATTCCATCTGATACAATGTGTCTAATTGACCAGATTTTTCATGTGATACAATGTGTCTAATTGACCAGTTTATTCCATGTGATACAATGTGTCTAATTGACCAGTTTATTCCATGTGATACAATGTGTCTAATTGACCAGTTTATTCCATGTGATACAATGTGTCTAACTGACCAGTTTATTCCATGTGATACAATGTGTCTAATTGACCAGTTTATTCCATTGGATACAATGTGTCTAACTGACCAGTTTATTCCATGTGATACAATGTGTCTAAATGACCAGTTTTTTCCATGTGATACAATGTGTCTAATTGACCAGTTTATTCCATGTGATACAATGTGTCTAACTGACCAGTTTATTCCATGTGATACAATGTGTCTAATTGACCAGATTTTCCATGTGATACAATGTGTCTAATTGACCGGTTTATTCCAATGTGTCTAACTGACCAGTTTATTCCATGTGATACAATGTGTCTAATTGACCAGTTTATTCCATGTGATACAATGTGTCTAATTGACCAGATTTTCCATGTGAGACAATGTGTCTAATTGACCAGTTTATTCCATGTGATACAATGTGTCTAATTGACCAGTTTATTCCATGTGATACAATGTGTCTAACTGACCAGTTTAATCCATGTGATACAATGTGTCTAATTGACCAGTTTATTCCATGTGATTCAATGTGTCTAATTGACCAGTTTATTCCATGTGATACAATGTGTCTAATTGACCATATTTTGTATGTGATTCAATGTGTCTAATTGACCAGTTTATTCCATGTGATTCAATTTGTCTAATTGACCAGATTTTCCATGTGATTCAATGTGTCTAATTGACCAGTTTATTCCACGTGATTCAATGTGTCTAATTGACCAGATTTTCCATGTGATTCAATGTGTCTAATTGACCAGTCTATTCCATGTGATACAATGTGTCTAACTGACCAGTTTATTCCATGTGATACAATGTGTCTAACTGACCAGTTTATTCCATGTGATACAATGTATCTAATTGACCAGCTTATTCCATGTGATACAATGTGTCTAACTGACCAGTTTATTCCATGTGATACAATGTGTCTAATTGACCAGTTTATTCCATGTGATACAATGTGTCTAATTGACCAGATTGTCCATGTGATACAATGTGTCTAATTGACCAGTTTATTCCATGTGATACAATGTGTCTAATTGACCAGTTTATTCCATGTGATACAATGTGTCTAATTGACCAGATTTTCCATGTGATACAATGTGTCTAATTGACCAGTTTATTCCATGTGATACAATGTGTCTAACTGACCAGTTTATTCCATGTGATACAATGTGTCTAACTGACCAGTTTATTCCATGTGATACAATGTGTCTAATTGACCAGTTTATTCCATGTGATACAATGTGTCTAATTGACCAGTTTATTCCATGTGATACAATGTGTCTAATTGACCAGTTTATTCCATGTGATACAATGTGTCTAATTGACCAGATTTTCCATGTGATACAATGTGTCTAATTGACCAGTTTATTCCATGTGATACAATGTGTCTAACTGACCAGTTTATTCCATGTGATATAATGTGTCTAATTGACCAGTTTATTCCATGTGATACAATGTGTCTAATTGACCAGTTTATTCCATGTGATACAATGTGTCTAATTGACCAGTTTATTCCATGTGATACAATGTGTCTAATTGACCAGATTTTCCATGTAATACAATGTGTCTAATTGACCAGATTTTCCATGTGATACAATGTGTCTAATTGACCAGTTTATTCCATGTGATACAATGTGTCTAACTGACCAGTTTATTCCATGTGATATAATGTGTCTAATTGACCAGTTTATTCCATGTGATACAATGTGTCTAATTGACCAGTTTATTCCATGTGATACAATGTGTCTAATTGACCAGTTTATTCCATGTGATACAATGTGTCTAATTGACCAGTTTATTCCATGTGATACAATGTGTCTAATTGACCAGTTTATTCCATGTGATACAATGTGTCTAATTGACCAGTTTATTCCATGTGATACAATGTGTCTAATTGACCAGATTTTCCATGTAATACAATGTGTCTAATTGACCAGTTTATTCCATGTGATACAATGTGTCTAATTGACCAGTTTATTCCATGTGATACAATGTGTCTAATTGACCAGTTTATTCCATGTGATACAATGTGTCTAATTGACCAGATTTTCCATGTGATACATTGTGTCTAATTGGCCAGTTTATTCCATGTGATACAATGTGTCTAACTGACCAGTTTATTCCATGTGATACAATGTGTCTAATTGACCAGTTTATTCCATGTGAATCAATGTGTCTAATTGACCAGATTTTCCATGTGATACATTGTGTCTAATTGGCCAGTTTATTCAATGTGTCTAATTGACCACATAATTCTGAGTGATACAATGTGTCTAATTGACCAGATAATTCTGAGTGATACAATGTGTCTAACTGACCAGATTTTCCATGTGATACAATGTGTCTAATTGACCAGTTTATTCCATCTGATACAATGTGTCTAACTGACCAGTTTATTCCATGTGATACAATGTGTCTAATTGACCAGTTTATTCCATGTGATACAATGTGTCTAACTGACCAGTTTATTCCATGTGATACAATGTGTCTAAATGACCAGTTTATTCCATGTGATACAATGTGTCTAACTGACCAGTTTATTCCATGTGATACAATGTGTCTAACTGACCAGTTTATTCCATGTGATACAATGTGTCTAAATGACCAGTTTATTCCATGTGATACAATGTTGTCTAAATGACCAGTTTATTCCATGTGATACAATGTGTCTAACTGACCAGTTTATTCCATGTGATACAATGTGTCTAACTGACCAGTTTATTCCATGTGATACAATGTGTCTAAATGACCAGTTTATTCCATGTGATACAATGTGTCTAATTGACCAGTTTATTCCATGTGATACAATGTGTCTAACTGACCAGTTTATTCCATGTGATACAATGTGTCTAATTGACCAGATTTTCCATGTGATACAATGTGTCTAATTGACCAGTTTATTCCATGTGATACAATGTGTCTAATTGACCAGTTTATTCCATGTGATACAATGTGTCTAATTGACCAGTTTATTCCATGTGATACAATGTGTCTAACTGACCAGTTTATTCCATGTGATACAATGTGTCTAATTGACCAGTTTATTCCATGTGATACAATGTGTCTAACTGACCAGTTTATTCCATGTGATACAATGTGTCTAACTGACCAGTTTATTCCATGTGATACAATGTGTCTAATTGACCAGTTTATTCCATGTGATACAATGTGTCTAACTGACCAGTTTATTCCATGTGATACAATGTGTCTAATTGACCAGATTTTCCATGTGATACAATGTGTCTAATTGACCGGTTTATTCCAATGTGTCTAACTGACCAGTTTATTCCATGTGATACAATGTGTCTAATTGACCAGTTTATTCCATGTGATACAATGTGTCTAATTGACCAGATTTTCCATGTGATACATTGTGTCTAATTGGCCAGTTTATTCCATGTGATACAATGTGTCTAACTGACCAGTTTATTCCATGTGATACAATGTGTCTAATTGACCAGTTTATTCCATGTGAATCAATGTGTCTAATTGACCAGATTTTCCATGTGATACATTGTGTCTAATTGGCCAGTTTATTCAATGTGTCTAATTGACCACATAATTCTGAGTGATACAATGTGTCTAATTGACCAGATAATTCTGAGTGATACAATGTGTCTAACTGACCAGATTTTCCATGTGATACAATGTGTCTAATTGACCAGTTTATTCCATCTGATACAATGTGTCTAATTGACCAGATTTTTCATGTGATACAATGTGTCTAATTGACCAGTTTATTCCATGTGATACAATGTGTCTAATTGACCAGTTTATTCCATGTGATACAATGTGTCTAATTGACCAGTTTATTCCATGTGATACAATGTGTCTAACTGACCAGTTTATTCCATGTGATACAATGTGTCTAATTGACCAGTTTATTCCATTGGATACAATGTGTCTAACTGACCAGTTTATTCCATGTGATACAATGTGTCTAAATGACCAGTTTTTTCCATGTGATACAATGTGTCTAATTGACCAGTTTATTCCATGTGATACAATGTGTCTAACTGACCAGTTTATTCCATGTGATACAATGTGTCTAATTGACCAGATTTTCCATGTGATACAATGTGTCTAATTGACCGGTTTATTCCAATGTGTCTAACTGACCAGTTTATTCCATGTGATACAATGTGTCTAATTGACCAGTTTATTCCATGTGATACAATGTGTCTAATTGACCAGATTTTCCATGTGATACATTGTGTCTAATTGGCCAGTTTATTCCATGTGATACAATGTGTCTAACTGACCAGTTTATTCCATGTGATACAATGTGTCTAATTGACCAGTTTATTCCATGTGAATCAATGTGTCTAATTGACCAGTTTATTCCATGTGATACAATGTGTCTAATTGTCCAGATTTTCCATGTGATACATTGTGTCTAATTGGCCAGTTTATTCCATGTGATACAATGTGTCTAATTGACCAGTTTATTCCATGTGAATCAATGTGTCTAATTGACCAGTTTATTCCATGTGATACAATGTGTCTAATTGACCAGATTTTCCATGTGATACATTGTGTCTAATTGGCCAGTTTATTCCATGTGATACAATGTGTCTAACTGACCAGTTTATTCCATGTGATACAATGTGTCTAATTGACCAGTTTATTCCATGTGAATCAATGTGTCTAATTGACCAGTTTATTCCATGTGATACAATGTGTCTAATTGACCAGATTTTCCATGTGATACATTGTGTCTAATTGTCCAGTTTATTCAATGTGTCTAATTGACGAGATAATTCTGAGTGATACAATGTGTCTAATTGACCAGATAATTCTGAGTGATACAATGTGTCTAATTGACCAGTTAATTTGGCTCCTACTAAATTGTTTAAATTTCACTCTACAGGTCTCCCCTTACCCAACTGATGAGAAACTTCAGGAAGATCTTCGTACAAGAATAAACTGGAATGTATATAAAAGTGCGCTACTAAAAACATTAATCAAAAACACAAAGGGTCTTTAAAACGGTTTTCTATTTATTTATATAAAAACATTTATTTAAAATTAATGCACGAAGTGATAAAGTGACTGTGTGCAGAGAGAATGATTTAACTAAAATATTCAATGAACTTCAAAATATTATTCAGCAGAAGTAATCAATACATATACTAATTTACATGTCAGGGTTGCTTCTGTGAAATGCATGAATAAGTGATACGTTTGAAACCAAATGCCTAAAGATTGTATTTTTGTTATTTTAATACGGTTATGAATTTATTTGATTGATGTTAAAACTTTGACCAATTCACGAAAAGCTGAAATTGTTGAGTGAAGAAAAGCTACCATTTAATTGAATCTTTAACATAAACAAAATAACAGCACGAAATAATCAATAATATTGACATGCCAGGTTACCTCAGAAAAACAATCTAATATGGACACTTGTCAATTTGATACATTCGTAAATCGGGCCATAAAAGAACATATTTTTGGTCCTAAATAATGTTATTATTGGAGTTGCAGCCTCAAGCAATTGAAGACCCTTCCTACCTAACAAAGACGTTTGTTAACGTGACTCGAGGGTGCTTGAAATGAATTTAACTGACTAGAAAGAGCTTGGAAAATACAAGGAAAAAGAGATCATTGACGACAAGGAGAAAAGATTCTAGATAGTATGGTGCTGTGACATTGTAAACAATCAACAACAGAACTGATACAATGCACTGTGGACGGAGAATTGTGGAAAGGACTTGATCGCGAACGCCAACCAGAATGGCACATGATGATGATTCTATTGTCATCGTTCAGACTCCGCAGTTTTGAGGTCTTTTCATTTAGAGTATCTGGAAGTGCTGTATATTAGAGTATGCTTGCGTTCGCCCGAGGACTAAAGTATTCTAGAGTATTCGTAGACTGTAGAATTCCTCTTTGTCATCCGTCCTTAAAAGGACGTTCAGTGGACGTGTCTGCGTTGTGTTGTGGTTTGCAGTATAGCTGTTATATTTGCGCCTTTCGGCCCAACACATCCGACTTCTGCACGACATTTTTGAGTACCGGGTTGTCTTCTCTCTTCGATCCCTGCTCGCTTGGCCAGACTAGACAGGTTAGTCTGTTACTGGAGGCACCACGGAGAGGTGGAGCAGGGTCTGGATGGTTTTGGTTCACTGATCCTGGCGCAAGCCATCAGCTGTGGGTCGCTGACAACTTCCAGCTATGGTGCTGGGAGGGGGGGGGCGACTTCACCTCCATATTAGAGTATGAGAAATTAAGGAAGCTACGACAACCCCGTCATGTCCTGAGTGTAAGAGCGGTCTGCTCCCTTTGAGCCAGTGCTACAACATCATCAACACTGACACGCTATCGTCAGTCCGATATAGTTGGCTGGAAACATTGTGTACATTCAACATGAACAGGTTCTCACAGTAAATTGTGAATGTCTGATCATTCATCTTGGGTTGACGCCAATACTAGTCTGCTGTAATTATAGATCAATATGCATCGATTGGCGTAGGTGATCATGTTCTTCCATAATTCCGCAAAATCATCATCATCGAGTGTCGTCTTCGCATCGAAGGTTGGCTACATAGGAGCGTCGTGAGACTGTCTTGCCAATCTTTTGATGTTACTCGTCCATGTTAGTCTTAGTCTTCCTCTGCCACTATTACCTTGTATTTTCCCTTCCAATATTACTTTTAGTAGGCTGTTGTGTCTTTTAACATGCCCAAAAAATATTGTATTTATCTTGTTCTTATTGTGTTTAGTAGTTTTCTTTTAATTTGTAGTTGTTTTAAGACTTCATCATTTGTTCTTTTTTTTTTCTATCCGATTCTACCTATTCTACTATAAATCCACATTTCAATGGTTTATATTTTCTGTTCTGTTTTTATGTATGTCCAAGGTCAATGTTTCTGCATCATATAGGAATGTTGAGAAGATATATCAGTTTGCTATTCTTAGTTTTAGCCCTGGTGTTATTTGTTTTGATGTTAGTATATTTTTCATGGCATTAAAATAACTTTTTGCCATTCCTCTTCTTTTGTTTATTTCAGTACTTTATTTTCCGCAAAATAGATAAATAAATATGATCATTGTTTAAAACAATGTTTATCAGTGACGTTATAAAATGTTAATGATACAACGATCTTTCTTTCTTCACTTCATCCCGTACCCGTTTAGGTGTTGTGGCAGATATAAAGTTCTGCTTCTCCTTTTGTGACTTCAACCATTGTCATTTGGTGTACTTACACCGCTTCTTTGAAGTTCTCTGTCCGTCTTACTCTCTACCTCATGCTCTTCTCCCTTCTCCTCTTTTAATATAAGCTTTCTATGGTAAGGAATCACATATTATTTCTAGATAGACAAATTACATTTATTTGTTATTTCAGTATTTAGCTTATGATTGGTTAAATGCCATCTCTTTCTCTTATAATGTTATTTCTGATTCTGTCTTTTCTGTTCACTCAAAATGGTTTTCTCAGACATCACTTCTCTGTGGTGACAAGTTTTCTTTTATGCTTAATCTAAAGTGACCATGTTTAGCATTGCTAGCGCAATATTGGAATGTATATACTCTATATAATATGTTTCGTGTTGGTAATAAGTATCGCTTTGTGATGGAGCATAGAGAAACGCTGTCCCAATATTTGGTTTGCCTTGTTACATCGTACATCTCTTTATGGATTTTATCATCTTCAGAGAATGTTGTTCCCAGATATTTCAAGTTTGTTACTTGTTTTATAACTTGGTGTTCTATAGCTATGTTTTATAACTTGGTGTTCTATAGCTATGGTTAATATCTTCCTTTGTCTTCCTGTCGATATAACTTCTATTTTTTAAAGTGCTGATTGTTATGTTACGATGATTAACTTGATAACTGGCTGTAGTGTTTATGTTAGAAATGCATAGCCTGTTATCAATGATAATTTCATTATCGTGTTCTTTGCATGAATGTAACCTGCCTATTATTCTTGTCTGGCATATTAAATCACAGTAGAATAAGTTGTATATTATTTTTACAAACATTTGTTGTTTAAAATGTTCAATTTTAAACTAGAAAGTGATATTTTTGTGTGTCTTTGAAACATGTATTTTCATAAGGTCTGATCTACATAAATTGAATTGAGCTAGAAAATTTACTAGAAAATGTAAATTTGTGTTTGGGGCACTGAGGTTTGTTTGAGAGGCAGAATAATGTGTGTTCTTTTTGTCCCTTCATTTATTTTTATTAGCCAGTCAAGTGCACATCTGTCCAAAGAGGACAGTGCCTGGTGCATTCTGGTACTCGGTGTCGCAATCTGTCCTTCAGAGGTCAACAGAGCTAAGTCGTCGGCAAAAATGGAGCTATGAATTCCTTTTGGGATGCTCTCTCTAATGTTATTTATGTTTAAACAAAAATTGTTAGTGACAAAAACTCCTCTTTAAGGAACCCAGCTCCAAAGTTCTTTTTTTTTTGCTGGTCTGTCCATTTACTTGAAGTGAACTGTAGATAATTAACATTTCTTCTATTAACCGCGATAGCTCAGTGGTTAGTGAACTGGGCTACAAAGGACAAGAGGTCAGGTTTGATCCTGAGCGACAGCTTCCGGGTTCATCCAGCCTTAAATGGGTACCGGATTTTTTTTCTGGGCAAATAAAGAGGCACGGGCGTAATACCGACCACATTAACCCCAAAATCATGTGCTGAAGGTCTATAAAATTATGGTCACTAATACCATGTTCCCTATACGCCACTTGGCGTGACAGGGGCACTTTACTTCTTTTTTTTAAAAACATTTTCTTTTGCTGGCCAGGGATACGACACAACAAAAGTGGATGATAGGCTTCGTAGCATCTAGGCAACAACACAATATATTTCTATCTTGCTCATTTCGTGACCATTCTTCTCAGAGCGTTCGCGTCTAGCTTACATTATATATCTCTGCATTCACTTTTCTCATCCAGCTCTTTGATTTCTTTTCTATCTCTCTTTAGGAAGTTAGTTGCATGCCAACTTATATAATATGGCTTCATGCGATCTCTGCAGGGTTCAGTGTGTGCGCTGATCAATCTCAACGTCTTCCTGTTGAAACTGTCAGCGTTTCCTGTTAACTTCACATACTTGTCTTGTCTTGACGTTGTCGTAATTGATGGTTATATTTAGCAAACATATTTGTATTATTTTCTTCATGTTTTATTTAATGTTATAATAAGGCAAGAAATAAAGCAATAACGAACACTCCCCGAGCACAAATATAATGGTCTAATATACTAAATGAAACGATTTGCCTGCAGCTATTGGCGTGACATATTATTCTATGCATTTTGGTTCTTCCTCTTCTTTCCTTCCTCATCTGCCTTTCAGCGTCGAGGAGAGATATAATTTGCGGTCTTTTGCTCTTCTGTTTGCCTCTGCTGCTGTTATGTTTCCTAGTGCTTCTAATATTCCATCAACCCATATTCTGCATTTCGGTTAAATGAAAGAAAACAGTAAAGATAAAAATTACCCATCACACTGTGGTGGATGTGGAATCTGGTGATCTATATTTTTCTGTGACGCTAATATGGGACGTCATCATATTAGTTTAGTTCTGG
Organism: Megaustenia siamemsis; assembly: GCA_032433765.1. Lineage (NCBI taxonomy): Eukaryota > Metazoa > Mollusca > Gastropoda > Stylommatophora > Ariophantidae > Megaustenia > Megaustenia siamemsis. The sequence goes on from JAVIAB010000125.1 coordinate 21,563,196, forward strand.
GCGACGCCATTACTATTATTTATTTTTTAAAATTTTAAATACATATTTGTACGTGTGTTGTACGTTTGTTCCTGTTGAAGGCCTTTGCGCCGAAACATCGTTCTGATTTGTGTTGTCCGCTTATTTGCGTGAAGCATTAACCATACCGTTTTTTTTTCGTTTTTTTCTATACATATTATTTCATTCTCCTGACGTCACTTAATTGGGATATTCCCACATCTGCTCTGCCTCTCGTTCGAGCAACCATCGAAGTGTTCCTAGACTGATGTCTTCTGTCCCGCATTGATTGAACGTGTTGCGTTCTTTACCGCTGAGGATGTGTTTCCTGCCTTTACCCATCGAGGCGTCGCTTTCAACCATTTCTTTGACATTTCGATTATCTTTCGCTTCGTTGGCGTCTTCCGGTGAGATACGATGCCCTCATAATGTCATTTATGTCAATTTCAAGATCCCATGCGCAATGGCACATCCCGCCAACCTGTCGACCATCTCATATACACGAACTCCTGCGTGTCCGGAGCAATACATCCTATAGTTAGGTTGTTTCCGTGAGACACTTCGAGTAGTTAGGGGCCTCAGTAGCATAGTTGGGAAAACCACCCTACTAGGTTATCGACGTTCCGATAACCCGTGTTCGATTCCCGCTGGAAGCGTGTGAGTTGTGCTCGTGGTTGGAAAAACATACTCCCGCGGGCGATGGTTGGAAAAAATACCCCCGCGGTCGACCCAGCCGATGGCTGAAATGAGTACCAGAATAACATTTTAGGAAGGTGAGGAATGCCGCCTCGCGTCGTGAGTTTCGAAGCTTGTAGCGATGTGTGACTCAGCCATGAAGACTTGGGAAGAGAAGAAGAAAATGACGATAGACAAGAAGAATAAAAGAATGATACGATACGACAATGATCAGAGGTACAATAGTTGTAGGCGGCAAACAATGTAATGAAACATGTCTTACGGATTAACAAGGAGACCTCAGTCTACCGAACCCAGACTCGGTGGCATAACCAACTTTAATATTACAAGAAAATACGTACAGGTATTCAGCCTGAGCGTAGAAATGACCGAAAAAGTTACATAACGTAACGAAGCGGCCGCTGGATTTTTGACACCTGCATTCTGAGTTAAGCCGCAAAAGGGCGTAATCAAAGGAGTCACCGACGCCGAGACATCTTTATGTTCAGCGGTGGAAACGCTTTGAGTCTCCCTGACTTGGAGATCAAAGAATCACCGCTGAAGACCCTAGTAAGCTTTAGTTGGAGGGAAGAAGCTTAGGAAGATTGACGGGTGTCGACAGAACGCCTATAGTAATAAGACTTTGGATATAATTAAAAAGGCGGAACTATACAGTGACTGGAGACGGACGAAGGATAAGACGTGTATAGATTAGATTCCCATGATGCTTAGCCAAGTTGGAGTAGCTAAGATGGAAACAAAAAGACCCGAGAAGACTTACATACACTGAAGTGAGACAGATGACAACGGACACTTAGATCTTGCAACTTACACTTAGTACTTGAACACTTGAGAATTTATACTTACACTTAGAAGAGAACTACACACACATAGCAAAGTAGATCAGATACCTGCCTCAAGGCAGAAGATAGAGTTAGGACTTAGACAAGTGAAATAGTTCGTTTAGAGAATGTTGTGATACGTTTGGACTTAGGAGGAATAATAGTTTGAAAGAAGTCCAACGGTAGTAACTAGGGTTAAAGACAAGACATTAGTAAGTTCCTCAGGATCGCTAGATAGAGATATGCATATACTAACAAGAACACTAATACGATCACCAGAAGTTACTTATGATAACCATCGCCGATCGGCTCCATTAAGTAACGACAGATTTTATAAGAGAATTTTGAAACATGTTGAGTGAATCAGACATTGTCAAACCATTGTAAAACAGGTGGATATCATTAATAAAGACTTTGTTAATCTTGTTCGAAAACTATATGATGAGTTGTATGTGTGTAACTGTAGATATATATGAAATGAAAGAAAACAAGATATCAAAACAACAATAAGAGATTCATCAACAACGAAACATCACAAGAAGACTGCAACAGCGACGTTATCAGAAGTCTCCGAACACTTCTGGATAGGTGACTGAGCACTTGGTTATGGTTATAGTTAGTCGAAGGCTCTGGTATCACTGCAGACGGATTAAATCCATAATTGCTCTACCGCCGTGCCAGTAGAAACATCCGAATTAACATCTCAACTCATTGAAGGATCCAAACAACGAAAGGCAGCTGCAATCCCAATCATAGCAGCTACAGCACACGCCAAACGACATGAGGCCAAGCGGCACCGAAGGTGAACGCAACTGAACTGTCCTTCGTCATACGATATCATCATTCATCATAAGCAATCGGAATATGGAGAACTAAACTCAGCAGTTCTTGCAGCAAGCCGAACGTGGAATGTGAGGAAACTGCAACACGGAACACTTTTCTGACTGAGCATCTATTGTTCTTGCCACCTATCCGCCATATTGACTGGAAGTCCGACCGAGCATATATGGGTGAAAACTCGCTTGCTAAGACACCTATTCCAGTCTCGTGCTACCTTACCTTTACCTTTACATTTACTTCCAGTAGTTGTACTTACTCCCTGTGAAACATATTCTTGTAAATCCGGCGAAGGCTGCTTTGTGAGTCAGTCCCTACTACAGCATGTTTTATCGGTTTCCTAACCAGCCATGTGATAGCTTACGTCACAGCCTAAATCTGTGTGTGCTGGAGGTAATAGTCCTGTAGGTTCCTGCATCTTTCTTCATGAACCTCCCACAGGATAACACAGCAAACACCAGCCGTAGCACACACCCGTTGTGACCGAGTCATCAGTGCAGCTGATCGGGCCGTGAGGATGGGAGTGAAGTTGCAGTACCTGCTGGATCTCGCACTCAATTATACTCTGCGCCAAGTAGCGGCATTTCCTGTCCAATTTAGTGACGACCTTGGTTACCTTTATTCATATATATCCAATCAAAGTAGTTTTAATGTTATGAGAAAATATACTAACATCAAAGCAAATAGCACCAGGGCTAAAACTAAGAATAGCAAAATGTTATATCTTCTCAATATTTCTGTATGGTGCAGAAACATGGACAATCGACAAGAAAACAACATAAAATTAAATCCTTTGAAATGTGGATTTATAGAAGAATTGGATTGATAAAAAAGAAGAAAAAATATGTCTTAAAATAGAGATACATCTAGATGGACATACGACTAATATGTAATCTATACTGGGAGCAAACAGCAATAATAAAATATAACAATGAGAACTCTACACCCATTGATATAAAAAGAGGAGTAAGACGGGGATGCATCCTATCACCAAGCTTGTTCAATCTATACACTGAGCAAATTTTTTGAAAACATCATAGAGATGCCAGGCCTACAAATTAATGGAAATATAATCAATAACCTAAGATAAACTGACGATACTGTACTACTAGCAGAAAGTCCTAAAGATCTACAACAATTACTTAATGAAATAAACATGACAAGCAAAAAATATGGACTAGATATGAATATCAAAAAGACTAAAATTATGATCATAAACAAAGAAGATACTCAAAACCCACAAGTGGATATCAAAATAGAAGGAATAGACCTGGAGACAGTTCAAAACTACAACTACCTTGGACATACTATAACCAGTGAAAATGTACAACTGAAATAAACAAAAGAATAGGAATGGCAAAAAGTAATTTTAATGTCATGAAGAACATACTAACATCAAAACAAATAATACCAGGGCTAAAACTAAGAATAGCAAAATGTTACATCTTCTCAATATTCCTATATGGTGCAGAAGCATGGACATTAGACAAGAAAACAGAACAGAGAGAATTGAAGCCTTTGAAATGTGGATATATAGAAGAATAGATAGAGTTGGTTGGAAGGAAAAGAAAACAAACGATGAAGTCTTAAAACAACTGATAATGAAAAAAGAACTACTAAGCACAATTCAAACAAGACAAATGCGATTTTTGGGCCATGTTAAAAGACACAACAGCCTACTAAAAGTAATCCTGGAGGGGAAAATACAAGGTAAAAGAGGCAGAGGCAGACCAAGACTAACATGGACGAGTAATATCAAAAGATGGACAAATCAGCCTATGACAACCTGCACCATCAAAGCAAGGGACAGAGTAGAATGGCGCTTCAAGGTAGCCAACCTTCGTTGCGGAGAAGACACTCGATGATGATGATGTCTTAAAATAACTAAAAATGAAAAGAGAACTATTAAACACAATTCAAACAAAACAAATGCGATTTTTGGGTCATGTTAAAAGACACAGCAGCCTACTAAAAGTAATATTGGAAAGGAACATACAAGGTAAAAAATGCAGAGGCAAGACTAAGACTAACACGGACGAGTAACATCAAAATATGGACAGGTCAGCCTATTACAACCTGCACCATCAAAGCAAGAGACAGGGCGGAATGGCGCTCCATGGTAGCCAACCTTCAATGCGGAGACGGCACTCAATGATGATGATGACGATCCAATCACAGCCAGTAAAAATGTCCTTGTTGCAAACACCCTGCAGTGTTGCTCCAACCTCTGCCAACCACAATCTGCTGCAATTGATGCGGTTACCGTTCATTGGCTGCAATTGATGCGGTTACCGTTGTTGACTGCAATTTATGCGGTTACCGTTCTCTGACTGTAGTTGATACGGTTATCATTCTTGTCAATTGAAATAGACAAAAGAATAGGAATGGCAAAAGTAAATGACTGTTTATTTTTATATTGCATGATGGTGATGATTGTCTCTTTGATAAGACCATGAAAAATATACTAACATCAAAACAAATAACACCAGGGCTAAAACTAAGAATAGCAAAATGTTATATCTTCTCAATATTCCTATATGGTGCAGAAGCATGGACATTAGACAAGAAAACAGAACAGAGAAAATTGAAACCTTTGAAATGTGGATTTATAGAAGAATATGTAGAATTGGATGGAAAGAAAAGAAAACAAAAGACGAAGTCTTAAAACAACTGAAAATTAAAAGAGAACTATTAAATGCTGATGATACTGTTCTACTAGCAGAAAATCCTAAAGACCTACAACAATTGCTTAATGTGATAAACATAACAAGCAAAAAATATGGACTAGAAATGAATATCAAAAAGACTAAAACTATGATGATAAACAAAGAAAATTCTCAAGACCTACAATATCACAGTTGAGGGAATACATCTGGAGACAGTCCAGAGCTACAACTACCTAGGACATACTATAACCAATGATGGAAAATGCACAACTGAAATAAACAAAAGAATAGGTATGGCAAAAAGTAATTTTAATGCCATGAAAAATATTCTAACAACAAAACAAATATCAGCAGGGCTAAAACTAAGAATGGCAAAATGTTACGTCTTCTCAATATTCCTGTATGGTGCAGAAACATGGACATTAGACAAGAAAACAGAACAGAAAATTGAAGCCTTTGAAATGTGGATTTATAGAAGAATAGGTGGAATTGGGTGGAAACAAAAGATAACAAACGATGAAGTTTTAAAACAACTGAAAATAAAAAGAGAACTACTAAATACAATTAAGACAAGACAAATGAAATTTTTGGGGCATGTTAAAAGACACAACAGCCTACTAAAAGTAATATTGGAAGGAAAAATACAAGGTAAAAGAGGCAGAGGCAGACCAAGACTAACATGGACGAGTAACATCAAAAGATGGACAAGTCAATCTATGTCAGCCTGCACCATGAAAGTAAGAGACAGAGCAGAATGGCGCCTCATGGTAGTCAACCTTCGTTGGTGAGATGGCACTGGATGATAAAGATGACCGTTCTCGGACTACAATTGATGTGGTTATCGTTCTTGGACTGTAATTGCTCATAGTCACGTCACACTCTCACAGAGAGCAATAAATAAGTGCCTGTTGTATCAAGGATAGGTGGACACCGAAATCGTTTTGGTCCAAAGAAAAAAAAAATTAATATTTGGAAATTGAGTGCTCACCTACCTAGTAAGAAAAACAGGTACTGTACTGTTGTACAGACAACATACTTTATCGGAGTATCCGGGAACCCAGTCTGGATAAGTAACGATTGCGAGAGGCGGAGGAGAAATATGAGAAGAAGAAGAAGTAGAAGAAGAAGTAGAAGAAGAAGAGGAAGTTCCATGCCCAGCGCAATGTGTTCACCTCCATACATAATTGTGGAACAGTCAGCTTCAAGTCTCTGGACGCCTTTAAGCTCAAGCGCTGCAGAGTGTTCTCCGACGCCCCCCCCCCTTTTCCAACCCCCCGCCTTCCTGATAAAAAAAAAATAATGTAAACTACCCAGTAGTGGTTTAACAGAAGATGACAATTCCAACGCTTATAAAAGAAAGAAACGCTTGTAATGATAAGTTGAGAGAAATAAATGTCAAACAACACTTGTTACAAACATAAGGAAGAAAGTAGTAGTAATGATTCCTCTGTTTCTGTCATGAGCGTTGGGTTAAAAGTATATAAGAAACAGGGAGAGATAAAGGGTGAGTTTGAGAGAAAGACAGGAGAGAAGGTAGAGTAATGAGATAATGTGAGAGAGAACATTATAAATTTATTCTTTATTATGCTTTTGAAAAATGTCAACAACAAAGTTAATAGACAACGCTCAAAACAAGGAGCGGTGGAGATCTTTGATCGTTCCACAAGGCGGAACATGCACGACAGCAACAACATACGTATGTGTGTGTACTTATCTTCGTGTACTGTGCGCGTTATGCAATTATTAAACTCTCCGTTGCTTTCTTCACACACAGACATGTACAGTCGTAACAAGTGTTTCAATTGATCTTCTTAGTGTGTGTGTGTTTAAAAATTCTTCTCTTAAATCTTTCTTTCTGTGACATAAATAAAACTGCTTAGAAAAACAATTATTTAAAAAGATTATTCGCCGCATATTAAAAAACGTTCATTGCACTGGGAAACATATGGAAATCCAAAGAAATTAGGTTAAATACAAAAATAAAAATGTTCAACTCAAATGTTAAGTCGGTCCTATTATATGGCTGTGAAACATGGAGAATAACAAAATTGACAATCACGAAGGTACATACTCTCATTAATATATGCTTACGCAGAATAAAGGGAAGAAATGGCAGGACAAAGTCACTAACGTAGGATTATGGAAATGTACCAGTCAAATACCACTAGATAAAGAGATACAGCGAAGACGATGGCGATGGATAGGACACACACTACGGAAGTCAACTGAGAGTATTACACAACAGGCCCTTTTTTGGAATCCCCAGGGGAAAAGACAAAGAGGAAGACCAAAGAATTCTTGGAGAAGACAGATCGAAGCAGAAATGAAGATGATGGGGAAGACTTGGAATGATCTTAAAAGAATTGCAAAAAACAGAACGACTTGGAAAGTGTTTGTTGAAGACCTATGCTCCACTGGGAGCTAAAAGGTAGAAGAAGAAGATATTTAAAAACAAAATCTTCCTGTATCAATTAAAAAAAACAGACTTGAGAAGAGTCAAGTTCGAACACGTGATCTTAATAGAGAATGTTGATTCATGTATACCCCAAGAGAGGTGTGTCTTGTCTGATTACCTCTAAAGGGAATGTTGACTCCAGTATACCCCAAGAGAGGTATGTCTTGTTTGATTACCCCTAAAGGGAATGTTGACTCCAGTATACCCCAAGAGAGGTGTGTCTTGTCTGATTACCCCTAAAGGGAATGTTGACTCCAGTATACCCCAAGAGAGGTATGTCTTTTCGGATTACCCCTAAAGGGAATGTTGACTCCAGTTTACCCCAAGAGAGGTGTGTCTTGTCTGATTACCTCTAAAGGGAATGTTGACTCCAGTTTACCCCAAGAGAGGTGTGTCTTGTCTGATTACCTCTAAAGGGAATGTTGACTCCAGTTTACCCCAAGAGAGGTGTGTCTTGTCTGATTACCTCTAAAGGGAATGTTGACTCCAGTTTACCCCAAGAGAGGTATGCCTTGTCGGATTACCCTCAAGGGACAAAAGAACATATACTAGGAGACCTATATAACAATAGTCATCGGACAGAGAAGATAAAGGGACATGATCACCAGTGCATCACGGTTTTGATATATTGATTGATTCCTTTCCTTTCTTTCCTCCTTTACATTTCAGCGTCGAGGGGAAATATAATTTCTGCTCTTTTGCTCTTCTGTTGGCATCTCCTGTTGCTATGTTTTCTAATATTTCTAATATCCCTAATATTCCTCAGTAGAATAGCTGTAAGTATCCCCACTCGTCACAACCTTTGGATTGTTCGGCTGCGCGGAGAGAAGAAACATATTGCATGGGTTCAGCTCCGCGGAGAGAAGAAACATATTGCATGGGTTCAGCTCCGCGGAGAGAAGAAACATGTTGCATGGGTTCGGCTGCGCGGAGAGAAGAAACATGTTGCATGGGTTCGGCTGCGTGGAGAGAAGAAACATGTTGCATGAATTCGGCTGCGCGGAGAGAAGAAACATGTTGCATGGGTTCGGCTGCGTGGAGAGAAGAAACATGTTGCATGGGTTCGGCTGCACAGAGAGATGAAACATGTTGCCTGGGTTCGGCTTCACAGAGAGAAGAAACATGTTGCATGGGTTCGGCTGCGCGGAGAGAAGAAACATGTTGCATGGGTTCGGCCGCGCGGAGAAAAGAAACATGTTGCATGATTTCGGCTGCGCGGAGAGAAGAAACATGTTGCATGGGTTCGGCTGCGTGGAGAGAAGAAACATGTTGCATGGGTTCGGCTTCACGGAGAGAAGAAACATGTTGCATGGGTTCGGCTTCACAGAGAGAAGAAACATGTTGCATGGGCAACAACTTGTCTCTTTATTTTTCTGCACAAGCTGGACCTGGAGAGGAAACACACTCTAAAGCTCCAACTCAAACACGAAGACGACAGATTTATAGAAAAATGAGAAAACACGGCGAAAGAAAAGAAAAAAAAATTTTTCAAGGGCGCTGAGATATCCACAGTCAACTATGACTGACGGAGGCTATTACTAATATTCCAACAATCCATATTTTTCTCGTGGTCTGCCCTGGGGGGTCTATGTTCTCATTGCGTTTATTAAAGGCTCGTTGTGTTTTGGTCTTTCTGTGTGAACATTTGATGAAACCATTTCATCTTAATGCATTCAATGACGGGAATTGCTCCTGTGTTTTTTGTCTTCTCAGTTCTTCATTTTTAATATTATCTTTTAGGATGTTTCCTATTATTTGTCTAACAATATTTAATTTCAGTAGTGATTATTTTCTTATTGTACAGACCTGGGCATTGGTAGCCAAGTTGAGAAAACCACCCGACTGGTCTACTGACGTTCGGACAACCCGTGATCGATTCCCGCTGGATGCAGTGTGAATTGTACGCGTAGTTGGAAAAAAAATACCCCCGCTGTCGACCCAGACATCTTTTCAAACTGTCTTGTATCTTTTCTCTCTGCTTTCCTTTATCTCTTATCCCTATACTTATTTCTACTTAGTTTGTGTCTTGTTTGTTGTTCTAGCTGAAGGCCTACTTGGCCGAAAGGTCGACTTTTGTTTTGTCCATTATCACGTTTTGTTTTTTTTTAGAATTGCTATTATCATCAGCTTTACAACAGCTTCGCATCTCTACGCATCTTGGTGCCTTTACTTCTTAACTCTTTCCATACGGAAGCTTTTTATCAATGCAACAGAAGAGATTTCGGAGAGAAATTTTTTCCTGGTTTTAAGAATCAATCTCCATATTTATATTTATCTATCATATAACATATTATATATGAATGTTTAGATAATTGAACAAGGTATTAGATTTCACCAATACCAAGATGATACAAAACATGTAAAAGAAATATGTTTTGATGACGGTTCACATTATCAAATTGAGAGTGACGCACTATGCGGCGAAATGTACATGGCCGAAATCGACATGGCGCACTATGCGGCAAAACGTACTGAAAGAGTTAATCGACCCCAGCACTGCAATGACAATAGGATGACAATGACAAGACAATTGAGACGTGGATAGGTTGCAATAAATGGCACGTGTGTGTCAGGTGTCTTGTTGGCTCTGATCGCCACAGCACGCTGATAGAAACTCTATCTGACCGCTCTACTCCCCGCGCACCTCACTCAGTTTTATCCACGCATTCTGCTGAATCTAGGCTTTGCATGATACCAAGATAGTGAATGGAGACAAATAATAATAAATGAATATTATCATAGCGGGAAACTTCAGAGGCGATAGATCAGCGAACCATTTCAGGGAAGATGTATATTTTACAACACTCGAAAAAAGCACAAATAATCAACAATAGAAACAAAACAAAGAACAATAGATAATCCGAAGCTGGATTGAAACCGTACTCCTCGACACAGTCGAGAAGTCACGTGGTCTTGCCACGTGAACCAAACGCTATATCACACGGCCAACTAAACTATCTAAAAACAGAATGTTGCCGTTGACTAAGGTAAGATGACATGGAGACCTCAATAATTGAACAAATTAAGAACACAAAATTGCTCATGTGGTCAAGAAGTTAACGTTGATAATAAAGAGAAAAATTACAACAGACGAAGAGTAACAGTTTTATTATAGAGAGAAGCAATTCAAGAAACAGTCAACTTTGCTGTAAAATGATTCTTTCTATTAGGGGGTGGTTGGGGGGGGGGAGAAGACAAAACGACACAGGACAAGGAGTGTTATAATACTAGCTATTTGTTTAAAGAATATCAAACAATTATTTATTTCTTTGTTACAACTGCCACACAAGAGATACAAATAAACAAATAAAAGACAGCGACTGCGACAACACATATACAAATGAACAGACAACAATCGTGTTTACCTCAAAATAAACATCGCCATCAAATACATTGTCTGCTGGCGTAGGTGTTCACGTCACTCCTCAACTTTCTGTCTCTAAACTGTTTATCAGTTCTCTTACTGACTTCTTACAAAACCACTTTTTTCAAACGGTCTTGTATCTTTTCTCTCTGCTTTCCTTTATCTCTTGCCCCTAGACTTATTTATGTTTTCACCTTATATTCGACTCGTTCCTCTTTCTTAACATGATTTTTTCAAAAAAAAGACACCTCTTTATTTTGGAAAACTGCTTTCTTTATGCTCTGTCTTATGTTAGAACATTCTTATTACTTTGTTTTAGCTGTATTCTTAACTCTTTCCTGATTGTCCAGGATTCGCACCCATACGTTAACACTGACAACCACCCGGCATGTTCTCAAGTGTTATGAGACATTCTGTTGTTAATTTTTTAACGTTAATCTGGTCGTGGGTGGGGGAAAAAAGGGGGGGGGGGGCGCTTCAAAGTTTAATTTAATTTAGGACCTCACCAGTTCTAAATCTCAAAAATAGAGAAGACCAGCGCACAACCCCACTAGCGTGACATCATCGGTCAAGGTTCGCCTCTGCAAGATGTAGATGATGACATAATCCTAAACATAACTGCCCATTGCCACAAAGAAAAACACGTCACGCTAGTGGTGTTGCGCGCTGACATACTCTAGTGGCCTGACTACACATGTCTCTGACTGCGATCTTGTGTCTTTGAAACCCCAAACTTGCTATCTGGGTTTTCCTTTTTTTCTAGCGAGGCACGGTTCGTTCAACTTCAAATTAAAACTTGTACAGTTTTCTTCTTAGTTTCGTTAAATACATTAAAGTGCGAGACGCACAAAAGCTGTGCTGTTTTGTAATTTACAAGCTATGCTATTTGATAACATAGAACGAGTAGCTGAATCAATAACTCTCCGAACCAGGAGAACGCAGGTTTCGAAACCCGGTTTGTTTCTATATTATGACTAATACAATAAAAATTCAGATCTTCTTCTTCTGCTGCGATCATGGCTCATTCAGACTAGGATTCCGGACTCTCTTATGAAGGCAGCTGTCCGTTTAAGTGATTCGTTTGCCCCGTAGAGTTTCTCTTCCAGGGAGGTGGGTGTGGACCACATTGTCCTTCTCTGGTCTGTGTACTGGGGGCAATCCTGTAGAACATGTTTTGTTGTCATGTTGTCCAGTGTACAGTGGCATAGGGCTGGTAGTTCTTATTTTGAGTTTGGTTAACATGTGGTTTCTCATTCTGTTGTGGCCAGTGCGTAGGCGAAGTATGATGACTTGATCCCTCCTTGATAGTTGGAGGTATCCATCTAGGTTATACTCTCTCTCGTTATACTGTGGGTGTTCTTGTTTCCATTTTTCATGGTATTGGCCTTTGATGATGGATTTGACTTCATCGTAGCTAACCAGATAGTTCTCTTGTGGTAATCTCCCTCCATCTTTAGCTAATTTGTCTGCGCGTTCGTTTCCGTGCCGTGTATATTACAGTGTGATGGTATCCACTGAATGACCACTCTCTGTAAGTTATTGTATAGTTGGTCTAGGGTTGTTCTCAAGTCATCTAGCTCACTGTTCCAGGTTTTTTTTAGAGCTGTTAGGACTGATAGTGCATCCGTCAGTATCACCAATTTCTTGTGCATGCTATTTTTGTGTTGGATAGCCAGTTTTGCAGCGCCTTTGATGGCTTCAGTTTCTGCATTATTGTTGTTTGAGAATTTCCCAGTAGCTATTGACTTAGTGATCTCTTCCTGGTTATTCAGCCTCAAGAACCCACCTCCTCCTCCATTTCTGGTGGCATTTGTAGCAGAGTCATATGTGTATATGAGTGACCAGGAGTCCTGTGGGTAGTTGTCGTTGATGTGGTTTTTTTTTGCAATGCGTTTTCTCTCTGTCTGTTTGGGTCCCTTTTTTCATGATTCCTATTACTAATGGTAATGAGACAATGCCGTAAAAAAAGATTTAAAAAAAAAACATGCACTTGCAACAGCTTACAAATGCGACTGCTAAGTGCATGTAAGCTTCTCTAAAGATAGGTATATTGGGTATATGCACACTTCTATACACACATTGTGGACCCTTTACCCAGACAAGGCTCATCAGGATGCCTGTCAGACATCGACGGCCTCCCTAAAAAGCGATGGTCTTCTGGCCAGACTTAACAATGCAAGCTAGAAGATGTGTGCATTAGTGAATAGTAGCAAGTATTTAACCACCCACTATCTGACAACTCCAGTTTTGCATTGGTTGATAAGTCTTCTTACACGCCGACTAAGTTTCTCGTTTCTGGCTGTGCCCATCTTAACTCCCATCTTTCAACCGAAGGAGTGACGTGGACTCATGGTTGTCGAAGTGCTGTGCCCTCCCCACATCTCGAAGGGCATGTATGACGTCCGCCCGATGCATTGTTGACCGTCTTCAACGACAGCACAGCTAGCCAACCTGTCCGCTCTTTCATTTCCCCGTACTCCCGCGTGCCCAGGGGCGTAGACAAAGATGACTTTATGTATTTTTAAATTGTTCAATGGCAACACACATATCGTAGTGGTAAATAAAGTGAGCGTCTATAAGCTCTTGCTGTGATTGATCCCACCAATAAAACCGCTGTGATTGATCCCACCAATAAAACCGCTGTGATTGATCCCACCAATAAGACCGCTGTGATTGATCCCACCAATAAAACCGCTGTGATTGATCCCACCAATAAGACCGCTGTGATTGATCCCACCAATAAGACCGCTGTGATTGATCCCACCAATAAGACCGCTGTGATTGATCCCACCAATAAGACCGCTGTGATTGATCCCACCAATAAAACCGCTGTGATTGATCCCACCAATAAAACCGCTGTGATTGATCCCACCAATAAAACCGCTGTGATTGATCCCACCAATAAAACCGCTGTGATTGATCCCACCAATAAAACCGCTGTGATTGATCCCACCAATAAAACCGCTGTGATTGATCCCACCAATAAGACCGCTGTGATTGATCCCACCAATAAGACCGCTGTGATTGATCCCACCAATAAGACCGCTGTGATTGATCCCACCAATAAAACCGCTGTGATTGATCCCACCAATAAAACCGCTGTGATTGATCCCACCAATAAGACCGCTGTGATTGATCCCACCAATAAGACCGCTGTGATTGATCCCACCAATAAAACCGCTGTGATTGATCCCACCAATAAAACCGCTGTGATTGATCCCACCAATAAGACCGCTGTGATTGATCCCACCAATAAAACCGCTGTGATTGATCCCACAATAAGACCGCTGTGATTGATCCCACCAATAAAACCGCTGTGATTGATCCCACCAATAAGACCGCTGTGATTCATTGTCCTTATAACTTGCCATCATAAACACTAACAATGTCACAAACCTTACCTCTCGTTAGAATAGTTCTCGATTGCACCAGTAAAGGCTAGATGTTCTCTAACCACACGCAACCAATTAATGAACTGAAGTGAATGAAATGCACCGTGCCATTGTAGACAATTCAAGTGGGTGCTCACTTGATATTTCCGTGAGTTAATTACAGGAGTCAGACGATTTACATTTTTAGTGCTGTAGAATTGTTCAACACAGACACTGCTCTAGAATATGTTTTTATACTCGAGTGGGAAAAAAATGGGATTGGCGGCTGGAGTGGGAGGGGGGTTGACCACTTGTTGGGGTGCTATCATTAGGTGCCATGCCGGTTGGCAATCATCCATCTCCATATCTCTGGGTCCTTCAAACCTCACGTACCCAATAAATATAGATTCTCTTATGATGATATTTCATCAGCTCATTTTAAACATTAATAATCTTTGCTGATATTTCATCAGCTCATTTTAAACATTAATAATCTTTGCTGATATTTCATCAGCTCATTTTAAACATTAATAATCTTTGCTGATATTTCATCAGCTCATTTTAAACATTAATAATCTTTGCTGATATTTCATCAGCTCATTTTAAACATTACTAGTCTTTGCTGATATTTCATCAGCTCATTTTAAACATTACTAGTCTTTGCTGATATTTCATCAGCTCATTTTAAACATTACTAGTCTTTGCTGATATTTCATCAGCTCATTTTAAACATTACTAATCTTTGCTGATATTTCATCAGCTCATTTTAAACATTACTAGTCTTTGCTGATATTTCATCAGCTCATTTTAAACATTAATAATCTTTGCTGATATTTCATCAGCTCATTTTAAACATTAATAATCTTTGCTACCCACATCATACGCAGCATTCTCCTGATAAACCACATATCCACTGCGACCCATGTTCTTTGTTCTTCTTCTTCTTCTTTTCTCTTTTCTCTGATACCTAAAAGGTGTCGTGGTTTATATCATTTGTCGTTCTTGAGCTGCTCGAACTGTCTTAATTATGGATTTTCCTTTGTTGTTACATGTCTCTGTCACTGCATCTATCCATCTTCTTCTTTTCTCTTTTCACTGATACCTAAAAGGTGTCGTGATTTATATCATTTGTCGTTCTTGAGCTGCTCGAACTGTCTGAATCAGTGATTTGTCTCTGTCACTGCATCTATCCATCTTCTTCTGGGTCTTCCTCTTGGTCTTTTCCCGTGCATTCTCGAGAAGAACGCCCTTGATGGTGATTGGTAAGGATTGTTCTTTGTTGCCAGTTTCTTATGCAAATATTACATCATCGTATAACATGGAGTGTAAAGAGGTGGCGATAATCTTGGCGTGTTAAGAAGGGAGTGAGACTCATGGGGTAGGGCACGAGTAATGGTCGTGCATGAAGTTTGGGAGTGAGAGGGTTGGTGAGAGCGGTCACGAGTTAAGAGTGACAGGTGAGTAGAGTTGAGACGTAGGTAGATCTCGGGAATATCAAGAAAGATGTGGGAGACAGAAAGAGTGAGTGAAATTCTGAGAGTGAATTGGGATCGAGGCTGAGTGTCACGTGGCTAGATTTCATTAGTTGGACAGCAGGGTTTTAAGGAGATGGGAAGAGGAAGTCCCATGTAGTTCCCAGGAGTAGCTAGGCTTGCCACGCCAGTGTGCATGGACCCTTTTAGTATTAGTGATTAGGATAGTAAGGGAAACCAGAAAACCACACGAAGACCTATAGTGACATTCGGGGGAAGTATACGATTGCAGCATTAGTTACGCAAGCAGTACGCAAATATTGAGGAACATTATCCATCTGATCGCTCTTCAAGTATTAATTGTCTACTTTTAGTTTCATCATCATCATCATCATCATCATCATCTTCAAGTACCATGCTTGATGCGGCTGACAGTGCAAATTATAAGGCCGTGTACATTTAAAAAGAGGTCACAATTTCCTGTGTTGTTTCAATAACATCAGATGGAAGATGCACCACAGAAATAAAAAGCAGAATAGCTCAAACCAAAATTGCATTTCAGAAAATGAAAAACATCTTATGCAAGAAATCTATGTCAATAGAAGGAAAAATAGAGTTCATTGGTGCTATATAGAGCCAATTCTGACCTATGAAAGCGAATCATGGACCGTAAACAAACAAACAAACAAACAAACAAACAAACAAACGAAAAGACGATTAAAGCCACAGAGATGGGATTTCTCAGAAAAATGTTGAAAGTTCGCTGGACAGCTTAAAAAAACCAATGAGGAAATTCTCAAAGAGGCCAATACAAAAAAGGGAGCTCCTAAAAAACATCACAAAGAAACAATTAACATATTTGACATCACATCATGAGAAAAGGAAAGTTGGATTACTTGGTTACAACTGGCAAAATACAGGGAAAGAGAGATCGTGTACGACAAAGAGAGAAAATAATGGATAGTTTGGTGTCATGGCATAGAAAACAGTCCACAGACTGAACAGATACGATGCACTGTAGTTAGATGATTGTGGAAGGATATGATAGCCTACGCCACCTGGCATGGCACATAATGATGATGATGTATTGTTTCATTAATTAACTCCCGCCTTGATGGGTTGCAGCCACTTGAGATTTCCAGCCAGAGGTAAGGCGCCTAACAGCAGCAGAGCTGAGAGCTGTCAGCGACCCACAGCTGATGGCTTGTGCCAGGATCGGTGAACGATAACCATCCAGACCCTACCCCACCTCTTTCCACGGTGCCCCAAGACACAGGCTAATCTGTTTAGTCTGGCCAAGCAAGTTAGGGATCGAAGAGGGAAGGCAACCCGGGACTCAAAAATGTTGTGGTGCAGCACGGATGTTTTAGGCTGAAAGGTGCAAATATCAAGTTTTACTGCGAACCACAACACAATGTATACACGCCACTTAACGTCCTTTTAAGGGCGGATGCTGAAGAGGTGTATTCCTTTAGTCATCGGATGAACGCAAGCAAGCAAGATTTTCAGCTGCCAGTTTTTACACTCAAAGGTAGAGGTGTCTCTCAACCGTGGGTGGGTGGGTGGGGGGAGGGGGAAAAGCACCAGCATATTATTTGCGCACAACCCCAAATTATGCCCCTAGTCCATCCAATGTATGCCCTATTGGGGCACTGGGTCAGGTGAAGGAAAGGTGGTGGGGTGGGGAGGGGGAAAAAGCACCAGCATATTATTTGCGCACAACCCCAAATTATGCCCCTAGTCCATCCAATGTATGCCCTATTGGGGCACTGGGTCAGGTGAAGGAAAGGTGGTGGGATGGGGAGTGGGGGGGGGGAATCGATACTGCTTGAAATGTTCTCGATACATAAGAGGTACCCTAATAGAATTTTTTTTTTTCAGCACTTTTCAATCTCATTTGCCAAAACGGCATATGTATTTTTGTCTTCATTCTGCCAGCTTATGGTTGTGTGTTGTAGAAGGTGGGCCTGGCCACATTAGGAGGATTCTAGTTAGACTTAGATCTCACAACTTTATTGCTCGCTTATCGACATTTTTCAACCTATCAGTTTTCACGCATGTTATATTGTGTTATTTTATGATCATGGTCACTGCACTATATAATGGGCCCACCGCGCCTTTTCTTTTTTCTTACCATTACTTCTGTCTTTTTGCTATTAAAGCTGAGTCCTTTATTTTTGCTTTCTTTCACTATAATGTCCAACATTTCTTGTAACTCATTTTCACTCTTAGCGATTAAGACTGTATCATCAGCATACCTTAGATTATTTACATTATGACCTCAAATTGTTATTCCAGGCATGCCCCTTATGGATCTTAAAATAATCTCACTATAAATATTAAACAAATCTTGTGACAGCACACAACCTTATCTATTTATATCCTTGCCCCTTATATATATATATATATATATATATATATATATATATATATATATATATATATATATATATATATATATATATATATATAGAGAGAGAGAGAGAGAGAGAGAGAGAGAGAGAGCGAGAAAAAATACACAAATTATAATAAGTAGGAGGTTTATTTTTATATCGGAAAAAATATAATGTCTTTACATAGTGACAAAGCCATTCAAAAACAATTATTTAATGTTAGAATCAATTGAAACAGCAACAATATATTATTAATAGCAAAGTCAGGAGATAATTGTAGAAAAGGGGAAGATAATTAAGGGGCAAGGATATAAATAGATAAGGAGAATAAAATATGTCTGACTCATATGTGACCGATATAATTTGTATTTTAATTACTTCTGAATGGTCTTTAGGGGGCACAATGGTATCAGAGGGGTCGATGAGGTGTGGAGATGGTGAAGTGGGGTTGTAGAAGGTTATAAATGACGACTCATAGCTGACAGATTGATTTTTTTCCAAATTGTATGTTAACGACTTTTTATATGGAATATTAGTTTTTCTAGGGATGTACATTGAAGCGTGGTAAAGATATATAATAAACACCGCTGGTCGATAGATGTAAGAACCAAAGTTTACCGATTTAGTGTATGTTAATTGGACTTGGTGGATGTTGTCTGGTCTCGGCGTGGTTTTAAATGGATTGAAGCGAGATTTTGATGGCAGTTTTGAATTGGGGTGGATTCTTAGTGAGGACGGAATTGTATTGGCGGCGTGGGTAGGGGCCGTAAAGATAGAAAGTGACACAAATCTGGTCGATGGAAAACGATGGTGGTTGTGACCTGTAGTTGAACCGGCGTCCGCAAAGGGAAAAATATTATTTGATTGTATAGAAAGTTTATTGTATATATAGAAAATTATTGTATATATAGAAAATTATTGTATATATAGAAAGTTTATTGTATATATAGAAAATTATTGTATATATAGAAAATTATTGTATATATAGAAAAATATAAGAAGTAGCCAGTGATGATTATACAGGATATATTTTAAAAATATAAGAAGTAGCCAGTGATGATTATACAGGATATATTTTAAAAATATAAGAAGTAGATAATTTAGAATAAGAAAATAGAAGGATAATTGGTTAATTATGGTCGTGGGTATGGCGGTTGATCGGATAACTCATGTGTATGTGAGTATGAGTAGACAGATTATGCGGCAGAATATTAGGTTTTCGGGTTAATTTGCCTCTTCCTCTTCTTCTTCTACCTTTTTAGCTCCACGTGGAGCATAGGCCTTCAACAACCACTTTCCAAGTCGTTCTGTTTATTGTCATTCTTTTAAGATCATTCCATTTCTTCCCTACCATCTTCATCTTTGCTTCTATCTGTCTTCTCCAAGAATTCCTTGGTCTTCCTCTTTGTCTTTTCCCCTGGGGATTCCAAAAAGGCCTGTTGTGTAATACTCTCAGTTGGCTTCCTCAGTGTGTGTCCTATCCAGCGCCATCGAAATCGCTGTATCTCTTTATCCACTGGTATTTGACTGGTACATTTCCATAATTCTATGTTAGTGATTTTGTCCTGCCATTTCCATCCTTTTATTCTGCGTCAGCATCCATTAATGAAAGTCTGTATCTTCAGGATTGTCAATTTTGTTGTTCTCCATGTTTCACAGCCATATAATAGGACCGACTTAACATTTGAGTTGAAAATTTCTATTTTTGTATTTAACCTAATTTCTTTGGACTTCCATATGTTTTCCACTGCAATGAAAGCTCCTCTTCCTTTTGATATCCTTATTTTGGTATCATTTTCTGTTCCTCTCTCTTTATCTATATTACTGCCCAGATGTATATAAGATTGTACGTCAAGTAGAGGTATTTCTCCTAATTTTATTTGGTTATTGCCAACTGCATTAATTCTCATAATGTTGGTCTTATCTCTATTAATCTTCAGTCCTAGCTGTTGTGATCTCTCATCAAGTTTACTCATTTTATCCCGTATCTGTTGATGGCTGTGTGATAGGAGAGCTATGTCATCAGCACAGTCTAAATCATCAAGTTGCTTGGTCAGTAAACACTGGATTCCATTTCTGTTGTTTTGAGTTATTTTCATAATCCAATCTATGGCCAGTAGAAAGAGAAATGGGGACAGAAGGCATCCTTGCCTTACTCCTGTTTTTATTTGAAATGCTTCTGTAAGCTGTCCTTCATGCACCACACTACATTTCATTCCTTCAAACATTGTTTTTATCAGGTTAATAAACTTTATGGGAATTCCGTAATGACTCAGCAACTTCCAAAGCATTCCTCAGTCTAAACTATCAAATGCCTTTTTATAATCAATGAATCCAATATAAAGTGGGGACTGTAGTTTTAAACTTTGTTCAACTATTATACGTAGAGTAGTTATTTGATCAGCATATGATCTTATCTTCCTAAAACCTGCTTGCTCATCTCTCAAATGTTTCTCTATTGCCTCTTTTAGTCTCTCCAGAATGATTCTGCTTAATATTATTCCTGGCACTGATAGTAGTATAATTCCCCTATAATTTGTGCACTCCTGTAAACTTCCTAGCTTTGGTAGTTTGATCATATAACCTTCTTTCCAGTCTTTAGGTATTTCTTTCCTTCTCCCAAATTGTATCTAATAAATTATGTAACATCTTGGTAGAGGTGTTAATATCTGCTTTGATGGCTTCTGAAGGAATTTCATCTGGTCCTGTGGCTTTACCATTTTTTAATAGCATGATGGCTTTCATTATATCTTCTTTGCTTGGTTTTCCACAGTTTGTATTTTCCACTTAATTTCTTTACGCTATTGTACAGTTCTTTTAAATTCCCTTTATTTGCTGCTTCTGCCTCTTTAGCTAGTTCATCTGATCCCTTTTAATGCATCTTCTCACTTCTTTGTTGACCTCTGTGTAAGCTTCCTGTGTCTTGGCTTTATTACTTCTCGTTTTGCATTTATTTATGTCTGCTTTCTTGTTCTTTCTTTCTTTAATTTTTTCCAGGGTCTCTGCTGTCATCCATGCCTTTTTCTGGCGTTCTCTTTTTCCCAGTGTTTCTTCGCATGTCTCTTTCCATATATCTTTTACCTGTTTCCAAAGATCTTCTATATTTATTGCATTTTCTAGTTGTTGGAGGACTTGGTATTTGTTTGATATTGTGACTGCGAATTTATCTTTAATTCCTTGTTCTTTAAGAAGCCCTACATTGAAATACTTTCTACCCTTATTTGTTGTAGCATATCTTTTTAGTTTAAGTTTAAGTTTGGCTATCAGAAGATGATGATCTGAAGCTACATCTGCCCCTCTATATACTTTTATATCCTGTAAGGATGACTTAAACTTATTATTAATACATATGTGATCAATTTAATTTTCCGTTCTGGATCTGGTGGCACCCATGTAGCTTTATGTATTCTTTTATATTGGAATATTGTTTCTCCTAGGCTCACTTGATTAAAGGCACAGAAATTCACAAATATCTCTCCATTCTCATTTATATCTCCAAGTCCATGTTTTCCCATAATCTCTTCGAAGCCTCTGTTATCTGATCCTACTTTAGCATTTAGGTCTCCCATCAAGATTATAATATCCTTGGCTCGTCTTGCATCCATCTGACATTGTAGCTTTTTATAGAATTCATCTTTAACTAAATCATCCTTATCGTTGGTTGGTGCATAGCATTGGATAATGTGTAATTATATTTTGTTTTTTTGTTGTTTTTGTTTTAAATGTTGCTCTCATTAGTCTTGACCCTACTGCTTCCCATTCTATTAGTGTCTTCTGTGCATTCTTTGATAACATTATAGCTACCCCTTCACTATGTTTTGCTCCAGGTTCCTGGTGTCCTGATGATAAAATCATCTCTCCTGTATTTAGTTTTATTCTTTCCGTTCCTAGCCATCTTGTTTCACACATTCCCAGAATATCTATCTTGTAGTTTGTCATTTCTGCTGCTACCTGTGAAGCTTTTCCCTGTTCGTTTAAAGTACGAACATTCCAGGTGCCAATTCTGGAGGATTTCCTGGTAGACAAAAGGTGAGTCGGCAACCCGGACTCCTTACTGCTTTCTCCGGCTTGCGTCATACGTCTCTTAGACAGAGAGCCCTTATCTTTCCTGGATGGCGGATTTACTTTTCTTCTTTTCTTTGACTTGTCCATGTTTGTGAAGTTTTTTCGGCTTATGTTTTTACAGTATAGGATAGCCAGTCCATGCCCAACCCTCCTTTCTCGCCTCTTACGAACATGCCTGGTAGGGTACAGAGTCGCTATTCTTTACTCCCCTTTCGGGCCCGGCAGGGCACGGGCCTAAAATTGCCTGCCGTAAGTGATTTATACAGGAAAATATAGAAAAAAAAGACATTAAAAGTGGTCAGAGATAGCTGCTCTTGTCTAATAAATGTAGTTGTGATTATGCCTATAGGGATGGACTGAATAGCAAAGGGAATAGCTCCGCCCCATTTTCTTGTAGTAACATTCAGCGGTAATTATCATGCTCAGGAGATTGAGTTATTAAGTTATTAGCGGGTCATCATCATTCCACTCCGAACATGTCCATAGGTGCTCAGATCCCCTCCTCAGCAAGTCTCAAAGCGTCCAACGACTGACGACTCCAGTTCTGTGTTGGTTGATTAGTCTTCGTACACGCCCACTAAGTTTCTCATTTCTGGCTGTGCCCATCTTAACTCCCATCTCTTTCATCCGAAGGAGTGACGTGAACTCATGGTTGTCGAAGTCCTGTGTCCTTCCAACTTCCCGGAGAGCATTGTTGATGTCCGCCCGATCCATTGGTTGACCGTCCTCAACAATTGCGCAGCTAGCCAACCTGTCCGCTCTTTCATTTCCCCGTACTCCAGCATGTCCTGGGACGTAGACAAAGGTGACCGTACGTATTTTTGACTTGCTCAGGAGATAAAGTCCAGATGGGATTGATCGATTAGACAGACATACAGACAGACAGACAAGATAAAAGACGATTTGTGATTACTTTAATCCCCGTCCACAGTCCGCAGAAAAAGCTGAGTAGCCTAGAGGGGAGCGGATAAGACATATCCAGTCGCGTTGGGATAAAAATAATCGATCAGCGTGTCATCCCAGCGGTAAGATTAGTGGAAGGCTGAAAGTCGTATTAAGCTCGACATGAGGCGAAAGTCCACGATGGGATTCTTGTTACCTTATCTGTAATACAGGTGTGATATTGACCCACCTGGTTATATTAGTTATTAGTTCGAATTTTTGTTTTTTGTCATTAGAGCGACAACGAGGCGAAATGCGACTTGTCACCTACGATACATTTTTCCAAA
The DNA here is from genome assembly GCA_032433765.1 of Megaustenia siamemsis. Classification (NCBI taxonomy): domain Eukaryota; kingdom Metazoa; phylum Mollusca; class Gastropoda; order Stylommatophora; family Ariophantidae; genus Megaustenia; species Megaustenia siamemsis. The sequence continues at coordinate 21,586,562 of JAVIAB010000125.1, forward strand.
GATCAATGATAAAAACCTGTACATTTTTTTTTTTTTTTTTTTTTTTTTTTGTAATATGAACCGATAAGTCCTTCCTTCTCCTCCAGCTGCAACTGATCTATGAAAAAAAAAAGATAATGAAACAGAATGTCCGGTTTTCTTATGAAGTTGTTCTCAACCTAACTATTCTTTGCTCTAACAATACTTATACTGTTTTCTCATATTTCACTGATGACATCGGAGCCGCGATAGCTCAGTGGTTAATGAACTGGACTACTAAGGACAATATGTCGGGTTCGATCCTGATCGACGGCTTCCAGGTTCACCCAGCCTTAGCGAGTACCATATTTTTTACTGGGAAAGTAAAGAGGTATACCGACCATATTACCCCAAAATCATGTGCTATAATCATGGTCTATAAAAATTATGATCAATAACACCATATTCCCTACACGTCATTTGGCGTGACATGGCTTTTTACTTTACTTTTTTTTATATGGCAACTCAACTCACTATGTGAACGAATAGGTACTGGGAAAAAAAATTGAACAACCAACTAAAAAGTAAGCATTCTAACAACTATCAAATATACTCAAAAGTTAATTAAAATTCCGTCAAGTTTTAATTTAAATCGGTAAATAATACATAACATGGACGAGTAACATCAAAAGATGGACAAGTCAATCTATGTCAGCCTGCACCATCAAGGCAAGAATATAGTAGAATGGCGATCCATGGTAGCCAACCTTCGTTGCGGAGAAGGCACGCGATGATCTGAAATAAGACATTTTTTTATTTATTTATTCGCCATGTGAGCCTCTACAAGAGTGGATGTGGAAATGAAAGTAGAGGTGCGAATATAGAGAGATGAACACACGAAATACGACTGTTCGTGACAGGATGTAGCTGACGTTCAAACATGCGTGTGTGTATGTGAAGATATACTCCACGTGACAGGATGTAGCTGACGTTTAAATAATGCGTGTGTGTATGTGAAGATATACTCCACGTGACAGGATGTAGCTGACGTTTAAACATGCGTGTGTGTGTGTGAAGATATACCCCACGTGACAGGATGTAGCTGACGTTCAAACATGCGTGTGTGTATGTGAAGATATACCCCACGTGACAGGATGTAGCTGACGTTCAAATAATGCGTGTGTGTATGTGAAGATATACCCCACGTGACAGGATGTAGCAGCCGTTCAAACATGCGTGTGTGTATGTGAAGATATACCCCACGTGACAGGATGTAGCTGAAGTTCAAACATGCGTGTATGTATGTGAAGATATACCCCACGTGACAAGATGTAGCTGAAGTTTAAACATGCGTGTGTGTATGTGAAGATATACCCAAGAGATAGGAAATGACTCATCTTTCCTTCCTCTCATCACAGATCTTTATTTGTTCATCCTCAAATTTTTACGCAAACAAAATAATGTAAAAGCGAAGAACAGAAAGATGAGAGAGTAAGTGAGAGAGAGAGAGAGAGAGAGAGAGAGAGAGAGAGAGAGAGGGAGAGAGAGAGAGATAGAGAGATAACGGATAAGGAAAAGCGAATAAACACAAGAAAGGAAATGAGTGGTAGAGACACAGGTAGAAGTTTAATAGAAGAAAAGTGAAAAGAAGAATGAAAAAGGAAAGAAAGGAACACAATATAAGATTAATCCACCAACAATAGCACTAGATATAACAACTTTAAATGAAAAAGATGCTAAAGATACTTATACAATACAGAAAAAAAAGTAGTAAAGAGCCCCCGTCACGCCAAGTGGCTTATAGGGAATATGGTGTTAGTGACCATACATTTTACAGACCTTCGGCACATGATTTTTGGGGTAATGTGGTCGGTATTGTACCCGTGGCGCTTTACTTTTCGCCAAAAAAATCAGGTACCCATTTAAGGCTGAGTGAACCAGCAGCCGTTGGTTGGGATCGAACCCTACCCCTTGTCCGTTGTAGTCCAGTTCACTAACCACTGAGCTATCGCGGCTCCTTTATACAATACAAGTAAAGAACAATATAAGAAGGGAATTGAGCAGCACGAAGTGGAAAAATATAACTAAATGGCAATGCATAAGGAAACTTGCGACATCTTACCCAATAAGCAAAAAATAAAACAAAAACGGAAGAGTGATAGAGTGATAAACCGCAATTTTAATGCATTGAAAAATATACTAACATAAAGGCTTAATTTAAACAATGACACTTGTCAATCACAACTGTTGTCTCATTAATCCTCTTAATCTAATTGGTCAATTTAAACATTGGGGGACTGGTTTGTCTCGAGACAGGGAGGTTGTGGGTTCAAATCCCGGCTACACCAGTTGGGATTTTTATTTATGATTTCTCTCTGCGGCAACCACCCCTGGTCTCAGCAGCGAGGCCCGGCTCGAAACGTCAATTAATCATCGACGGAAAAAATATTAGCACCTCCGAAGTCGGAGCCTGTGCGGCGAGGGACCCCTGTGCACACGGCTGCCAGGGAAAAATGGATTAACACGCAAAATTCAGTTCTTAGTCTGTAGGGACTTCGTCAGAGGTAAAAGCTAGAGAACGAAGGGAAAAAAAGAAAGTGTTTACTTATTTCTTTGCCGGTCTCGTTAGTGTAGTTCACCAAACGACTTTTAAAAAAAATGTCATGTTTCTGCCTCGTTAGTATAAGTGGCTGTGTGTAAATTAAGGAATATTTAATGAGTTTTTTTTCAGTTGTATTTATTTGTTAATTAAATATTATAATTTATGCACCGCGTGAAAAAAAAGGGGGGGGGGGCATGGTTTTTAAGTTGTCCAGCCACTTAATTTCAAACTGAAGCAGCCTCAGTTAACAGGTCAATTCGAACATCACTTTGAGTTGCCTCCCCTGGAGAAATCTGCCACGTGATTAGTAGAACACGGGCCTGGGGAACAATATCGTAACAGTATTAAATGGCACTGAAAGTCATACATAAAATGACTGACTCTTGAGGAATGGCAAAAAGTAATTTTAATGTCATAAAAAATAATGTAACATCAAAACAAATAACACCAGGGCTAAAACTAAGAATAGGAAAGTGCTATATCTTGTCAACATCCCTGTATGGTGCAGAAACATAGACATAAGACAAGAAAACAGAAAAGAAAATTAAAACCTTTGAAATGTGGATATGTAAAAGAATAGGTTGAATTGGATGGAAAGAAAAGAAAACAAACGATGAAGTTTTAAAACAACTAAAAATGAAAAGAGAACTACTAAATACAATTCAAACAAATCAAATAAGATTTTTGGGCATGTTAAAAGACACAACAGCCTACTAAAAGTAATCTTGGAGGGGAAAATACAAGGTAAAAAAAGGCAGAGGCAGACCAAGACTAACATGGACAAGTAACATCAAAAGATTGGCAAGTCAACCTATGACAACCTGCACCATCAAAGCAAGAGACAGAGAAGAATTGCGATCCATGGTAGGCAACCTTCGTTGCGTAGATGGCACTCGATGATGATGATAACTCTAAAGAGAGGTACAGCGACAGATAATTAAACTAAGAAGAGTTTTAACAATTCATCATCGGTATGTGCCATGTCGGTTTCAAATGGCGTAGGCGAGTATAAAAACTATCTTTACGACATTTCACATTACTTTGGGAGGGGGGGGGGAGGGGTTGTAGGCACGGAGAATAAAAGCTGCTTGTCTAGCGCAGTCGCTGCGAGGTGCAAAGCTTTGAGTTTTTATTTCACCTCCGATAGAAACAAAAAGTTTGACCCATCCGGTATTCAAACCCACGTTTTCTTGGTTTGGAACCCGACGAGTTGTCAATTCTGTCACCCACTCACATTTCGCGAGTGTAGAAATGTGAAATAGACAACCATCTGGAGAAAATGACTAGCGATGCAGGAACATACAATAACTATGCTAGTAGTAGCCTCTGTCAGTCATTGTTCTATGGATTTTGCAACGCCTGTGAATTTTTTTTTTCTTTTCTTTTGCCGTGAATTCTATTTTTCTATGAAACTGCCTGCTTCTTGTTTGAGTTGGAACTTTAGAGCGTGTTTCCAAAGATCGCGGTCTGCAGCTATTTCGTCCCAGGCTGCAGGGTTTATGTTCAGAGTCTTCATGGTACCTTTACACACATCTACAAATCGAAGTTTTGAGCGCCCCCTAGTCCCTTTGCCATCTGCTACTTGTCTATAGGGTTTATCTTGTGGTGTACGGCCATCTTTCATACGGTATAAGTCACCAAGCCAGCGTAACCTACATTGTTTGAGCAGCGTGTTGATGCTAGGGAGGCTTGTTGCGAGTGAGGATCGCCACGTTTGTCACTGTGTCCTTCCAGGTGATTACGAGAATGCAGCGCAGACATCGCATATGCAGTGCATTTAGCCTTCTCTCTTTAGCTTTGCCTAAGTATGATTCCTGCCGTGCAGGAGGATACCGATGATACATGCATTGTAAACTACGCGCTTTGTTTTAATTGTCAGTTTGATATTTCCCCACAACGCATAGAAAGACGGGCGAAGGTGGTATCAGCTTTACCAATGCGGGTGTCAATTTCTGTATCTAAAGATAGTTTGTCGTTGATGATGGACCTATAGTAGCCATACTGCTGCACGACATCGAGTTTGTAGTTGTCGATAAAGATGGCAGGTGTTACTTCGACGTCCTGGCCGAGTATATTAGTATTCTACAAACTTATTGTTAAACCAAAGTCTCTGCTAGCATGCAAACAACGAATTCTCATGCCCTGGAGTTCTTCCCGACTTTGCGTGACAAGTGCAGCGTCGTGAGCAAATAACGGGTCTCTATAAGTAACAGACATACACAAAAAGAGCAGGACACAGATCTCAAGGTAGACCCAGACTATGTTGGAGTGACAATATCAGAGAAACTCTACATCATCAAGTGCCAATAACCGAGGCTGCGTGAAAAGTTAGTGTGGGTATTACGACACAGCATGAAAAGTAAAACAACAGAGAAATTTCAACTGCAAATGTCCAGAATGACGCTTGTCCTTGAAATCCCCAATGTCCAGAATAACACGTTGTCCTCAATATGTAACGTTCCGGTAATACATGAGGGGACTCTGGCCATTAAAGGAGGAATGAATGTGGTGTTCCAGGCAAACTCATGAATAGGCAAGGCATAGCTTGAGCCCATCTTGGTACCCATTGCCACCGCACGTATCTGGTTGAAGAATCGATGGTCGAATTCCACTGATTTGAGGGTCAAGTTCCGCCAGACAGATTAGCGTAGATTAATGTTTGATTATCGTGTTTATTTTTAGCTTTTGTTTGTTTTAAAATAGTATTTGCATATCGTGTTGATTTCTGTATGTTTTTGTTTTGTTTTGTACCTGATGAAGGCTTTTTGTCGAAATGTTGTACTTTGTCTCGTCTATCTACTGCTTTATCTGCTCGATACAATTTTATGTTTATTTTACAAGTTCTCTACAGTTCTACTCGCGGACCACAGCCGTCTCTACACACAGGCATGTGCACGTAAATCGATTATGTCAAAAGGTCTGGCTGAGGCGAGAAGGCTAAGCCGTGTTTACAATTTTAAGCGAAACACGTGAAATATATTTTCATTTTTTGTCTCTCCTCTTTGATTTAAGTGTATACCGGGCGAATTTTATCTAGGAAGAGCCTGACGTGTTTTGTGTGCAACTCTGTAGAGCAAATTATGATGGTTAAGTTCATACGACAATATTTATCATTCAACAATATTTATTTAAGTTTTCATCTCATAAGTTAAGAATAGTTGCTCCCAATCAAATATTCCGGGCATATGTTAAACATTTATAAGAAGGCGTGATTAATTTCGACAATTTCACCTCTATAGATGGTTTAGAACGCACAATTTGACTGAACAATGAATGTATTCTACTTTATACATTAAATATAGAGCCCAATATAGTTCCAGCCATAGAACCCGAAAATAAAATTGTCCTAGGTCTATTGTTCAGCGTTTATCTTAAAACAAGTTTAATTGATACAAAATCATTCCACTGGTTGTGTAATAATGGGAAATTGAAGAGATGGTCTCAGACAGTATTTTGTTGAGTATAATGTATGCGCAAAACATAATAGAACTACTACACATGTTTGCGTGACTCAGGTGGTTTAAGATACCCATCACAGCCAGACATATCAGTTTCGAGACTGGTAGCATATCTTGTTGTACTAGGATTAATACGAGCAATAATTAAATAGCGTATATCTATATACAAGTTAGTGCATAAAATGCACAAACAACGAGAAAAGAAAAAGACCAGAGAAAACACACGTTAAACAGACAAACAGTCTGTTTTAATGCAATGAATTTCGCGTACTGACTGTTAGAAGTTCCAGACTGACCTCGTGACGTCATGAGGCAATATGACGGCGTGCGCTCGTGCCTGTTTACAGAGGGCCTTGTCGCGGCTTCGTATTGTATATAAAAAGTAAAGTAAAGTACCCCCCGTCACGCCAAGTGGCGTATAGGGTGTTAGTGACCCTATATTTTACAGACCTTCAGCACATGATTTTTGGGGTAATGTGGTCGGTATTACGCCCGTGCTGCTTTTACTTTCCCAGAAAAAATCCGGTACCCATTTAAGGCTGGGTGAACCGGAGCCGTCGGTTGGGATCGAACCCTACCCCTTGTCCGTAGTAGTCCAATTCACTTACCACTGAGCTATCGCGGCTCCTACTAATTTTTAGGGAATTAGTAAAACCCAGGTGTCCTCGCCAGGATTACGAACCCCGGCTGTTGCCGTGGTAAGCCAACCGCCTATCGATTGCGCTAACCGGACACCCTCGTATTGTATATAACATTTTATATTTGTGCTTGTCCGCTCTAATAAAATATCAACTCTATATAGACATTTGTTTATTGCATCTTAACAATTTAGGCAACTGTCGAGGTATAACACCTTTCACGTCTTATATTATATAATTAGAAAACTAAAATACTGGATAGCTTGGTGTCATGGCATGGAAAACAGTCAACAACAGAACTGATACGATGCACTGTAGATAGAAGATTGTGGAGGGACATGATCACATACGACTACCGGTATGGTACATGATGATGATAGATAACTAGCTCAAATTCGTTGGCTAGCATTAAATCGCAAATAAAACGCGATGCCTCACTGGCTACCAACCCCGGCATTTCCTCAATAATTCTGACATCAATTGAAGATTTGGCAAAAAAATTGGAAGAGGATTGCGATCATTGTGACAAAAACGAAAGGAAATGTGTCTCTAGTGTGTGTGTGTGTGCGTCTGTAGTGTGTGTGTCTGTAGTGTGTGTGTAGTGTGTGTAGCGTGTGTGTGTGTCTGTAGTGTGTTTGTGTGTGTCTGTAGTGTGTGTGTGTGTCTGTAGTGTGGGTGTGCCTCACAGGATGCTGTAGAAATGTGGTTTTACAGAAGAATGTTGAGAATACCATGGACAGCTAAGAAGAGTAATGAAAACGTTCTGAAAGAGGCCAAAGCAAAAAGAGTGCTAATATTCAATATTAGGGAGAAACAGTCATCATTTTTTGGTTAATGTAATGAGAAGGGAACAGCTGGAATATATTGTAAGAACTGGAAAAATTGAAGGACGAAGAGATAGATGGAAGCAAAGAGAAAAGATACAAGCGAGCTTAAGAGAATGGCTTGGCAGAAGATCAAAAACAGAAATGATGATAACCTACGACAGCAGGCATGGTACTTGATGATGATGGTGATGGTGATGTGTGTGTGTGTGTCTGTATGCGCGTTTGTGTGTCGGTGTTTTGTGGCGCTTTATTCTTGTGACACATTGAGTAGCACAGCCTGCTCGAAGCGCCTGTCCGCTGATCTTTATCGTTAAGTGAAGGAGCCTACACGAAGCGGCAAGTGTACAGTGTCTGCGATTTCACACAGAAAATGTGTTGGTATACTCTGCATAAGCGAGTGTTTAGTGGTAAAGCCCAATAAAGAATTCTCGTGTTCGGTAGCAAGTGAGACACGTTATAAAACTTGCAATCAACAGCTTTCTCCTATAAAAAATTAGTGAACTTCTAGACCTGATCTGTAATAAGCTCAAATGTCTCTCGAACACATGGTTATGGCAAAGCGCTCTGAGTTAGTGTTGCAGACTGGACGGTGACTGAAGTTGAACGATACCAGGTTCCAGCGGTGCCTTGCAACGGGATGTGTGATTTGTGCTCGGCTGCAAATTTGCCATCAGCTGGACTGCGGTCGGATCGATGTTTTACCGAAGTGGAGGCCTGGCTTCATTTGGTGGGACAGCGATTTTTGTTAACACGGATTTGGCGCGAGGCGCATGAAATTGGCGCTGCTCGCGACAACCGTTACAGTAACCCGAAAATGTGCATTATGAGCTGTGCGTCATTTATACAGAACGCAGCACGCTCAATAGAAGGGTATGAATGATCAGGATGAACACTTTGTTGGTTGCCCATCATTGAACAGGAGAGCCGCGATAGCTCAGTGGTTAGTGAACTGGACTACAAAGGACAAGGGGTAGGGTTCGATCATAAACGACGGCTTCCGGGTTCACCCAACCTTTAATGGGTACCGGATTTTTTTTCTGGGAAAGTGAAGCGGCACGGGCGTAATACCGACCACATTACCCAAAAAATCATGTGCCGAAGGTCTGTAAAATTTATGGTCACTAACATCATATTCCCTATACGCCACTTGGCGTGACGGGGGTACTTTAGTGTTAGTTTTTATTCTTGAACAGATAGGGGAATGTCCCGCAGTGATGCCATTCTGTTCGAAAGTTTAAAAATCTCTCGAAAATCCAAAAATCTCTTCCTTGAAGACCCTCTCCTTCGAAAAATCTTCTCTCCTAATCTCTTTCTGAATGATTCCTTCTCTAATATTTCTTCCTCAAGTTAAACATCATATGACAGCTTTCTTCTCTTTCTCTTATCATTCTTCCTCAAGTTAAATAGCTTATGGCAGCTTTCTTCTCTTTCTCTTATCATTCTTCCTCAAGTTAAATAGCTTATGACAGCTTTCTTCTCTTTCTCTAATCATTCTTCCTCAAGTTAAATAGCTTATGACAGCTTTCTTCTCTTTCTCTTATCATTCTTCCTCAAGTTAAATAGCTTATGGCAGCTTTCTTCTCTTTCTCTTATCATTCTTCCTCAAGTTAAATAGCTTATGACAGCTTTCTTCTCTTTCTCTAATCATTCTTCCTCAAGTTAAATAGCTTATGGCAGCTTTCTTCTCTTTCTCTTATCATTCTTCATCAAAACACATAGCTTATGGCAGCTTTCTTCTCTTTCTCTTATCATTCTTCCTCAAGTTAAATAGCTTATGACAGCTTTCTTCTCTTTCTCTTATCATTCTTCCTCAAGTTAAATAGCTTATGACAGCTTTCTTCTCTTTCTCTAATCATTCTTCCTCAAGTTAAATAGCTTATGGCAGCTTTCTTCTCTTTCTCTTATCATTCTTCCTCAAGTTAAATAGCTTATGGCAGCTTTCTTCTCTTTCTCTTATCATTCTTCCTCAAGTTAAATAGCTTATGGCAGCTTTCTTCTCTTTCTCTTATCATTCTTCATCAAAACACATAGCTTATGGCAGCTTTCTTCTCTTTCTCTCATCATTCTTCCTCAAGTTAAATAGCTTATGACAGCTTTCTTCTCTTTCTCTTATCATTCTTCCTCAAGTTAAATAGCTTATGACAGCTTTCTTCTCTTTCTCTAATCATTCTTCCTCAAGTTAAATAGCTTATGGCAGCTTTCTTCTCTTTCTCTTATCATTCTTCATCAAAACACATAGCTTATGACAGCTTTCTTCTCTTTCTCTAATCATTCTTCCTCAAGTTAAATAGCTTATGGCATCTTTCTTCTCTTTCTCTAATCATTCTTCCTCAAGTTAAATAGCTTATGACAGCTTTCTTCTCTTTCTCTAATCATTCTTCCTCAAGTAAAATAGCTTATGACAGCTTTCTTCTCTTTCTCTAATCATTCTTCCTCAAGTTAAATAGCTTATGGCAGCTTTCTTCTCTTTCTCTAATCATTCTTCCTCAAGTTAAATAGCTTATGGCAGCTTTCTTCTCTTTCTCTAATCATTCTTCCTCAAGTTAAATAGCTTATGGCAGCTTTCTTCTCTTTCTCTTATCATTCTTCATCAAAACACATAGCTTATGACAGCTTTCTTCTCTCTCTCTAATCATTTTTCCTCAAGTTAAATAGCTTATGACAGCTTTCTTCTCTTTCTCTTATCATTCTTCATCAAAACACATAGCTTATGACAGCTTTCTTCTCTTTCTCTTATCATTCTTCATCAAAACACATAGCTTTTGACAGCTTTCTTCTCTCTCTCTAATCATTTTTCCTCAAGTTAAATAGCTTATGACAGCTTTCTTCTCTTTCTCTAATCATTCTTCCTCAAGTTAAATAGCTTATGACAGCTTTCTTCTCTCTCTCTAATCATTTTTCCTCAAGTTAAATAGCTTATGACAGCTTTCTTCTCTCTCTCTAATCATTTTTCCTCAAGTTAAATAGCTTATGACAGCTTTCTTCTCTCTCTCTAATCATTCTTCCTCAAGTTAAATAGCTTATGACAGCTTTCTTCTCTTTCTCTTATCATTCTTCCTCAAGTTAAATAGCTTATGGCAGCTTTCTTCTCTTTCTCTTATCATTCTTCATCAAAACACATAGCTTATGACAGCTTTCTTCTCTTTCTCTAATCATTCTTCCTCAAGTTAAATAGCTTATGGCAGCTTTCTTCTCTTTCTCTCATCATTTTTTCTCAAGTTAAATAGCTTATGACAGCTTTCTTCTCTTTCTCTTATCATTCTTCATCAAAACACATAGCTTATGACAGCTTTCTTCTCTTTCTCTTATCATTCTTCATCAAAACACATAGCTTATGACAGCTTTCTTCTCTCTCTCTAATCATTTTTCCTCAAGTTAAATAGCTTATGACAGCTTTCTTCTCTTTCTCTAATCATTCTTCCTCAAGTTAAATAGCTTATGACAGCTTCCTTCTCTTTCTCTAATCATTCTTCCTAAAAACACGAAGGTTAAGACAGCTTTCTTCCCTCTCTAATATTTCTTCATCAAAACGCATAGCTTATGACAGCTTTCTTCCGTCTATAATCTTTCTTCATAAAAACACAAAGGTTAAGACAAATTTCTTCCCCCTCTAATATTTCTTCCTCAAGTCACATATCTATGACAGTTTTCTCAAATAATGAACCAGGCTCAGCTAAACAAAATTGACCATTTTCCATTTTTCTATTTTTGTAATCATGGCATCTTATGAATGAACTTGTGCAAACGCTTTCCTACACCTTTGTCCTAATATTCATCAAAGGGGGTTTAAGTCAATACCAATAATTTTTAAACAACTACAAAATACAATAAATATAGAAGGTCATTGGAAACAGGTAAAGGATATATGAAAGGGGACATGTAAAGAAACCCTGAGGAAAAGAGAACAACAGAATAAGGCATGGATAACAGTGGAGACCCTGGAGAATATTAAAGAAAGAAAGCAGATATAAATAAAAGCATAACGAGAAGTACTAAAGCCAAAGCACATGAAATTTGCTCAGAGGTGAACAAAGAAATGAGAAGATGCATTAAATGGGATAAGAGGAAATATATAGATAAACTAGCTAAAGAGGCAGAGCAGGCATCATACAAAGGAAATATGAAAGAACTGTACAACAGCACAAAGAAATTAAGCGGACCATACAAACATATCATTTGAGTTACTGAGTTATTTGCGGGTCATCATCATTGCACTCCGAACATGTCCATAGGAATTGATTGAAACATATCGATACTTTTATTAAAGATAAGAAAGAAAATCTGCTTAGTAATACAAGAGAACACATGAAGAGATCGAAGGAGCACTTTGAAGAACTTTTGAACAGACCCGGCCCAAAAACCCTTTAAAGGGGACTGGTTGGTCTAGACGCCGGCCTCGAGACAGAGAGGTTGTGGGTTCAAATTCCGACTGCACCGGTTGGGATTTTTATTTATAATTTCTCTCTGTGGGAACTACCTCTGGTCTCAGCATCGAGGCCCGGCTTGAAAAGTCAATTACTCATAGACGGAAAAAATATGAGTACCTCTGAAGTCGGAGTTATCTGCCTGTGCGGCGAGGGACCCCTGTGCACACGGCTGCCAGGGAAAAATGGATTAACACGCAAAATTCAGTTCCTAGTCTCTAGGGACTCCGTCAGATGTAAAAGCTGGCGAACGAAAAAAAAACCTCCAGATATACCACCAACAGAAGAAGAGTTACACGTTAACTGTGGATAACCAGGCAAGGAAGCAATAATGAAAGCCATCAAGCAATTAGAAAATTGTAAAGCTACATGATCAGATGAAAATCCATCAGAAACCATCAAAGCAGATATATAAAACTTCAACCAAAAAGTAACATACACAACTAGAAAAAATATAAGAAAGTGAAGAATTAACCAAAGACTGTAAAGAAGGTTATATGAGCAAACTACCAAAGAAAGGAAGTTGACAGGAGTGCACAAATTATAGGGGAATTATTCTGCTATCAGTGCTAGGAAAAATACTAAGCAGAATCATTCTGGAGAGTTGCGGGGCCTCGGTAGCCTAGTTTGGGAAAACCACCCGACTGGACTACTGACGTTCGGACAACCTGTGTTCGATTCCCACTGGGAGCAGTGTGAGTTGTACTCGTGGTTGGAAAAAAAAATACCCCCATGTTGGCAGAAATGGGTACCAGGGTATTACCCTGGGAAGGTGAGGAATGTCGCCTCACATCTGAGTTTCGATGCTTGAAGCGACACTATACAGAAATCTCCGAACATTTCTGGATAGGCTGCCGAGCATATATGGGTGTAAAATCGCGTGCTAAGACGCCGGTTCAAGTCTCGTACTTTACCTTTACCTTTATTCTGGAGAGACTACAAGAGCCATAGAGAAACATTTGAGAGATGAACAAGCAGGTTTTAGGAAAAACATATTATGCTCTGATCAAATAACTACTCTACGTATAATAGTTGAACAATGTTTAGAACTACAGTCCCCATGTCCCGAGAAACATGTGATGCATGAAGGGCAGCTTACATAAGCATTTAAAATAAAAACAGGAGTAAGGCAGGGATGCCTTTTATCTCCTTTTCTCTTTCTGCTAGCCATAGATATCATTGTGAAAATAACTCAAAACAACAGAGATGGAATCCAGTGGTCACTGACCAAGCAACTTGATTATTTAGACTTTGCTAATAACATAGCTCTCCTATCACATAGTCATCAACACATGCAAGATAAAATGAACATATTTCATGAGAGATCACAGCAGGTGGTGACTGAAAATAAATAGAGATAAGACTAAAATTATGAGAATTAATGCAGTTTCTAATAGCCAAATAACAATTGGAGAAATACCTCTACTAAACGTACAATCTCACATATATGTGTGCTGTATTAAAGACAAAAAAGGGGGTACAGAGAATGATAGCAAAATAAAGATACAAAAAGCAAGAGGAGCTTTCTTTGCACGTGAAAACATATCTTTAAAACTCTTAGTTTTTATATTAGATATCAATTCTGCTTGAAAATCGCCCCAGCCCCCTTTTTTTTTACACACACACCTTTGAACGTCAGCGTTCGTTAAACGTCTTCTATCCACCTATTTCGCTTGACATAAATTGTTTCTGTTGTATGAATTCTTTTTTTTTCTTTCAAGCACGCGGTGCGTCAACAAACACGATTATATATCCCATGTGACCACTTTCATTGCCTTTCGGAAAAGGTGTTGGAGCTGATATGCAAATCAGCAGATTAGATAACGTTGAGAGATGGGCAAAGTAATGTTTCAAATAACAAGTTATCAGCAGCAAGCGGACCTATACATCACACAAAAATGTGACAAATAAAAGGACTCGTCACTTCATATATATAATACGACAGAAAATAAAATAAAAAGAAATGAAGAAATAAAAGAAAGAAGGAAAGAAAAGAAATAATAAAGAAAAAAAGAGTACAGAGTATAGGAAATAAGGTCTTTATGTCCATATTCTTTAGCCATTGGTACAATCTTGAGACATGTGTTCAGCACTACGCCAGTATTGCCTTTCTTTCCCAGAGAAAGGTCTTTCATCACCATCATGTGCCGTACCTGTTGGATCAGAAGATCATGCATGCCCTTTCACCATTCCATGTTCATAGTGTACTGTACCATCTTCTATTGTTAACTATTTACCATACCACGACAGTACGCTATCAAGTGTCTTCGCTCTTTGTCACCCCGCAATCTCTCTTTCCCTGTATTTTGCCAGTTGTAACCAAATATTCAAAGAAGAAATAATGAAAGCCATCAAACTATTAAAAGATGGTAAAGCCACAGGACCAGATGAAATTCCTTCGGAAGCCATCAAAGCAGATATTATCACCTCTACCAAGATGTTACATAATCTATTGGATAAAATTTGGGAGAGGGAAGAAATACCTAAAGACTGGAGAGAAGGTTATATGATCAAACTACCAAAGAAAGGAAGTTTACAGGAGTGCACAAATTATAGGGGAATTATGCTACTATCAGTGCCAGGAAAAATATTAGGCAGAATCATTCTGGAGAGACTAAAAGAGGCTATAGAGAAACACTTGAGAGATGAACAAGCAGGTTTTAGGAAGAACAGATCATGTGCTGATCAAATAACTACTCTACGTATAATAGTTGAACAAAGTTTAGAACTAAAATCCCCACTTTATATTGGATTCATAGATTACGAAAAGGCATTTGATAGTTTAGACAGAAGAATGCTTTGGAAGTTGCTGAGTCATTATGGAATCCCCATAAAGTTTATTAACCTGATAAAAACAATGTATGAAGGAACAAAATGTAGTGTGGTGCATGAAGGACAGCTTACAGAAGCATTTGAAATAAGAACAGGAGTAAGGCAAGGATGCCTTCTGTCTCCATTTCTCTTTCTACTGGCCATAGATTGGATTATGAAAATAACTCAAAACAACAGAAATGGGATCCAGTGGTCACTGACCAAACAACTTGATGATTTAGACTTTGCTGATGACATAGCTCTCCTATCACACAGCCACCAACAGATGCAAGATAAAATGAGTATATTAGATGAGAGATCACAACAGCTAGGACTAAAGATTAATAGAGATAAGACCAACATTATGAGAATTAATGCAGTTGGCAATAACCAAATAAAACTAGGAGAAATACCTCTACTAGACGTACAATCTTATATATATCTGGGCAGTAATATAGATAAAGAGGGAGGAACAGAAAACGATACCAAAATAAGGATATCAAAAGCAAGAGGAGCTTTCATTGCACTGGGAAACATATGGAAATCCAAAGAAATTAGGCTAAATACAAAAATACAAATTTTCAACTCCAATGTTAAGTCGGTTCTATTATATGGCTGTGAAACATGGAGAATAACAAAATTGACAATCACGAAGGTACAGACTTTCATTAATGGATGCTTGCGCAGAATAAAGGGATGGAAATGGCAGGACAAAGTCACTAACGTGGAATTATGGAAATGTACTGGTCAAATACCAGTGGATAAAGAAATACAGCGAAGACGATGGCGATGGATAGGACACACACTACGGAAACCAACTGAGAGTATTACACAACAGGCCCTTTTTTGGAATCCCCAGGGGAAAAGACAAAGAGGAAGACCAAGGAATTCTTGGAGAAGACAGATTGAAGCAGAGATGAAGATGATGGGGAAGACATGGAATGATCTTAAAAGAATTGCAAAAAACAGAACGACTTGGAAAGTGTTTGTTGAAGACCTATGCTCCACTGGGAGCTAAAAAGGTAGAAGAAGAACCAAATATTCTATAGTCCGTTCAGATTCGTTTGCCTAGACATTAATTTATTTTTTTCAAAAACTTATTGTTCATTTGCATTGATCTTTTGAAGTTAGGTTTAGAATACTAATGTCGCTATAAAAATATTTTTTTATCAAAGAAATGTGATCCAGTTTCAAAGATGCCTTATTTAACCTATATTAAAAAAAAGTTAATCGATATTATAAACACCGGCGGGATTATGTAGATGCTTACATCTCACAGCTGATTCTTTAGCATATAGGCATGACCTTCACGGCTGAATGCGCACCGTCCTAAAATAGTTATGTTTCCACTATAAATTTTTATAAGGAAATGGTACATATGAAATTTCCCGTTTAGCACAAAATGACATTTTAGCCGAAACCGGAAATTATGTGACGTCAAAATCACGGCCGTAGACTCGAGTTCGAGTCATAATTCAGAGGCAAATCTCAATATTTACAGAAAGGAGGCGGCACTATCCATATTATCTTCTGCAAGTCTATGTGAGAATGAATATAAAGGCAAAATATTTTACTGAGCATAACATTGCTATACAGATTTATCAATACTTCTGCAGAGAGCGTAAAAAGGGACATCTTTATTGTTCTTTATCAAACCCTGAGAAGAGAACAATGCATATTTTAGGTTTGTGTAAACGTTCATTTGATCGAATAGTTAAAGGAAGCGGATATTTATTGCCAACAAATGCAAGAAAGCAAGGAAGGAAAGAAACGTTAGACAGTTTTGATAAGGACCTAGTAAAAAGAGAAATCTGTCGAATGTTTGATATAAACGAAGAAGTGACACTTAGAAAGTTGAAGCTTTGGCTGAAAACTAACAACGACATTGAAATATCAAAAACTTCATTATGGAAAATATTAAGAAGTGCAGGCTTCACCTTTAGAAAGTATGCTGGTGGAAAAAACATTATTTGTGAGAAGCCACATCTAGTAGCTCTTAGAAGCAAGTATTTACGTGAAGTGAAGGAAATGCGCGAAAATGATTATGATATTGTTTATTTAGATGAAACTTGGATCAACGCTCATCATACAAATGAAAAGGAATGGCAGTTAGCAGATGGAAGTATTAAAAGATCAGTACCAAGCAGTAAAGGGCAACGTTTGATAGTTGCACATGCAGGTAGCAGACATAATGGGTTGTTGCAGAATGCTCATCTCGTTTTCATTTCAAAATCCATAGACAATAGAGACTACCACTCCGAAATGAATGGGCACATATTTAAAGACTGGATCGAGAAAAGTATCCTTCCAATATTAGATCAACCTTCTTGTCTGATAATGGACAATGCTTCGTACCATAACGTAGTTAACGTAGAAGATAGAATCCCAACATCATCAAGTACAAAAGATGCAATCAAAACGTGGCTCATAAAAGAACACATACAAGTTAACGACAGCTACTTGAAACCCGAATTGCTTAGCCTTGTAAAACAGACACAACGTACAAAGATATTTAAAATAGACAAGTTAATTCAAGAACATGGCCATAGATGTTTGAGACTACCTCCATATCATGCACACTTAAATCCTATAGAACTAGTTTGGGCAAAAGTTAAAGGACACGTAGCATATACAAATAAAACTTTCAAATTATGCGATGTTGAGACACTTACAAATCAGGCTCTATCAAATATAAATAAAGACTACTGGGTAAAATGTGAGGATCATGTGTTACGACAAGAAGAGGAATATTGGAAAAAGGATGGTTTGTTGTTTGTTCAGCCGAAAGCAGTAATCGACCTATTTGACTCGTCTGATTCTGAATGATCATTACTCTGATTAAGTCTACAGATAAATAGTTTGATTTGCAAAATTTCCTAGTTGATTTGTTAAACAGTTTATTGTTCAAGACCACCCAAGCAATCAAAAATATGTTATAAGCAAACCAACAACCATTACTTTGAATGGAAGCCTGCATGAGTCAGTACAGAAGTTCAGCTATCTTGGATCCACTATTACAGCCACACTTTCCTTAGATGAGGAACTAAATGTACGTATTTGAAAGGCAGCGACAACATTTGGGAAACTCACACCAAGAGCATGGAACTATATCAAATTGACTCTACGAACAAAAGTTCTATATATAATTTAAAATTTGTATACTTGCCACCAAGTAAAATTTTATGGACACGCCTATGGGTCATCGTTGCACTAGATTACTGTAAAACATTTTGATTAGGGTCAAAATAATAGTTACATGGGCAAAAATCAAAGGAATTCGCCGCTTTAAGAAAACCGTTATAGCTAGACATCGAGTAACACATATGTTCTCGTGACATGGACATTTTAACACCGTATGCCAAAAATCATGTGAAATCATCAAGAACTTTTTGAATTATAAATCATAACATCTCGGCAAACGAATCTGAACGGACTATAACTCTCTTCTTCGCATATTGTGTCCAAATACCAATTGTTTCTTTCTGATTTTTAGGAGCTCTCTTTTTGTAGAGGGCCTTTAAGTGTTCATTTAAAAGCTGAATAGGTCTAAAAACTGTCGATTGGGATCGAACCCGACATCTTATCCTCAACAGATCATTGCTCTTCTCCCTCGTTGCAGTGAAAGATACACTCAGTGTGACGGACCTATGGTTGCTGACGCTCTGGGTAAGCTGAACTTCCGCGGGCTTTTAAGGTTTAATTATAAACATTTTCACATGGAAAGAAACTAAAGATTTTTGAAAATCCTTGATGGCGCCCCTAAACACATAGCGCGCCTCGGGCAACTGCCGAGTTGCCAGTACCTTGAGCTAGCCCTGGATGTACCAAAGAAATTAGCGAATGCACCAGTTTTCTTCACTCTTGTTTCTGGGACTATCCATGATACGGATATTAACAAATGGATAATAATAATAACAATATGTATAACAAGCAACATAATTTTTTGTTTTAATTATTAAATGCATAACAAGTTTTAAGGCAAAATGCTTCTGGTAAAGAAAGTTTAAACGTAGCACTGTTCAAAATGGTACCCAACGATGGCAGATGGCATTTTGGGTGAAGTGCTCTCAAATTTAACAAAGGACACCTCACTGGGATAGAATTTAGTACATTCATCATTCAATACAGACGGATAGAATTCAGTAGATTCATCATTCAATACAGATGGATAGAATTCGGTAGATTCATCATTCAATACAGACGGATAGGATTCAGTAGATTCATCATTCAATACAGATGGATAGAATTCGGTACATTCATCATTCAATACAGACGGATAGAATTTAGTACATTCATCATTCAATACAGACGGATAGAATTCAGTAGATTCATCATTCAATACAGATGGATAGAATTCGGTAGATTCATCATTCAATACAGACGGATAGAATTCAATAGATTCATCATTCAATACAGACGGATAGAATTCGGTAGATTCATCATTAAATGACATTAAGACTAAAATTATGAGAATTACTGCCGTTTCTGATAGCCAAATAACAATAGGAGACAATAATAAAATAAAATTAAAATAAAATAAAAAAATAATACAGACGGATAGAATTCAGTAGATTCATCATTCAATTCAGACGGATAGAATTCAGTAGATTCATCATTAAATACAGACGGCAAATGATAAATAAATCGTCATTTAAGAAAGAAACCAACGGAAAGGTTTAGACAGCTCCTATTGATGGTCAATGGCACAATGGAGAGAGGAGGATTCCAGAATAATTAACTCAAAAAATAAATGAGTTCTTAAACAGACAAATGAATGAATTGGAAACCTTCCCGAGCTCTTATAAAAACCATATGTATGAGGGGTGTCTGGGTGGATAATATAATAATTGTTATGGCAATTAGTTATTACACGATGAGCATCATCATTATCGAGTGCCGTCTCCGCATCGAAGGTTGGCTACCATGGACCGCCATTCCACTCTGTCTCTTGCTTTGATGGTGCAGATTGTCATAGGTTGACTTGTCCATCTTTTGATGTTACTCGTCCATATAAGTCTTGGTCTGCCTCTGCCTCTTTTACCTTGTATTTTCCCTTCGAATATTACTTTTATTAGGCTGTTGCGTCTTTTAACATGCCCCACAAATTTCATTTGTCTTGTTATAATTGTGTTTAGTAGTTATCTTTTCATTTTTACTTGTTTTAAAACTTCATCGTTTGTTTTCTTTTCTTTCCATCCAATTCAGTTATCTTTTCATTTTTACTTGTTTTAAAACTTCATCGTTTGTTTTCTTTTCTTTCCATCCAATTCTACCTTTTCTTCTATAAATCCACATTTCAAAGGCTTCAATTTTCTGTTCTGTTTTCTTGTCTAATGTCGATGTTTCTGCACCATACATCATCATCATCAAGTACCGGGCCTACTGGTGTAGGTGATCATGTCTCTCCACAACTTTCGATCTCGACAGTTCTTTATCATTTCTGTTGTTGACCTTCTGCCAAGCCATTCTCTTAATCTGTCTGGTATTTTTTCTCTTTGCTTCCCTCTATATCTTCGTCCCTCAATTTTTCCACTTGTTACAATATATTTCAGTTGTTCTCTTCTCATTACATGGCAAAAAAATGATGATTGTTTCTTCCTAATATTGGAAATTAGTTCTCTTTTTGCTTTGACCTCTTTCAGAACATTTTCATTACTCTTCTTAACTGTCCATGATATCCTCAACATTCTTCTGTAAAACCACATTTCTACAGACTCCAGTGATTTTCTTGTCTGTTGTCCTATTGTCCGTGATTCACATCCATATGTTAAGACTGGCTCTACATAACATTTAAGAACTCTTTTTTCTTGTTTCTGTTGTCAAAAATGGATTGCACAGTATCTTCCTCATTTTTTAGAAAACTGATTTTGCCTGGGCCATTCTACATCTCACCTCTTTTGTATATCTTCCGTCTGAGGTTAACAAAGTTCCCAAATATTTAATTTCATTTACCTGTTTTAATATTGTTCCACTTGTCTTTATTTTGCACTGAGGTGATGTCTTTTTCTTGTTGTTACCATGACCTCTGTCTTTTTACTTTTAAGGCTGAGTCCTTTATTTTTGCTTTCTTTCACTATAATGTCAAACATTCCTTGTAACTCATTTTCACTCTTAGCGATTAAGACTGTATCATCAGCATACCTTAGATTATTTATGTACAATCTGCACCATACAGGAACACAATAAGCATTTTTTTTTCCCCAGGTGGAGATGGTCAATGTTTACTATGAGAAGACAGGTGGAACCAGAGATGAAAATGAGGAAGGCATGAACCTGTCTTAAGAGAATGACAAGAAACAGGATTGCTGGTAAAGTGTTTGTTGAAGACCTCAACCCCAAAGTGAGTTGAAAAGAAACTGAAAAACGACGATTATTTCTTAAAATTTCAGAATAAACACCTCGCTCAAAGTCGTATCAGGTATGCTTAAAGGTATTTATTTGTTTATCAAATATAATGTTATCATATGTTAAGTACCTTCCACGCTTGCTGTGAAAAAACATGATCGGCCGGCCCACGGGTCGCATATATCTCACTTCTGCACTGCAATGGAGGCATCAGCCACTGTAGAGCCTGACCTTTGTTAAATGTTTTTTTTTATAAGTGTTATCAAAATGGAGTTAGTATGGTAAAATGTCAGACAAATGGCATGATAAATATCAAACAGGAAAAGCTGTAAACATTCTTCCAGCTACAAGTGTTTAGTCAACAATGCAACGATTCTGCTATTGATTTTGTATTCTGCTTTCGTTGGATAAAATTTGATTGGCTGATGTAATTCGAAATAACATGAACTAAGAATGTTTGAAGCTATATGCAGACCACAGCCAGTTCTATAGTTTTATTAAGGTCTACGGGCTGGGAGAGTTTTCATGAACCCACCAAAAGCTTGTGAGGTTTTCAGCTATGGGAGCTATAGAGTTGGTTGTGTTGTGTGTGAGCTAATAGTCAACTGTAGAGATGGTTGTGTTGTGAGCCAATAGTCGACTGTAGAGTTGGTTGTGTTGTGAGCTAATAGTCAACTGTAGAGATGGTTGTGTTGTGAGCTAATAGTCGACTGTAGAGTTGGTTGTGTTGTGAGCTAATAGTCAACTGTAGAGTTGGTTGTGTTGTGAGCTAATAGTCAACTGTAGAGTTGGTTGTGTTGTGAGCTAATACTCAACTTTAGAGTTGACTGTGATGTGAGCTAATAGTCAAAAGTAGAGTTGATCGTGTTGAAAGCTAATAGTCAACTGTAGAGTTGGTTGTGTTGAAAGCTAATAGTCAACTGTAGAGTTGGTTGTGTTGTGAGCTAATAGTGAACTGTAGAGTTGGTTGTGTTGTGAGCTAAAAGTCAACTGTAGAGTTGGTTGTGTTGTGAGGTAAAAGTCAACTGTAGAGATTGCCGTGTTGTGAGCTAATAGTCAAAAGTAGAGTTAGTCGTGTTGAAAGCTAATAGTCAACTGTTGAGTATGTTGTGTTGTGAGCTAATAGTCAAATGTAGAGTTGGTTGTGTTCTGAGCAAATAGTCAACGGTAGACTTGGTTGTGTTGTGAGCTAATAGTCAACTGTAGAGTTGGTTGAGTTGTGAGCTAATAGTCAACTGTAGAGTTAGCCGTGTTGTGAACTAATAGTCAACTGTAGAGTTGGTTGTGTTCTGAGCTAATAGACAACTGTAGAGTTGGTTGTGTTGTGAGCTAATAGTCAAAACTAGAGTTGACAGTGTTGTGAGCTAATAGTCAACTGTAGAGTTGGTTGTGTTGTGAGCCAATAAACAAAAGTAGAGTTGGTTGAGTTGTGAGCTAATAGTCAACTGTAGAGTATGTTGTATTGTGAGCTAATAGTCAACGGCAGAGTTGGTTGTGTTGTGAGCTAATAGTCAACTGTAGAGTTGGTTGTGTTGTGAGGTAATAGTCAACTGTAGAGTTGGCCGTGTTGTGAACTAATAGTCAACTGTAGAGTTGGTTGTGATGTGAGCTAATAGTCAACTGCAGAGTTGACTATTAGCTCACATTATAATAATAATCTAAATAAACTGACTAATAGTCAGTGTTGTAGAGTTGGTTGTGTTGTGAGCTAATAGTAAACTGTAGAGTTGGTTGTGTTGTGAGCTAATAGTCAACTGTAGATTTGGTTGTGTTGTGAGCTAATAGTCAATTGTAGAAGTATTTGTGTTGTGAGCTAATAGTCAAAAGTAGAGTTGGTTGTGTTGTGAGCTAATAGTCAACTGTAGAGTTGGTTGTGATGTGAGCTAATAGTCAACTGTAGAGTTTGTTATGATGTGAGCTAATAGTCAACTGTAGAGTTGGATCTGTTGACAATTAATAGTCAACTGTAGAGTTGGTTGAGATGTGAGCTAATATTCAACTGTAGAGTTGGTTGTGATGTGAGCTAATAGTCAACTGTAGAGTTGGTTGTGTTGTGAGCTAATAGTCAACTGTAGATTTGGTTGTGTAGTGAGCTAATAGTCAACTGTAGAGTTGGTTGTGTAGTGAGCTAATAATCAAAAGTAGAGTTGATTGTGATGTGAGCTAATAGTCAAAAGTAGAGTTGGTTGTGATGTGAGTTAATAGTCAAATGTATAGTTGATTGTGATGTGAGCTAATAGTCAACTGTATGGTTGGCCGTGTTGTTAGCTAATAGTCAACTGTAGAGTTGGTTGTGTAGTGAGCTAATAGTCAAAAGTAGAGTTGGTTGTGATGTGAGCTTATAGTCAAAAGTAGAGTTGGTTGTGATGTGAGCTAATAGTCAACTGTAGAGTTGATTGTGTTGTGAGCTAATAGTCAACTGTAGAGTTGGCCGTGTTGTGAACTAATAGTCAACTATAGAGTTGGTTGTGTTGTGAGATAAAAGTCAAAAGTAGAGTTGGTCGTGTTGAAAGCTAATAGTCAACTGTAGATTTGGTTGTGTTGTGAGCTAATAGTCAACTGTAGAGTTGGTTGTGATGTGAGCTAATAGTCAACTGTAGAGTTGGTTGTGTTATGAGGTAATAGTCAACTGTAGAGTTGCTCGTGTTGAAAGCTAATAGTCAACTGTAGAGTTGTTTGTGTTGTGAGGTAATAGTCAACTGTAGAGTTGGTTGTGATGTGAGCTAATAGTCAAAAGTAGAGTTGGTTGTGATGTGAGGTAATAGTCAACTGTAGAGTTGCTCGTATTGAAAGCTAATAGTCAACTGTAGAGTTGATTGTGTTGTGAGCTAATAGTCAACTGTAGAGTTCGTTGTGTAGTGAGCTAATAGTCAAAAGTAGAGTTGGTTGTGATGTGTGCTAATAGTCAAAAGTAGAGTTGGTTGTGATGTGAGCTAATAGTCAACTGTATAGTTGATTGTGATGTGAGCCAATAGTGAACTGTAGGGTTGGCCGTGTTGTTAGCTAATAGTCAACTGTAGAGTTGACTGTGTTGTGAGCTAATAGTCAACTGTAGAGTTGGCTGTGATGTGAGCTAATAGTCAACTGTAGAGTTGGCTGTGATGTGAGCTAAAAGTCAACTGTAGAGTTGGTTTTGATGTGAGCTAATAGTCAACTGTAGAGTTGGCCTTGTTGTAATGTAAAAGTCAACTGTAGAGTTGGTTGTGTTGTGAGCTAATAGCCAACTGTAGAGTTGGCTGTGATGTGAGCTAATAGTCAACTGTAGAGTAAGCTGTGATGTGAGCTAATAGTCAACTGTAGAGTTGGCTGTGATGTGAGCTAATAAACTGTAGAGTTGGTTGTGTAGTGAGCTAATAGTCAAAAGTAGAGTTGGTTGTGATGTGAGCTAATAGTCAACTGTATATTTGATTGTGATGTGAGCTAATAGTCAACTGTGGGGTTGGCCGTGTTGTTAGCCAATAGTCAACTGTAGAGTTGGTTGTGTTGTGGGCTAATAGTCAAATATAGAGTTGGTTGTGTAGTGAGCTAATAGTCAACTGTAGAGTTGGTTGTGATGTGAGCTAATAGTCAACAGTAGAGTTGGTTGTGTTGTGAGCTAATAGTCAACTGTAGAGTTGGTTGTGTTGTGAGGTAAAAGTCAACTGTAGAGATTGCCGTGTTGTGAGCTAATAGTCAAAAGTAGAGTTAGTCGTGTTGAAAGCTAATAGTCAACTGTTGATTATGTTGTGTTGAATGCTAATAGTCAAATGTAGAGTTGGTTGTGTTCTGAGCAAATAGACAACGGTAGACTTGGTTGTGTTGTGAGCTAATAGTCAACTGTAGAGTTGATTGTGTAGTGAGCTAATGGTCAAAATTAGAGTTGGTTGTGATGTGAGCTAATAGTAAATTGTAGGGTTGGCCGTGTTGTTAGCTAATAGTAAACTGTAGAGTTGGCTATGTTGTGAGCTAATAGTTAACTGTATAGTTGGCTGTGATGTGAGCTAATAGTCAACTGTAGAGTTGGTTTTGATGTGAGCTAATATTCAACTGTAGAGTTGGCCGTGTTGTAAGGTAAAAGTCAACTGTAGAGTTGACTGTGTTGTGAGCTAATAGTTAACTGTAGAGTTGGCTGTGATGTGAGCTAATAGTCAACTGTAGAGTTTGCTGTGATGTGAGCTAATAGTCAACTGAAGAGTTTGCTGTGATGTGAGCTAATAGTCAACTGAAGAGTTTGTTGTGATGTGAGCTAATAGTCAACTGTAGAGTTGGTGTGATGTGAGCTAATAGTCTACTGAAGAGTTTGTTGTGATGTGAGCTAATAGTCAACTGTAGAGTTGGTCGTGTTGAAAGCTATAGTCAACTGAGAGTTGACTGTGTTGTGAGCTAATAGTTAACTGTAGAGTTGGCTGTGATGTGAGCTAATAGTCAACTGTAGAGTTTGCTGTGATGTGAGCTAATAGTCAACTGAAGAGTTTGTTGTAATGTGAGGTAATAGTCAACTATAATGTTGGCTGTGATGTGAGCTAATAGTCAACTGTAGAGTTGGTTGTGATGTGAGCTAATAGTCAACTGTAGAGTTGGTCGTGTTGAAAGCTAATAGTCAACTGAGAGTTGATTGTGTTGTGAGCTAATAGTCAACTGTAGAGTTGGTTGTGATGTGAGCTAATGGTCAACTGTAGAGTTGGTTGTGATGTGAGCTAATAGTCAACTGAAGAGTTTGTTGTGATGTGAGCTAATAGTCAACTGTAGAGTTGGTGTGATGTGAGCTAATAGTCTACTGAAGAGTTTGTTGTGATGTGAGCTAATAAACTGTAGAGTTGGTTGTGTTGTGAGCTTATAGTCAAAACTAGAGTTGGCAGTGTTGTGAGCTAATAGTCAACTGTAGAGTATGTTGTGTTGTGAGCTAATAGTCAAAAGTAGAGAAGTCGTGTTGAAAGCTAATAGTCAACTGTAGATTTCCTTGTGTTCTGAGCTAATAGTCAACTGTAGAGTTGGTTGTGTTCTGAGCTAATAGTCGAGTGTAGAGTTAGTTGTGTTGTGAGCTAATAGTCAACCATAGAGTTGGTTGTGTTGTGAAGTAATAGTCAACTGTAGAGTTGGCCGTGTTAAGAACTAATAGTCAACTGTAGAGTTGGTTGTGATGTGAGCTTATAGTCAACTGTAGAGTTGGTTGTGTAGTGAGCTAATAGTGAACTGTAGAGTTGTTTGTGTTGTGAGCTAATAGTCAAAAGTAGAGTTGATCGTGTTGAAAGCTAATAGTCAATTGTACAGTTGGCCGTGTTGTGAGCTAATAGTCAACTGTAGAGTTGATTGTGTAGTGAGCTAATGGTCAAAATTAGAGTTGGTTGTGATGTGAGCTAATACACTGTAGTAAATTGTAGGGTTGGCCGTGTTGTTAGCTAATAGTAAACTGTAGAGTTGGCTATGTTGTGAGCTAATAGTTAACTGTATAGTTGGCTGTGATGTGAGCTAATAGTCAACTGTAGAGTTGGTTTTGATGTGAGCTAATATTCAACTGTAGAGTTGGCCGTGTTGTAAAGTAAAAGTCAACTGTAGAGTTGACTGTGTTGTGAGCTAATAGTTAACTGTAGAGTTGGCTGTGATGTGAGCTAATAGTCAACTGTAGAGTTTGCTGTGATGTGAGCTAATAGTCAACTGTAGAGTTGGTTGTAATGTGAGGTAATAGTCAACTATAGAGTTGGCTGTGATGTGAGCTAATAGTCAACTGTAGAGTTGGTTGTGATGTGAGCTAATAGTCAACTGTAGAGTTGGTCGTGTTGAAAGCTAATAGTCAACTGAGAGTTGATTGTGTTGTGAGCTAATAGTCAACTGTAGAGTTGGTTGTGATGTGAGCTAATGGTCAACTGTAGAGTTGGTTGTGATGTGAGCTAATAGTCAACTGAAGAGTTTGTTGTGATGTGAGCTAATAGTCAACTGTAGAGTTGGTTGTGATGTGAGCTAATAGTCTACTGAAGAGTTTGTTGTGATGTGAGCTAATAGTCAACTGTAGAGTTGGTTGTGTTGTGAGCTTATAGTCAAAACTAGAGTTGGCAGTGTTGTGAGCTAATAGTCAACTGTAGAGTATGTTGTGTTGTGAGCTGATAGTCAAAAGTAGAGGAAGTCGTGTTGAAAGCTAATAGTCAACTGTAGATTTCCTTGTGTTCTGAGCTAATAGTCAACTGTAGAGTTGGTTGTGTTCTGAGCTAATAGTCAAGTGTAGAGTTGGTTGTGTTGTGAGCTAATAGTCAACCATAGAGTTGGTTGTGTTGTGAAGTAATAGTCAACTGTAGAGTTGGCCGTGTTAAGAACTAATAGTCAACTGTAGAGTTGGTTGTGATGTGAGCTTATAATCAACTGTAGAGTTGGTTGTGTAGTGAGCTAATAGTGAACTGTAGAGTTGTTTGTGTTGTGAGCTAATAGTCAAAAGTAGAGTTGATCGTGTTGAAAGCTAATAGTCAATTGTACAGTTGGCCGTGTTGTGAGCTAATAGTCAACTGTAGAGTTGGTTGTGATGTGAGCTAATAGTCAACTGTAGAGGTTGTTGTGTTATGAGGTAATAGTCAACTGTAGAGTTGCTCGTGTTGAAAGTTAATAGTCAACTGTAGAGTTGTTTGTGTTGTGAGGTAATAGTCAACTGTAGAGTTTGTTGTGATGTGAGCTAATAGTCAAAATTAGAGTTGGTTGTGATGTGAGGTAATAGTCAACTGTAGAGTTGCTCGTGTTGAAAGCTAACAGTCAACTGTAGAGTTGATTGTGTTGTGAGCTAATAGTCAACTGTAGAGTTGGTTGTGATGTGAGCTAATAGTCAACTGTAGAGTTGGTTGTGATGTGAGCTAATAGTCAACTGTAGAGTTGGTTGTGATGTGAGCTAATAATCAACTGTAGAGTTTGTTGTGATGTGAGCTAATAGTCAACTGTAGTGTTGGTCGTGTTGAAAGTTAATAGTCAATTGTAGAGTTGGTTGTGTTGTGAGCTAATAGACAACTGTAGAGTTGGTTGTGTAGTGAGCTAATATTCAACTGTAGAGGTTGTTGTGTAGTGAGCTAATAGTCAACTTTAGAGTTGGTTGTGATGTGAGCTAATAGTCAAAAGTAGAGTTAGTTGTGATGTGAGCTAATAGTCAACTGTAGAGTTGGTTGTGATGTGAGCTAATAGTCAACTGTAGAGTTGGTCGTGTTGAAAGCTAATAGTCAACTGAGAGTTGATTGTGTTGTGAGCTAATAGTCAACTGTAGAGTTGGTTGTGATGTGAGCTAATGGTCAACTGTAGAGTTGGTTGTGATGTGAGCTAATAGTCAACTGAAGAGTTTGTTGTGATGTGAGCTAATAGTCAACTGTAGAGTTGGTTGTGATGTGAGCTAATAGTCTACTGAAGAGTTTGTTGTGATGTGAGCTAATAGTCAACTGTAGAGTTGGTTGTGTTGTGAGCTTATAGTCAAAACTAGAGTTGGCAGTGTTGTGAGCTAATAGTCAACTGTAGAGTATGTTGTGTTGTGAGCTGATAGTCAAAAGTAGAGGAAGTCGTGTTGAAAGCTAATAGTCAACTGTAGATTTCCTTGTGTTCTGAGCTAATAGTCAACTGTAGAGTTGGTTGTGTTCTGAGCTAATAGTCAAGTGTAGAGTTGGTTGTGTTGTGAGCTAATAGTCAACCATAGAGTTGGTTGTGTTGTGAAGTAATAGTCAACTGTAGAGTTGGCCGTGTTAAGAACTAATAGTCAACTGTAGAGTTGGTTGTGATGTGAGCTTATAGTCAACTGTAGAGTTGGTTGTGTAGTGAGCTAATAGTGAACTGTAGAGTTGTTTGTGTTGTGAGCTAATAGTCAAAAGTAGAGTTGATCGTGTTGAAAGCTAATAGTCAATTGTACAGTTGGCCGTGTTGTGAGCTAATAGTCAACTGTAGAGTTGGTTGTGATGTGAGCTAATAGTCAACTGTAGAGGTTGTTGTGTTATGAGGTAATAGTCAACTGTAGAGTTGCTCGTGTTGAAAGTTAATAGTCAACTGTAGAGTTGTTTGTGTTGTGAGGTAATAGTCAACTGTAGAGTTTGTTGTGATGTGAGCTAATAGTCAAAATTAGAGTTGGTTGTGATGTGAGGTAATAGTCAACTGTAGAGTTGCTCGTGTTGAAAGCTAACAGTCAACTGTAGAGTTGATTGTGTTGTGAGCTAATAGTCAACTGTAGAGTTGGTTGTGATGTGAGCTAATAGTCAACTGTAGAGTTGGTTGTGATGTGAGCTAATAGTCAACTGTAGAGTTGGTTGTGATGTGAGCTAATAATCAACTGTAGAGTTTGTTGTGATGTGAGCTAATAGTCAACTGTAGTGTTGGTCGTGTTGAAAGTTAATAGTCAATTGTAGAGTTGGTTGTGTTGTGTGCTAATAGACAACTGTAGAGTTGGTTGTGTAGTGAGCTAATATTCAACTGTAGAGGTTGTTGTGTAGTGAGCTAATAGTCAACTTTAGAGTTGGTTGTGATGTGAGCTAATAGTCAAAAGTAGAGTTAGTTGTGATGTGAGCTAATAGTCAACTGTAGAGTTGGCCGTGTGCTAAGGTAAAAGTCTACTGTAGAGTTGGTTGTGTTGTGAGCTAATAGTCAACTGTAGAGTTGGCCGTGTGCTAAGATAAAAGTCTACTGTAGAGTTGGTTGTGTTGTTAGCTAATAGTCAACTGTAGAGTTGGCTGTGATGTGAGCTAATAGTCAACTGTAGAGTTGGCCGTGTGCTAAGGTAAAAGTCTACTGTAGAGTTGGTTGTGTTGTTAGCTAATAATCAACTGTAGAGTTGGCTGTGATGTGAGCTAATAGTCAACTGTAGATTTGGTTGTGTTGTGAGCTAATAGTCAACTGTAGAGTTGGCTGTGATGTGAGCTAATAGTCAACTGTAGAGTTGGTTGTGATGTGAGCTAATAGTCAACTGTAGATTTGGTTGTGATGTGAGCTAATAGTCAACTGTAGAGTTGGCTGTGATGTGAGCTAATAAACTGTAGAGTTGGTTGTGTAGTGAGCTAATAGTCAAAAGTAGAGTTGGTTGTGATGTGAGCTAATAGTCAACTGTATAGTTGATTGTGATGTGAGCTAATAGTCAACTGTAGGGTTGGCCGTGTTGTTAGCCAATTGTCAACTGTAGAGTTGGTTGTGTTGTGGGCTAATAGTCAAATATAGAGTTGGTTGTGTTGTGAGCTAATAGTCAACTGTAGAGTTGGTTGTGATGTGAGCTAATAGTCAACAGTAGAGTTGGTTGTGTTGTGAGCTAATAGTCAACTGTAGAGTTGGTTGTGTTGTGAGGTAAAAGTCAACTGTAGAGATTGCCGTGTTGTGAGCTAATAGTCAACTGTAGAGTCGGCTGTGATGTGAGCTAATAGTCAACTGTTGAGTCGGCTGTGATGTGAGCTAATAGTCAACTGTAGAGTCGGCTGTGTTGTGAGCTAATAGTCAACTGTAGAGTCGGCTGTGATGTGAGCTAATAGTCAACTGTAGAGTCGGCTGTTATGCGAACTAATAGTCAACTAGAGAAGACTGTGATGCGAGCTCCTGAAGTCATTTTTACCCACAACCGCCTCTGTTCGCGATGTTGAAAACGTCACAAGCTTTGAGTGATCCCTTCCAGCCCACGGGCCTTAGATATAGTTGTATATGATGCAAATTCAAGAATTTTTGCGACCTACTAAAGCAACTAGATACAAAAGTAGAGCCTCGAACAATGTCAATTCTAAATCTGTTGCTAAAGAATCTGAACAAACGTCTTGCTAGTTATGGAACGTGCTCATTGTAAAAATAAACGAACATTGTAAAATTCCCAAAATGCGGGCAACATATAATTATAAACATTTTCCCAAGGTGTGGGGGGCTAAACATTTTGGAAGATCCTTGGTAGCGCAATCAGAAATCCCAGATTACCAGAAGTATTTTTCTCGATAAATTTGAAGAAACAAAATAGAATGTCTAGTTTACACATATAAAGGTATGACCTATAAGCGACCATCTATTAAATAGGATTAGCAGGGGAATCAAGAGAACTGGTAATAAACACACTCGCCCAACGTTTTATTTTTTAACACTTAGGTTTTATCACACTCGTCCAGTGTTTTGTTTTTCAATACCTAGGTTTTATCACACTTGCCAAACGTTTTGTTTTTTAACACCTAGGTTTTATCACACTCGCCCAACGTTTTTTTTTTACACTTTTTATTACATTAGTTATTATAGTGAAAGAAAGCAAAAATAAAGGACTCAGTCTTAATAGCACACATAATTAAAGCACGCCAAATAAAACAAACAAATACGATGTTTTTCTATATAATTTTATTTTCACAATAAAACATAAATTTATTTTAATACATCATCATCAACGTGGGCAAGACATGTTACACATACAAGTATTTATATTTGAACAGTGATGATTTAAATAGTACAAGTATGAATACAAAACAACTGAAAAAGTACACATCTTAGCTTCCCCACGACATGCACCAGGGTTGCAAACTGCCGTCGGTGTCAATCCGCTAGACTGGAGCCAAAATCCGCAATTTTCCGCCAGATTGTCCGAAAAATTACGCCAGAATTTCCGCCAGATTTTCCAAAAATATTTCCAGACTTTATTACTTAGGAAACTTACATTAAATTATTATTTATCTACGTACTATTTTATTATTATTATTATTATTATTACGCATCTCCAAACCAAATGGGAGAGTAAATTTAAAGAAAAATAATTATTTTTTCGATTTGTAACAGCACAACTACAACTATATTAATACATGTAGAAACTAACTTAATTTGGCAACATAAAAATAATTTGAAAGACAAAGAAATTGCAAAGTGTCCAGTTTTCGTGAAGAGAAAAATGCAACACTGGCCGACTGATGCTTCTTTGATTTGCTGTGAGAAAGAAGATCCCAATATTTCGATGCCAATACACATTTACAAAACTTGCATCTAGCTTTGTCAGCACTACCCGGGACTTCTAAGATCCAATCTATAGGGTCCACTTCATTTAGCCCACTCTTTGCGAAATCGTTGCTGATATTGAGGTGTCATATCTTTATGCTGTAATGTGAATGTACGTTGCTGATAGTTAAAGCCACATGTATAATATGGAATTACCAAAAATTTAACTCTCTTATAGCGGTAGGGCGTTGAACCTACACAATTTGAAATAAATATGGATTTGATATTCACGTAGAAAGAAACACGTTGCTGAACACTCACACGGACTGTAAACAAATCCTCAGTTTGAAATATTAGACTTGCTAATTAATGGTGACATACTTGACTTAACACCATGACTAAAAATCATCAGTTCTTCAACAATTTATTTCCAAAGTAGAAAAGTTTCAGTTTCAAACCGAAAGTCTCTACTACAATACTCTACTAAATTTTCTATTGGTCAGAACGAAAGTGATATAATGACGCAGTACGTACATAATTTAACTTGTCACAAAAGCGCTACAGACGCTCTTAGTTTGTGTTTTGACCACGATAAGGCTAATTTTAGTCGATTATCGTGATTTAAAAAATCCGCGATTTGCCGCTGTCATTCAAAATAAATCCGCTAGAAATTCCGCCAGGCGGATTCATTATTTTTTGGCCGCTGGGCGCTGCTCCATTTCCGCTAGATTTAGCGGAAAATCTGCTAAGTTTGCAACCCTGCGCGCATGACGCATTAGCCGGCAGAAATATCGGCGACGCTTTCAAATCACGATCTAAGGAGGCCGTCCTGCGGTTATTAGACGGGGCCGTAGACCACCTGACTGGTAACAACCAATCAGGAAGTGGTTTACGACGCCTAATCAGAAAGCGAGTAGAGAAAGGCGGCACCACCTGGAGAACCCGTTACGAAGAGAATAAAACCATCATCTAGACAGTCCCCCCTTCATTCTGCAACCAAAGAGGAGGACGAAGCTGTCGGCACCAAAGGACATTTTCGATTAATGACGTCTCTCATTCACCCCGTCATGTGAATGTCTTCACTCTGGTTTGGATTTATTTAGCGTTCCACCAACTCAGACTGATGTAGACTCGGGCCAATTTACTGAAATTCTACCTCTTGCCGGCTTAGCGCATGGAGCTCCCATCAAGTTTTTATTTCTGGAAACACTGAAGAGTATCTAGATCTTTTCAACACGTTTTTGCAACTGCGGGCGAGGATCACCCGCCCGAATGGTGAAAGTTTACCGTCGGATGCCCATGTAGGACCAGTCAACAATTATCTTCACAGTCTATTTTCACAAGTCGACGTATCTCTGAATGACACATTGATTACACCTTCTGAGAATACCTATCCAGTTAGAGCAGTGTTCGAGACTACACTAAACTATGGGAGGATGCGAAAACAGGGTACTTGACGGCCGCTCTGTTCTACAAAGACACAGCCGGCCACCATGATGATATGCAGGATAACGAGGGATTTAAAATACGGCGTGGTTTGTTTTCGTGTAGTAAAGAGGTTAAATTGATGGGTCGTCTGCACTCTGATCTCTTTGTGCAGGATCGTTACATGTTAAACAGAGTGGATGTAAAGATTAAACTCACACCCTGTAATGACGTGTTCAACGTCATTGCTCAGGATAGGTTTGTGGATTATAAGAGTGTAATCAAATATGCTGCCCTCGTGGTCAGGAAAGCTAAGATAAACCCAGCAATTTCTCTGGCCCACGTAAAGGCTCTTTTAAGTGGGAGTGTTCGGTACCCAGCCAATCGGGTTACGATCAAAACATTTGCCATTGCTAGCGGCATGTTTTCCAACAACCAAGACAATTTATTCTTGTCTCAAACCCCAACACGTATAGCAATATGTCTAATTACCGCCAGTGCCTTTAATGGAGTTTATGACACTAATCCGTTCAATTTTCAACACTTTGGTTTGACTTATATGAACCTGACGGTTGATGGGAGATGTGTTTCAGGAACGCCCCTAACTATGGACTTCGAACGCAATCACTATGCGCGAGACATTTTTGGTACAAATTTGGCCATGGGACTGATTGGTAGATACGCTGGAAATGGTGTTGATTATCAACAGTTCAAGGACGGCTTTTGTCTATTTGGTTTTAACCTCTCCCCCAGTCTGCTAGACGGATACCAGTTTGAGCTATCCAAAAGCGGACCCTTGTCGACAGAGCTCAAGTTCGCCGCCCCCACAACAACTCCCCTACAATTATTGTCTGTAGTTGGATTCAGTACTCGAGGTGTCCAAGACACGATAGGTTCTAATAGACTACGCTGTTTTGAGAAAATGAACACAGGGGATATTTACAGTCTCTTGATGTTCGATGTTTTCATTCCACGTTGTTCCCTTGTTAGTGTCCTCCCTCGAAAACAGTTACCGTTCATCATCGGCCCAACCAAGACAGCAGCCTTTGTCATAAACCCGACCCTGCCCACAGACTAGATGAACAACGGTTTTGGACAAATAGAGTATTTCGATTCCTACGGTTTACCTCCCAGGCACATTGATATTTTAAACTTTATCGAGCAGAATACACATGTTCCATTCGTCTGCAACCCACGAGTGTTACAAGATTTGTTTAGCAACACGTGTGATCTATATTGTGTTTATTATATAATTTTAAAGGGTCGTGGTGCGAGCATTAACAGAATTATCATGCCATTTTCAACGAGACTACATATTAACGACCGTATCATTTATCGTTTGATGACTCCATGGATGCATCGGCTTCGTGGAACAAACTTCGCGTGACTCATGGTATATGGTGGCTGTCTGAAAATGTCTCAACACGTCCAATAACGTATTGCATTAGTTACTATAAATAGACGGGCCACGCCCCCTTGATACATCGTATAAAGGGCAGTCATCAACTGAAAGATCCTAGAGACCTGAATGCCCTGAGTGATTTAATTTCCACGCAATCGCCAATTACCTATGCCGTCTTTGATCAAGGATTTGTCAAAATGGAGGGTGGTTGTGTTTTGAATGCTAATCAACCTTCCTATGCACCAGTTTTTGATAGACATTTAACTCAAACAGACAGATCCAACAAAGGAAGGAAGCCTACATGATTAAATTTAATCGATTTTGCAGCAGGACAGTGACATTTTAAAAATTATTTATCATATACACATGACTATGTTGTCATATGTGTACTTTTTCAGTTGTTTTGTATTCATACTTGTACTATTTAAATCATCACTGTTCAAATATAAATACTTGTATGTGTAATATTTGTTGCCCACGTTGATGATGATGTGTTAAAATAAATTTATGTTTTATTGTGAAAATAAAATTATATATAAAAACACCACATTTGTTTTATTTTGCTTGCTTTAATTTGTTTAATTTTAAAATTATTTAAGCCTATTCATACTTGCTGTATTAAAATAGCGAAGGTAGAAGACAACAGTAACAGGTCTATGACATTTTCAGTTTCCTGATTGAGTAGACATCCGGGTCATCATTCCATCATTCAAGCACACTAACTCTACCGCTAGCAACAGCAATAGGATAGGAGGAAGGAAAGAAGGAAGACGACCGTGGTCACTAGATGGATCAGATGTAAAGTCGATCACTACCGTGAAATTCTAGTACACTCTAGCTCCTAACTCTACTAAGCATGAAAGTTACATCTTTGTCATAACTCTACTAAATGAAAGTAACGCTAGTTCCACAACTACCACTACAACAACTGCTACAATTACTACTATTACTACTACTGCTACTACTACTTCAACTACAAGTTACAATGGAGGGAGGAATGGAATTCTAGTACAGGCCAAGTCCTAACTCTACTACTCATGAAAGTTACTTACGCCCCCCTGTCAAAAACACTAATATAAAATACTACTACTACTGCTACTCATCAAATTTACGCCCCTGACATAAGCTCACTAATAGAATATCATAGTCCATTAATTTACCGTCTTTCTAAAACAATGCCACAACAGTAGACAGCTGATAAACTCATTAGCGCGCCCCAGCGGTCAGTCTCCCGGGCAAGCGCTCAATTTATCCTTTAATATCCTTCTGCCGTTCAGGTGTTAAACTCATTAGCGCAGCTCATGTAGACGGCTAGAGCGGTTTAAGTTACTCAAGCGAAATATTTCACAGAGAAACGGATCTTTGACAGCATACCTGCTAAAGTCATTAACGCGGCCTGCATGTGTTTCTGTAGGTTTTGGTTACGCTTTTGGCGGGTAAGTGCTAAAGTCATTAACTCCGTGTTACGGACAAACGGTCAATTTGGACATTAATACATTTCATGTTTTGATGCTTCCACGTGTTGAACGCATTAGCGAGCCTGTCGCTACTAGTTGGCCAAGCATTGAGTAAGATATTATCATTAGCTACAAAGAAGCTTTAGGTATATATTAAAAGTTGTCTTGAGGTCTAATGCAGGTACCTGCTAAACTCATTAACGCACTTCGTGTACATACCAAAGCATGTGTAAGTGTTACGGACAAACATTGAGTACGTTGTTACCTTTAGATGCAAATAAATTTTAGGTATAAATTAAAAATTGTCTTGAATAACTACAAGTTTGTTTTGAAAGTACAAAACTATGTTACCCCGTCGGCGACACATTGATGTGATCACTGTAACCAGTGATGGAAAATGTACAACTGAAATAAACAAAAGTATAGGAATGGCAAAAAGCAATTTTAATGAAAAAACAGAACAGAAAATTGAAGCCTTTGAAATGTGGATTATATAATAGAAGAATAGGTAGAATTGGATGGAAAAAAAGAAAACAAACGATGAAGTCTTAAAACAACTAAAAATGAAAGAGAACTACCAAATGCAATTCAAACAAGACAAATAAGATTTTGGGTCATGTTAAAAGTCACAACAGCCTACTAAAAGTAATCTTGGAAGGGAAAATACAATGTAAAAGAAGCAGACCAAGGCTAACGTAGACGAGTAACATCAAAAGATGGACAAGTCAGCCTATGATATTCTGCACCATCAAAGGAAGAGACAGAGCGGAATGGTGCTCCATAGTAGCCAACCTCCGATGTGGAGACGGCACTCAATGATGATGAATGAAATGGACATTGCATCTAATTAAACTTGGCAAGAAGTATTGATGTCCCTTTTCTCTGGTGGAGAGGTGGAAATTTAACAGTTTGGAAAAGAAATCCCATTCTTAAACATAACAAGCAATTGCAGTGCTGGTCTCTCTCTCTCTTTCTCTTTCTCTCTCTTTCTCTCTCTTTCTCTCTCTCTCTCTCTCTCTCTCTCTATTTCCCTTTCTCTCTTTCCCGCCTCCTGCGTTACTGTTTGAGGGTTATCGCTCTCCTTCCCTTTGCTCTGCAGAGAAGAAATATTTCTATGTAGTCTTTTGTTGACGACTTTTCTGGATGTTCCCGGTGTAATGTACCACTTTTGTCGTTCAAGACGATCGTTCTCATATTAACAACCACTGTTGTGTTATCATGCCACTTTTCAACAATCGCCTGCAATCCAACTAAAACAGTGTACTGATCTATAAATTCAACATTGGAAATGTCCCCCTTAGCTTCGTTTTCTTCCCTGAACACACCAAAAGTATAGAAAAAAGCAAGATGACTTGGGCGCACAACAGAACGCATTCATATATAATTTGTTTTTCACTACGCATGCGCAATTCAAATGTAGAAACATTGTTCAAACCGCGGATCGAAATTATCTAGAATTAAGATGTTCAGACTCTGGAACATTCAAAGTTAGGATGTTCCAAGAACGAGGCTTCACTGCGCTTTCTCATGATATCTGAAGCTCTTAACCACATTTGTTATAGTATTCTTATTCTGGTTTCCGGTCTTGTATCTCCTTCTTGAAATATGCATCTTCACTACATGAAGTGATTCACATCTTTCATTGATTTATATTTTCTGGGTAGTTAGAAATCTCATTACTTTATTCTTATATTAGTTTATGTCCCATTTTCTTTATGTCAACCATTAAAAACAAGTCATCTGCTTTTTTCCCCCTTGCAACTTGTTTACATTGCCATTAATAAAAACCATACGGCCGAATAGAAGTCCTCTGAGCCAAATTTATCCATGCTATTGCATTTGCACATTTGTAACATGAATAGCCATTTCCGAATTATGAAGTTAATATCAAATTTCAGACAAGGAAGAACAAATTCATTAATGCTCTCTTCCCCCCCCCCCTTCCCCTTCCTCCTCCCCCGGTTTCAATATGCATAAACATTGTTCAATATGTTAAATAAACAAAACGTGTATTTGAACATTGTTATATAGATAGTCTATTCCAACAATATCGCAGACAATTTGTTTTCAGTGTTTTCCATAACCAAAGCAGTGTAATTAAACTTTTTTATACAGCATGTTTTTATTTGTTCAGTGTAACTGATATCCACTATTATCTGTCTAGAGCAGGCTAAATTCATTCCATATGCGATGTCAGCGCTGTTTTCATGGTTATCACCTGGAAGAACAAGGTGACAGACATGAAAGTCCTCTTTCGCACAGACCGCCCTACACGCTGCTCAAACAACGTAGGTTACGCTGGAGACAAATAATAATAAATTAATATTATCTTGGGGGAAACTTCCGAGGCGATAAATCAGCAAATCATTTCAGAGG
Organism: Megaustenia siamemsis; assembly: GCA_032433765.1. Classification (NCBI taxonomy): domain Eukaryota; kingdom Metazoa; phylum Mollusca; class Gastropoda; order Stylommatophora; family Ariophantidae; genus Megaustenia; species Megaustenia siamemsis. The sequence goes on from JAVIAB010000125.1 coordinate 21,625,145, forward strand.
AAGAGATATGTCTACAGCACTCAGAAAAATGACAAATACTTAACAACAGAAAAAAGAATGAACAATATATGGTCCGAAGTAGGATCGAACCCATACTCCTTGGCATAGCGCCTTGTCATGAGAAGCCAAACGCTAGGGAACACGGCCAACTCAGCTGTAGCTGCGCATTAAAAAGCGTCACAGTCAACAGCGTCACAATTCTTTACTCCCCTTTAGGTAGCGCACGGGCGCTTGCACCATGGCTTGGCGACTTACACCGTATAAAAGATGGCCGCATACCAATAGGTTTACTTTATTGACATCTAGCAGATGGCAAAAAAAACTAGATTGCGCCCAAAACTTCGATTTATAGACGTGTGCAAACGTGACATAAAAACTCTGAACATAAACCCTGCAGCCTGGGACGAGATAGCTGCAGACTGCAATCTTTGTAAACACATTCTAAAGTTCCAACTCACGCAAGAGTCATGCAGATTCATAGAAAAAGAGAATACACGGTGAAAGGAAGGTACAAATAACATCCATAGTCAACTATGACTGATGGAGGTTACTATTTTCTGTTTAAAAAGTGTTGCTAAATATTTGTAAGCAGTATACTCTACTATATAGATAGAGTTGCGTGCACATAACAGAGACAAATGGCGAGATTTCTCTGTCTCTGCGATCAGGTCTCAATCAGAGTAGGATTCCAGACTCTCACATGAAGGCAGCTGTCAGTTTAAGTGAATTGATCGACACATCAGACAGAACATCATAATTAGAGTATGTTAGATCCACTCTTCTTGAATACCTGTCAAAACGTTGCACTGTGTTCTGCGCCAGTGGCCCAGTGCATCCGATTTTAGTCAGCATTTTATTCAAGTTTGCTTTCCTTAGCCTTTGATTGTCCCCAATCTTCCTGCGAGGCAGCAGCTTGTCTTTTCTGTAGGGAATTCTGCCCTTAGATGGTTGGCCCTCCCAGGTTTACGATCACCATCTGCCCGAGTCACTAGATGTGACTAACACAGACATGCACACATAAAGCTATGAGATGTGACTAACACTGACATGCACACAACGATATGAGGCATGACTAACACTGACACACACCAAAATATGAGATATGACTAACACAGACACACACACTAAGATATGAGATGTGATTAACACAGACACTCTAAAATATGAGATATGACTAACACAGGTACACACACTAAGTTATGAGATATGACTAAACACAAACACACAAAGATATGAGACATGACTAACATAAACATGCACTCACAAAGATAGGAGATGTGACTAACATAGACATACACACACATATATGAGGCATGACTAACATAGACATGTACACACAAAGGTATGAGATATGACTAACATGGACATGCACACATTTATCCTTTAATATCCTTCTGCCGTTCAGGTTGAATTTGGTAATGAGTTTAACAACTCATTAGCGCAGCTCATGTAGACGGCTGGAGCGGTTTAAGTTACTCAAGCGAAATATTTCACAGAGAAACGGGTCTTTGACAGCGTATCTGCTAAAGTAATTAACGCGGCCCGCGTATGTTTCTGTAGGTTTTGGTTACGCTTTTGGCGGGTAAGTGCTAAAATCATTAACGCGCCTATATCCTTGTTACGGACAAACGGTCAATTTGGACATTAATAAATTTCATGTTTTGATGCTTCCACGTGTTAAACGCACTAACGAGCCCGTCGCTACTACTTGGCCAAACACTGAGTAAGGTATTATCATTAGCTACAAAGAAGTTTTAGGAATATATTAAAAAATGTCTTGATGTGAAATGCAAGTACCTGCTAAACTCATTAAGGCGCCTTCGTGTACATACCAAAGCATGTGTAAGTGTTACGGACAAGCACTGAGTAAGTTGTTACCTTTAGATGCAAATAAATTTTAGGTATAAATCAAAAATTGTATTGAATAACTACAAGTTTGTTTTGAAAGTACAAAGATATGTCACCCCGCCGACGTCACATTTCACCTCCGCCCACCCCATTCTCCTTCATGAAACATCACAACAGGTCAACGAGAGGTCGCCATGAGACACCCCGACCGGTCGTCCATTTTCGGGTAGACTAATTATATAAGAAAAAAAATGTTCCTGCAGACCTTTATATAGCAAAAAATTTTTGTCGAGACATCAATTTACTCGTCGTAATGCTGGTTCTTCACTACTCCACAAACTGCTTGTAAACTGTCTAAAAAGATAAACATCTAGATGACATACGACTAAAGCGTAATTTATACTGGAAGCAAAGAACAATAATTAAATATAACAAAGAGAACTATACACCAAATGATGTGAAAAGATGAGTAAGACAGGGATACATCGTATCACCAAGCTTGTTCAATCTATAGACGGAACAAATCTTTAAAAACATAATATTGATGCCAGGCTTAAACATTAATGGAAAGGTAATCAATAACCTAAGATATGCTGCTGATTCTGTATTACTAGCAGAAAATCATAAAGACCGACAACAATTACTTAATGAAATAAACAAGATAAAGAATAAATATGGATTAGATATGAATATCAAAAAGACTAAAACTATGATCATGAACAAATATAATACTCAAAACATTCAAGCGGGTATCAGAGTTGAAGGAATAGACTTGGAGACAGTTCAGAACTACAACTACCTTGGACATACAATAATCAGTGATGGAAAATGTACAACTGAAATAAACAAAAGAATAGGAATGGCAAGAAGTAACTTTAATGCCATGAAAAATACATTAACATCAAAATAAATAACACCAGAGCTAAAATTAAGAATATGAAAATGTTATATCTTTTCAATATTCCTATATGGTGCAAAACCATGGACATTAGACAACAAAACAGAAGAGAAAACTGAAGCCTTTGAAATGTGGGTTTATAGAAGAATTGGATGGAAAGAAAAGAAAACATATGATGAAGTCTTAAAACAACTAAAAATGAAAGAGAACTACTAAACACAATTCAAATAAATTAACTAAGATTTTAAGGCATGTTAAAAGACACAGCAGCCAACTACATGTAATCTTGGAAGGGAAAATACAAGGTAAAAGAGGCAGACCAAAATTAATGGCTAAGTAACATCAAAAGATGGACAAGTCAGCCTATGACAACTTCACAATAAAAGGAAGAGACAGAGTAGAATGACGCTCTATGCTAGCCATTCTTCGATGCGGAGACGCCACTCAATGAATGAATGAATGAATGAATGAATGAATGAATGAATGAATGAATGAATGAATGAATGAATGAATGGAACAAAAATAAAGATCTCTATTTTTTTTTTAAATACTAATCTTGCTAACCAACATCAACGCCGGGCCTACCACTGATTTTGGAAACCCAAGCGGGAACCCTGCCAGCCACCCCTGTTTGATTGGATGCTATTGGCTATACTCAAGAGTGCGCAAAAAATGAATGGGATGACTGCTATCAAAGTATGGAAGGGTCTCGACTTCGTCATCGCACGTGTACTACCGAGAGACAAAGAAACCTGCAGCATATATTTCCTTTAGTTAATAATTAATAGTGCCCTCAGCCACTCGTCGAAGGTGGACAAGTGGTTAGCATGTTCGCTTCCTAGCCAGAAGGGTCCGGGAGTAGTAAGGTGCAGGGTTTTCGCTAGCCAAATTTGCGTAAACTAGCACCGAAAGATAAAGAATTTTGCACCGATACCTCACGAAACATGTATATTTTTGGCACCAAATCCGTGCAAAATCGGCTTATCTCGGCTTATCTCGGTGGTCGTGCGCAGCGGGGCGTGACGGCATGCGGTGGGTCGTGACGGCGTGCGGTGGGGCGTGACGGCGTGCGGTGGGGCGTGACGACGTGCGGCGGGTCGGGGCTCGGTGTGCGGGAGTGGGGGACAGGTGACGTGTTAAAGCGGTTCTAAAACTTTGGGAAAGGGGTGAGGTGTAGCGGTTCTAAAACTTAAAGGGTGCCTTTATTGGTCGAGTGTATATTAGTATCGTTAGCATCATGTGTGAGGTGGGGTTATTGGGCGACAGGAGGCGACATGTAAAAAAATGCTGACAAGGAATGACGTTGAAGGGGTATTGTTAGGAAAAGGATTAGGTAAATACGACTATCTTGCGGGTGACGCGGGTGGGAACGGGTTGGTCGGCACAGGGTGTGATATTGTAGTATCGCTAACATCATGTGCCAGGATAGCGGTTCTTGGGGAAAGATTATTGGTCGAGTGTGTTATCATCATGTGTTGGCGTAAGATTGTGCTAATATTTTAATAATCACGCTCGCTCTTTCTCATTCAATGTAAAGCAAAACAAAATTCTATACTTCACAACTTTATTATTACAACAAATATACAACACATATTTGAAAATATATATTACTGTCCGGTTGTTGACTTTGGGCATCCATGGGCCCCTCGAAGTTGAAATAGCCACGGGGCGAGCAAACGATAAAAAATACGGTCGTTTATGTGCTGTCTCGATGAAAAAGGCATGAGAATTCTGTTCAGTTTCGCGCCACGACACTGAAGAAGTATATAATAAGCACAATATAGACCGCACGTGTTGCTAAACAAATCTTGCAACACCCACGGGTTGTAGACGAATGGAACGTGTGAGTTTTGCTCTATAAAGTTTAAAATATCCACGTGTCTGGGAGGCAAACCGTAGGAATCGAAATACTCACATTCGCCGAGACCGTTGTAAAATAGGGCCACCCAATGCTCACCGGGTTCGTGGGCAGGGTAGGTGTTTATGACAAAAGCCGCGGTCGCCGTTGGATCGATGCTGGGCGGTAAGTGGTTTCGTGGAATGACACTAACAAGGGAACAACGTCGAACGACAATATCCGACATCAAAAGGTTGTAAATCTTCCTCGCGTTCATCTTCTTTCTCTCAAACGGCGAAGTCTGTTAGAATCTGCCTTGTCTTGGACACCTCGAGTACTGAGTCCAACTCGGCGTAGACGATAACTTGTAGGGGAGTAGTTGTGGGAGCGGCAAACTTGAGTTCTATCGATAAGGGTGCGCTTGTGGCTAGCTCAAAATGGGAGCCGTCCAGTAGGCTGGATGAGAGGTCAAAACCAAATAGACAATATCCGTCCTTGAACTCTCTATAATCAACGTTATTCCCAGAGTCTTTACCAATCAGACCCATGGCCAGATTTGTACCGAAAAAAGCTCTCGCGTATTGATTTCGTTCAAAGTCCATAGTTAGAGGCTTTCCCGAGATACATTTCCCGTCGACCGTCAGGTTCATATAAATCAGACCAAAGTGTTGAAAATTGAACGGGTTAGCTGTATAAACACTATGACACGCACTGGCCGTAATCAGACCTATTACTATACGGGTCGGTGTTTGAGACAAAAATAAATTGTCTTGACTGTGGGAGAACATCCCGCTAGCGATGGAAAATGTCTTGATGGTAACCCTCTTGATCGGGTACCGCGCATTCCGGTTTAAAAGAGCCTTTTCGTGGGCCAGAGAAATCGCGGGGTTTAGCTTAGCTTTCCTGACCACGAGCGCGGCGTAGGTGATAACACTCTTATAACCCACAGAGCTATCGCGAGCAATGAGGTTGAACACATCCTTCGAGGGCGTGAGTTTTATCTTTACATCGACTCTGTTTAACATGTAACGATCCTGCACATAGACATCAGAGTGCAAACGACCCATCATTTCAACCTCTTTACTACCCGAAGACAAATCGCGCCGTGTTTTAAAACCCTCATTTTCTTTCAAATCGTCATGGTGGCCAGCTGTGTCTTTGTAGAACAGAGCGGCCGTCAAGTATCCCGTTTTCACATCCTCCCCGTAATTTAGCGTGGCCTCAAACACTGCTCTAAAAGGATAGGTATTCTCCGACGGTGTAACCAACGTGTCGTTTAGCGATACGTCGACTTGTGAAAATAGACTGTGAAGATAATTGTTGACCGGTCCTACCTCAGCATCGGGTGGTACACTATCACCATTCAGGAAGATGATCTTGACCCGCAGATGTAAAAACGTGTTGAAAATATCTAGATACTCCTCGCTGTTTCCAGAAATGAAAAACCCTATCGATGCGCTATGCGACAAGGCTGCGATCGGACGAATTTCAATAAACTGGCCAGAGTCTAGAGATGTCTGTGTGGGTGGAACGCTAAATAAATCCAAACCAGAGTGAAGACATTCGCACGATTTGGGGTGAACGAGGGGCATTATTAGTCGAAAATATCCTTTGCCAACCTCGTCTTCGTCTTCTTGCTTTTGTGCACCGAATGAAGGGGGAACCGTCTAGCTGTCGGTTTTATCCTCTTCGTAACGGGTTCTCCTGGTGGAGGTAACTTCATAACTCGCTTTTTGCTTTGTGGTAAACCACTTCCTGATTGGTTGTTAACACTCAGGTGGTCTACGGCCCCGTGTATCAACCACTGACCGGCCTCCTTAGCTCGTTCTTTGAAAGCTTCACCGACATTTTTCCCGGCTATTGCGTCCTGTGCGACCTGCAGACCGGTCCCCAAGCCTTCTCTGAGCAAGGCCTTACCGCCGCTTTTTAACCAGGGTAAAATAGGCCTCCCGATTCCACCAAAGAAACTACCGATTCCTCGACCGCTCTGACTTCGACCTCCTATAAACACGGGCATTCCATAACCCGCCTGACAACAGTAAAAGTCTTCGTATAACTCAACATCTCGATGAAAGGGGGGTGTGTCTCACCATTATACCAGCTCGAGATGTTTCTTCGCTCGAAAGTGTACCGTTAGCACCGACGTCCCGCTTGTGAATGGAATGGTTTTTCCGTGTTCCTTGGCTAAAAGGATTTCCACGGTATCGAAGGAAAATCCACTCAGTGGTAGGTAGTGAGGCTTATCGTAGATCTGAAACACCGCGTTGTGATTTCTATCGAGAACAGGCACGCTCCTGAGGAGAGATACCATCACATCCCCGACCGGTCTGGGGAAACGAGAATGCAGTAGACGTAGACATTCTTCGCAACACTTTCCAAGTCCATTACGCCCACGCTGTAGATATCGGGAGTCGTGTCTGATATAGAAGTCGTGGGGAAGGCTAACATGTTTTTCAAAGTGTTGCTTATGGTAACACTGACACCTTTTTCGTAAAGTTTCAAGATGGCTTTATTCACCTTTTTTACGTAAATGAATCTCATTTTTTTGCCTTTCACATCCCCGTTCGACTCATCCTCCGCTTTTATGATCGACGCATTCAACGCGCCGATGAACGCATCGGGTTTCTTGTATAACCCAGGCTCCAGGCTCACGTTGAAATGAAATCTAGCGACGCAAATATCGTCGTTAGCCAGAGATTCGTACAGAATCCAGACATCACCCTCTATTACATTGAAATAATTTAGCGGAAACTATCTCCACCAGTGCGATCTCATAATGCGTCGAAATGTCAATGGTCTGAGGGAGTTTAACGAAAAAGTGGCCCGGGTTATTATCCTTAAAAAGTTCCATAGATGCATTGCTATGTAGGGTGACATAAAAACTCATTTTTTTACTCGTTTCACCGTCGCCTCTCCAAGTTTGGATTCGGTAGCATGTAACCCAAACAGCTGCTCAGTAGGGCTATCCACAGTTTTCCCTCCTTTGCGTGTGGCTTTTCGACGGTCAGATTGAACAGCGAAACCGCGACAACGGTATATATATATATATAACTACCACTTGACAAATAAAGACAAGTTCGAAGTAGGGGATAGTTTCCCAAACACCGACCCCCAGCGTGGTTCGCTCTCTCTCTCTCTTCACTCCCGAGTTTACAGCTCGCGATTCGGGCTCTCCAAAAGTTTCCACTTCTTCTTCTTCTTCTTCTCGCATCTCTAGTTTTTGTATCTGACAATGTCCTTGGACGGTATCCAACTGTTAAATGAGAAATCGTACCCAAACCATTTGACTAAACTCTCTTTTCGCCCAAAGGATATGCGACGCTCGGTTATGATACTCTCGATTCTGTACTCGTTCTTGTCTCCAACTTTTTGAATTTCCGATGTGTAGAATGACCCCTATATCTCATCGCCCTTATCGTCTTTCAACACATATGTAACGGGGTTTGTTTCATTTACTCGACTGATGGAAAACAGTTCCTCCGTCCAAGCCGGGGCATAACCCTTTTTAAAATTGGCTCTGCCCAGGACCAGTCTAACTCGATCACCAGGCTTATACAGGGGTCTTTGAAATTTAAAGTTGCGTTTGCTATTATACAACGTGTTCCATATCTGTTCTTGATTGTCTGCGTTGACGTCGACTGGTGCCATTTTTATACTTCTGTGATACGAATGGTTATAACTTCGAAGTAGGGCGGGTAGGACTCGGACATAAGACAGTTGATTGGACTTCGTGAAATATCGCCACATCCGTTGTTTCAGAGTCCTATTAAAGCGTTCCCCCACGGTGGCCTTAATATCTTCGTTCTGCGTAGTGAAAAAGTGAACGTTGTTGTCAGCGAGGAATTTCTGAAATGTTCTGTTCAGAAACTCTGACCCTTTATCCGTTTGAAAACTTGCGGGTTTCCCATCGAGAAATATCTTACCGACGACTTCCACTAATGATTTCCCCGTTTTGCTTCGTATCGGTACAGGCCACGCGAATTTACTGAAAACGTCCACGCAAGAAACCAAATAGGAATACCCGTCGTTGTGTTTTTTCAAATGTCTCAAAACAATTAGGTCTGCCTGATATTGCTGTTGGGGGCCACTCGTTATAATGGGACGCATTTCAAATCTGCGACGAATTGGTTTATGAAGGGTATAGGGATCCTGGAGACTCAACCATTGTTTGATCTTTGCGAGTCCCAGTTTGGTGTTACGTTGCAGGGCCGTTGCACCACTATACGCCCCTGGTCGACTAGGGTCAAAGTAATGACGTCTCAATATTTTCTCCACCGTTCCCATTTTGGTGTTGGGATTCCGCTCTTTCTTTTTTTAGGTCTCAGTTTATACGTGGCTACGGGCGGAGGGGTTTCATTACCTAGCTTTGGGGTTTCCGCTGGTGGTGGTGGTGGTGTCTTGGTCTGCTCTGGTGATACCTCGATTGATGGTGGTGGTGGTGGGGAAGGTGTTTTTTCTGTTGCCGTGTTGTGTTGAATGAGATCGACCGAGCCCAATGAGCGTCGTTTATACTGCTCCAATCTAGTTAAATATTGATGCAGGGCACGTTGGTACATTCTGGCCTTATCGGCGGGTGCTAAATCATCGCGGAATAGGATACGTTGCACTTCATCATCTAAATCTCTCAAGTTGTCACCGATCGCCTCGGGTGGGGTAGACGTGCTAGTAGTCTGTTTAAGACCCTCGAGGAATCGAGAATCCATCAAGATAATTTTTTTGGCCATTGTTACGCTTTAAAAGCCGTATTCTGGAGTATAATAAAATCATCTCACCTGTTCTGGAGTCTGGTCACAGAACAATTATTTTAGCAACTAGACTGAATCTGTGATAAAGTACCGGTACCGCTCCCCACACATTTCAACACGTCTGATAATGTATATGATTAATTGCTATAAACACACATGGTCCGAGAACATTAAACCATCGTTCTACATTTATAAGTGTGAAAAATAAAATATATACTAACCAACACATTTGTTTGTTTTATTTATCATGTGTCGTTTTCCTATTAATTAATTAAATATTTATTGATCACCATTTATTCACAATTATACGGCTAAGGAAATAATTACTTACTATAACGTCGACCGAAATTGAGGTGGTTACGGAAAATAGCGATGACGTGGTGCGTTATCTCTTAGTACCATCCCGATGGTTATGTACTTGTGCCTATACCGGGTCACCCCTACCACGCTGCGGAGGGGATTAGCTTGGTACATATTGATAATGCTACATGCTGACGATGCAACTTATCAATACGGAATAATGACTGGAGCGAAGGTGGGGGTATTCAGAGGTCACCTAACCGGGTTGTCAGAGAGAGAGAGAGAGAGCGCCACTATTTAATGTTAGATTATTAGCACAATCTTACACCAACCGACACATGATGCTAACGATGGTAGCGATACTAATAGCACACACACACACAACCATTAAAAAATAAGGCACATCGCCCCAAGTTTTAGAACCGCTGTTGTCCCCGCCCGTGAGATAGCCGGCGAGAGACAGAGACGACCCGCCACCCTCGCGAGATAGCAGGCGTGAGCGACGACCAGCCATCCGACCCGCAAGATATCCGCTGTGAGACGACCCTAGAACCGCTGACCACAAGTTTTAGAACCGCTATTGTCCCCCGAGATAGCCGGCGAATGACAGACCCGCGCGAGAGACGCGCCGAGAGGGGTCACGACCCGCGCCGCACGCCGTTACGCCCCACCGCACGCCGTCACGCTCCGCCGCACGCCGTCACGACCCGAGATAAGCCGATTATCGGACTTTTGCACGGATTTGGTGCCAAAAATATACATGTTTCGTGCGGTATCGATGCACAATCCTTTGTCTTTCGGTGCTAGTTTACACACTTTGGCTAGCGAAAACACTGCACCTTACTACTTCCGGGTTTGATCCCCAAACGTTTCGGACCGATAAGGCTCCGGGGTTTACCCAGCCTCTAGATATTGGTACCATATTTTTTTCTGTTATGTAAAGGCGGGCTAGCGAACTACCGATCATCATCATCATTGAATGCCTTCTCCGCAACGAAGGTTGGCTACCATGGAGCACCATTCTGCTCTGTCTCTTGCTTTGATGGTGCAGGTTGTCATAGGCTGATTTGTCCATCTTTTGATGTTACTCGTCCATGTTAGTCTTGGTCTGCCTCTGCCTCTTTTACCTTGTATTTTCACCTCCAGGATTACTTTTAGTAGAATTACATTTCAAAGGCTTCAATTTTCTGTTCTATTTTCTTATCTAATGTCCATGTTTCTGCACCATATAGGAGTATAGAGAAAATGTAACATTTTGCTATTCTTAGTTTTAGCCCTGGTGTTATTTGTTTTGATGTTAGTATGTTCTTCATGACATTAAAATTACTTTTTGCCATTCCTATTCTTTTGTTTATTTCAGTTGTACATTTTCCATCACTGGTTATAGTATGTCCAAGGTAATTGTAGTTCTGAACTGTCTCCAGGTCTATTCCTTATATTTTGATATCCACTTGTGGATTTTGAGTATCTTCTTTGTTTATGATCATAGTTTTAGTCTTTTTGATATTCATATCTAGTCCATACTTTTTGCTTGTCATGTTTATTTCGTTAAGTAATTGTTGTAGATCTTTAGGATGTTCTGCTAGCAGTACCGTTTCGTCAGCATATCTTAGGTTATTGATTATCTTTCCATTAATTTGTAGGCCTGTCATCTCTATGATATTTTTAAAATTGTGCTTGGTGCATAGATTGAACGGGGAAATCGGGTGCGATTGAATGCGATGGCCGTCGCACAATGGGCCTTGTGAGTCACATGACTAAGATATTGCTAAGAATCATCATGCGAAGAGTGCGAAACAAAATCAGTCCAGAGATTGGCGATGAACAGTGTGGTTTTGTTAGAGATAAGGGAACAAGTAATGCCATTTATATCATAAGATCTTTAGTAGAAAGAGCCATAGAGGTAAAAACAGATCTATACCTATGTTTCATAGATTACATCAAGGCATTTGATAAAGTGAAGCACCAAGAAATAATCAAAATTTTAGAAAGCATAAACGTAGACAGCAAAGATCTAAGAATAATAAAGAACATGTACTGGCAACAAACAGCGGCCATAAAAACGGGAAACCAATTGGGAATGTTTCAACAAATAAAACAGGGTGTTAGACAAGGTTGTGTGCTGTCACCAGATTTGTTTAATATTTATAGTGAGATTATTTTAAGATCCATAAGGGATATGCCTGGAATAACAATTGGAGGTCATAATATAAATAATATGAGGTATGCTGATGATACAGTCTTAATCGCTAGGAGGGAAAATGAGTTACAAGAAATGTTGGACATTATGGTGAAAGAAAGCAAAAATAAAGGAATCAGCCTTAATAGCAAAAAGACAGAGGTAATTGTAGCAACAAAGAAAAAGACATCACCTCAGTGCAAAATAAAGACAAGTGGAACAATATTAAAACAGATAAATGCATTTTAATATTTGGAAACTTTGTTAACTTTGTTAACCTCAGACGGAAGATGTACAAAAGAGGTGAGATGCAGAATGGCTCAGGCAAAAGCAGCTTTCCAAAAAATGAGGAAGATACTATGCAATCTATTTTTGACAATAGAAACAACAAAAAGAGTTCTTAAATGTTATGCAGAGCCAGTCTTAACATATGGATGTAAATCATGGACAATAGGACAACAGACAAGTGGATCACTTGAGTCTGTGGGGATGTGGTTTTACAGAGGAATGTTGAGAGTACCATGGACAGCTAGGAAAAGTAATGAAAATGTTCTGAGAGAGGTCAGAGCAAGAAGAGAGCTAATTTCCAATGTTAGGAAGAAACAATCATCATATTTTCGCCATATAATGAGAAGAGAACAACTGGAATATATTGTAACAACTGGAAAGATTGAGGGAGATAGAGGGAAGCAAAGAGAAAAAATAACAGACAGCTTAAGAGAATGGCTTGGCAGAAGGTCAACAACAGAAATGATAAATGACTGCCGAGATCGAAAGTTGTGGAGAGACATGATCACCTACGCCAGTAGGCCCGGTACTTGATGATGATGACGATGATAGATTGGAGCCGCGATAGCTCAGTGGTTACTGAACTGGACTATAACGGACAAGGGTTAGGGTTCGATCCCAACTGACGGCTTCCGGGTTCACCCAGCCTTAAATGGGTACCGGATTTTTTTCTGGGAAAGTAAAGCGGTACGGACGTAATACCGACCACATTACCCCAAAAATCATGTGCCGAAGGTCTGTAAATTGTATGGTCACTAAGACCATATTCCCTATACGTCACTTGGCGTGACGGGGGTACTTTACTTTACTTTACTATGATGATAAATTGAACAAGCTTGGTGATAGGATGCATCCTTGTCTCACTCCTCTTTTTATATCAATGGGTGTAGAGTTCTCTTTGTTATATTTTATTATTGCTGTTTGCTCCCAGTATAGATTACATATTAGTCGTATGTCCATGTCATCTAGATGTATCTCTTTTAGGCATTCTATAAGTTGTTTGTGGTGTACTCTATCAAAAGCTTTGGTGTAGTCTGTGAAGCAGGCATATATTGGTTTGTTTACTTCTGTGTATTTTTCGATTAATGTTCTCATGCAGAATATGGCTTCTTTTGTCCCGCTATTTTTCCTAAATCCAAATTGCTGCTCATCTAATTCAGTATTGATTTTATTCTGAATCCTTCCTTGTATAACTTTCTGCAAGATTTTTGTAACATGGCTCATTAGGCTTATTGTTCTAAAGTCACTGCGTTCAACTGCACCATTCTTTTTAGGCAATACAATGAATGTTGATGTTTTTAGTTCATTTGGTATGTATCCTGTGTGGTATATGTCGTTGCATATGTCTATATGCATTTTCTATGATGGTGTTAGTTATCCATTTTTGTTTTTTGTTCTTTTCTCTTTTGGATAAGGTGTCGCAGGTTTCTTGTATGCTTTTCTTTATGCATTGTCATTTGGTTGTTACTTTTTCATCAGGATTTTCTCTTCTGTATTGTTCAATTCTTTCTTCTAGCCGCTTCTGGTATGTGTTCTTTACTTGTATTGTATAGGTATCTTTAATATCTTTTTTTTATTTAAAGCTGTTATATCTAGTGGATTTGTTGATGAATTCGACTTTTGCTTGTTTCTCTTTAGTTTGATTTTCATTTTAATTATTACAGGATTGTGATCTCAATTAATATCTCCTCCTGGGTAGGTTTTGGCTTTCTTTACGCTATTACGGAACCTTTCTTTTATCATTATGTAATCTATTTGATTCCTCTTCTTATCTCCTCTTCTTATCTTTTCCATGTGTATAGTTTCCTTTTCTCTTGCTCAAAGTAGGTGTTACATATTATCAGCCTCTTTTCTTCACAGAATTGTATTAATCTTTCTCCTCTGTTATTTCTTTTTCCTGAACCATGATTTACTATAATGGTCTTATATACCTACCGACCACACCACCCAAAAATGTCCCTTGGTGGTAGAAAAATATGATCACTAGCACTATATTCCCCATACACCTAGCAAGACTTGAAGGGAACCTTTTCTTTACTTTTACAGCTACTCATCAGACCGGATGATTGATGGTGCGAAATGAGGACCATATGTTAATTATATGATTTGTTCTATAATGACAATATACCTCATAAACCATCTTTGATGAATTGTTGATGGGACAATGTAACAGATGATTATTTGCCATCGTATATGTTTCAAAGGCAAACTCATCATTGGTTAATCTTTGGGGAGAATTTTTTTAATTTTATTTTGCTGTTATAGAAGGAGGAAAATGCGATTCACGTTATGGCAAATTAGCTGGTTTTCGGCTGGGTCAAAGACAATATTGAAGTCTAAAACTAGAAAAAAAAAGTTAAAAATAAACCTTAAAATATTAAAGACAATGGTAAAGCTATACAATGGGCCACTCCGTCTGACTAGTTCAACTTTGTCACGAAAGCTGCTGGATATTTGTAGCTGTCTTATATTGTCTAGTTCGACTGCCCTAGCATGAAATATGGAAAGCTTTTGTGAAAATCTAGAGAACAACAAAGACGGGAACAAAGACAGAGTAACTCTGCTTCCTCAAAGGCCTAATAAACGGAACACCATGTCGTACGGAACTACAATGGAACTCATAAATACCTGCAGATATCATTACAAGGCATTGGGCCGAAGTTCGTCAGCTTACATGTTGCTCAATCCACAATAACGACAAAGTGAGGAAAGGATAAAGAGGATTCGTTTATTTTGTAACGTTAATAAGGGGCTTCTTCAGTCTTTTATGACATGTAGAGCCAGTATGTTGTTCCTCATTATCATCATTGAGTGTCGTCTCCGCATCGAAGGTTGGCTACCATAGAGCGCCATTCCACTCTGTTTCTTGCTTTGATGGTGCAGATTGTCATAGGTTGACTTGTCCATCTTTTAATGTTACTCGTCCATGTTAGTCTTGGTCTGCCTCTGCCTCTTTTACCTTGTATTTTCCCTTCCAGATTACTTTTATTAGGCTGTTGTGTCTTTTAGCATGCCCTAAAAATGTCATTTGTCTTGTCTTAATTGAGTTTAGTAGTTATCTTTTCATCTTTAGTTGTTTTAAAAAACGTCATCGTTTGTTTTCTTTTCTTTCCATCCAATTCTACCTATTCTTCTATAAATACACATTTCAAAGGCTTCAATTTTCTGTTCTGTTTTCTTTAATAATGTTCATGTTTCTGCACCATACAGGAATATTGAGAAGATATAACATTTTGCTATTCTTAGTTTTAGCCCTGGTGTTATTTGTTTTGTTGTTAGTACATTTTTCATGGCATTAAAATTACTTTTTGCCATACCTATTCTTTTGTTTATTTCAGATGTACATTTTCAATTACTGGTTATAGTATGTCCCAGGTAGTTGTAGCTCTGAACTGTCTCCAGATGTATTCCTTCAACTTTGATATTTAATTGCAGGTCTTGAGAATTTTATGTGTTTATGTTCATAGTTTTAGTCTTTTTTATAGTCATATCTAGTCCATATTTTTTGCTTGTCATGTTTATTACATTAAGCAATTGTTGCAGATCTTTAGGATTTTCTGCTAGTAGTACAGTATCACGTTGTGCTACCAATGCCAGACCTGGACCCTAGATGCAAGAACAATAAGCAAAATAACCTCTACAGAGATGAAATGTGTTAGACGAATGATAGGAAACAGTCTGAGAGATAAGATCAGAAATTAAGAACTGAGAAAAAAGCTAGGAATAGCTACCACCATAGAATATATAAGGAACCAACAGATAAATGGTTTGGCTACGTGACAAGGCAGAAAGAACAAAACACAACACAACGGGCCTTCAACAAAAGTTGTGAGAACACCAGACCCAATGGTCGACCACGAAAAAGATGGGTCGATGGAATATTAGAAGCACAAGGAAACATAACAGCAGCAGCGGCGAACAGAAGAGCAAAAGACCACAAATTATATCTCCCCTCGACGCTGAAAAGCAGACGAGGAAGGAAAGAAGAAGAATACAGTATCATCAGCATATCTTAGGTTATTAATTATCTTTCCATTAATGTTTAGGCCTGGCATCTATGTGATGTTTTTAAAGATTTGCTCAGTGTATAGATTGAACAAGCTTGGTGATAGGATGCATCCCTGTCTTACTCCTCTTTTTATATCAATGGGTCTAGAGTTCTCTCTGTTATATCTTATTATTGTTGTTTGCTTCCAGTAAAAACTACATATTAGTCATATGTCTGTGTCGGCAAGATTTATATTTATTAGGCAGTCTATAAGTTGATTACGGTGTATTCTATCAAATGCTTTGGTGTAGTCTATGAAGCAGGCATATATTGGTTTGTTTACATCTATGTACTTTTTAATCAATGTCCTCAAACTAAATGTGGCTTCTTTTGACCCACTGTTTTTCCTGAATCCAAATTGCTGCTCATCTAATTCAGTATTGATTTTATTCTGAATCCTTCCTTGTATAACTTTTAGTAAAATGTTGGTTACTGGCTCATTGCTCTAAAATCACTGCATTCAACTGCACCATTCTTTTTAGACAATGCAATGAAAGTTGATGTTTTTATTTCATGTGGTATGTATTCTGTGTAGTATATGTCATTGCATTTGTCTGATCACTTCAATGCCAAAATTTTATAGTGCCTGTATCATCACTATCTGTATATTGTCAGGTCCTGCTGCCTTTCCCTTTTTCATTGTTTTTATAGCTTTTTCTATTTCAGATTTCAAGATTTTATAGCTGGGTGTACATTTTATAAATGGTTTTTTGTCCCTTTCGTCATGAAATAATTTGTTATATATATTCCTGCCACCTATCGATTATATCTTTGTTGTCTGTTAGCATTCTCCCCTCTTTGTTTGCAATACATCCGCTTCCGCTTCCTGCAGCTTTTTTTGTCTTTATTAGTCATTCTCTTTATTTCTGTGTGTATCCTTCTTAAATTTTGTTTACTTTCCATAGTTTCGATTTCTATTCATCTTTGGTTGAGCCAGTCTTCTTTTGCCTTTTTGCACATTTTGCGTATTTCATTATCAATTTCCTTGTATCTGGCAGTGTTCTTCGCTTGTCTTCTTTCTTCCATTTTTTCTAAGAAGTTGTCAGTTATCCATTTTTGTTTTTTGTTACTTTCCTTTTGGGTAAGGTGTCTCGGGATTCTGGTATGCTGTTTTTATGCATTGCCATCTGGTTGTGACTTTTTCTTGTGGATTTTCTCTTCTGTACTGCTCAATCCCTTCTACTAACAGCGTCTGATGTGTTCTTTACTTGTACTGTAAACGTTTCTTTAACATCATTCTGATTTAAAGTTGTTATATCTATTGGTATTGCTGAATTAGTCTTGTTTGTTTCTCTTTAATTTGATTTTCATTGTAATCATATATTGTCACTTGTCACATATATGTTACTTATTCTTTTATGCTAATACAGTACCATACATCATTGTTCGTGCGATCCTGGTTTTCTATATTTGTTCATCTGCCTCCCATAGTGTACGTTAGACATCGCTCAAACATCAACTAATTATCAGAGTTGCGTGTTTGTTCAAGCGGCAGACAATAATGTTACATTTATCATCCAAACACCCCCCCCCCCCCCCCCCTAATCGATCCAAGCTAACGTGCTTTACAAAACAACGCAACTAAATAAGGAGAGATAAATATACTTGTCCAATCGCAACTTAACTTCGGTAACGTTATATTATCTAGGTCACGTCAACAAACGAAAATTATGTGGGTTATACAGCGCTGTGCTGCAGGCCTAGAGTGGCATACAGCAATGTAGAGTGCGTGGGTCGTTCGGCAAGCGACTTCAACAACGGCTACTGCTATCGACATCTACACGCACGGCTGTGCCTAGGGTGATTAGGCCAAGTTGCGCCTAAAAACTGACAAAGCGAACGGCTGAGTATGGTATACCCGCTGGCTTGCCGCGACCACAGCCCTGAGCTATAGGTTGCGTTTTTGAAAAATCGACTTGCTGAACGCGTGGTGATACGATACGGCCTGTACGAATAATAACGCGCTAGACGGGATCAATGTTGACTTCAGGCCTATAAATGCAAAATAAAAGTGCGCGCAGCAGCGGTAAAGTGTGTAGTAGACGGATTGATGGAAGCGTGTATGCGTGTCTTCTTGACACGACTTAGTTTAAACTGGTTTGATCCAGTTAGCGGCTGATATAGCCAGTTTTAGGTTGTTTGGAATAACAATAATTGTAACATAAACAGATTAAATTGGTATCAATAAAACAAGGCATGCTAGATACTCTTTCAAGTTTATGCATTAAAAATGCCAGCGTATTCAACAAAAATAGTCGGGAGTCACCACTACTTAACACAATTCGAAAAAAGACAACTGACATTTTTGGGACATGTGAAGAAACAGAAACACTAAAACAGAACTCTAACAAAAGAGGGAAGGTTAGTGGGCATAGATTCACTCTCTATAGTTGAACAGCTCGCCAACATTAGAGGCAATTGGCAGGAGACTCTAGGAGCTGTCTAACGACACTGGAAGAATTAACAATTAACATAATAACTACCATACTAAAAGTCATCTTGAAAGGGAAGACACAAGGCAGATCAAGGTATAGACGAGGCAGATCAAGGTAGACTTATGGTAAACTGATAACATCAAAAGATGGACTGTGAATCTATGACAACGTGCACCATAAAGACAAGAGACAGAATGAAATGCGCTTCATGGTTAAAAAAAAGTAAAGTACCCCCGTCACGCCAAGTGGCGTATAGGGAAATATGGTGTTAGTGACCCTATATTTTACAGACCTTTAGCACATGATTTTTGGGGTAATATGGTCGGTATTACGCCCGTGCTGCTTTACATTCCCAGAAAAAATCCGGTACCCATTTAAGGCTGGGTGAACCCGGAAGCCGTCGGTTGGGATCGAGCCCTACCCCTTGTCCTTTGTAGTCCAGTTCACTAACCACTGAGCAATCGCGGCTCCGCGCTTCATGGTGGCCAACCTTTAATGAGAAGACGGCACTCAGTGGATTGAAAGTCAGGAGTTAGGTACAAAAAATCGGAGCTCACATGTAAAACTCACATCAGAAAACATAAAGAAAAAAAATAGAATGGTTATAGACTTAACATGGTGACAGTTTAAATAATGATGATCACAATACTACAGCGCCTAGACCCAGCACGTTAATGTGGCCTCTCTGATAGATTTGTGGTTTCTCGGGTTCTGGTGAAAAGAAATTGGAGCTTGTCTATCCCAGTGGCACTGCAATAATAGGTCTTCTATATCAGCAGACCTCACACCTGGGTGAACCACGTTACAGCGATCCTTACCTCTTTAGCCAGTCTGTTTTCACGCAGACCAAGGATCGCCATTTAAAAGTAAAGTAAGGTCTTGGCCAGCTGTGGGTTGTCGACCCTGCCTAGATCTTTTCTCCTCAGGGAGATAAAAGATGGAACAAGAGGGAAGGTTATTCGACGTTGTGACCTAGTATCCCTTTGCTGGAATACAACAATATACAAACTAGAAATGTAAACTAATAAAAATCAACAACTTTCCTATCATCTAGCGAACGGGCAAATCAATGCAGTGCTGCGGTAAAGTTGGTAACAAGGAGCCAGTAGTGGGGTGTAACTGTTTGTGTTTCTTTTTTGTAAAGCTGTCACCATATCGTATAGGAGTGTTGCGTTAAACCCCCAGTACTACTGGTTTTGACGATATTTAAGTGGAATATGATTTATTCTTCTTTGTGTCGTGTGTTCGCGGTTCAATAGTCAAGCACATGGTTCGACACACAAAAATGGCGCCGCCGTGTATGTTCAACCCTAATATAAAAGTCTGTGTCGGTGGATAGGGCGGATGAATCGAAAATGATCAACGGCCCAGAAGGCGAAAACAGCAAAGTGTGTGGTACACATGAGGCATATTCAGAACACGAAAGACGAATATGGCAGACCACCGTGAAAGAGATTGGAGCCTCATCACGTAACACTCCAAAGAAAACCATGGAGAGAAATACTAACTCTACACCCATGGACATAAAACAGAGGAGTAAGACAAGGATGCATCCTATCACCAAGCTTGTTCAATATATACACTGAGCAAATCTTTAAAAACATCTCAGAGATACCAGGCCTAAACATTAATGGAAAGATAATCAATAACCTGAGATATGCTGACGATACTGTACTACTAGCAGAAAATCCTAAAGACCTCTAACAATTGCTTAATGTGATAAACATAACAAGCAAAAAATATGGACTAGAAATGAATATCAAAAATACTAAAACTATGATCATAAACAAAGACAATTCTCAAGACCTACAATTAAATATCACAGTTGAGGGAATACATCTGGAGACAGCCCAGAGCTACAACTCTATAACCAATGATGGAAAATGTAAAATTGAAATAAACAAAAGAATAGGTATGGCAAAAAGTAATTTTAATGCCGTGAAAAATATACTAACAACAAAACAAATATCAACAGGGCTGAAACTAAGAATGGCAAAATGTTACATCTTCTCAATATTTCTGTATGGTGCAGAAACATGGACATTAGACAAGAAAACAGAACAGAGGGGGTCTCGGTAGCCTAGTTGGGAAAACCACCCGACTGGACTAGCGACGTTCGGACAACCCGTGTTTGATTCCCACTGGGAGCAGTGTGAATTGTACTCGTGGTTGGAAAAAAAAATACCCCCATGGTTGACCCAGCCGTTGGCAGAAATGGGTACCAGGGTATTACCCTGGGAAGGTGAGGAATGTCGCCTCGCATCTGAGTTTCGATGCTTGAGGAGACACTATACAGAAATCTCCGACCATTTCTGGATAGGCGGCCGAGCACATATGGGTGTAAACTCGCGTGCTAAGACGCCGGTTCAAGTCTCGTACTTTACCTTTACAGAACAGAAAATTGAAGCCTTTGAAATGTGGATTTATAGAAGAATAGGTAGAATTGGATGGAAGGAAAAGAAAACAAACGATGAAGTTTTAAAACAACTGAAAATAAAAAGAGAACTACTAAATACAATTAAGACAAGACAAATGAAATTGTTGGGGCATGTTAAAAGACACAACAGCCTACTAAAAGTAATATTGGAAGGGAAAATACAAGGTAAAAGAGGCAGAGGCAGACCAAGACTAACATGGACGAGGAACATCAAAAGATGGACAAGTCAATCTATGACAGCCTGCACCTTCAAAGCAAGAAATAGAGTAGAATGGCGATCCATGGTAGCCAACCTTCATTGCGGAGAAGGCAATCAATGATGATGATGACTACTGGTTCCTTCCTGACATCTAATCTAGAGTGACAAATCTTGATCAACACAACATCGATGTGGTGTTTTTATATCTATTAATTTATTTGTCCCATACGTATATTGTTACGTTCCCACAGATAAACTAAGGTCGCAATATAATGTCTTTTGGTTGTATGTTTGTTTGTTGTTAGGATCATCATCACCGCACACCAGACGGCTCTAAGGGTGCTCCGACATCAACCTCGAATGTCAATAAAAAAAATCCGGGGAAAATCCTGGGTTTTTGTTGACAATTTTGCCCGAGCAGCGCCATATTTTTAGCTTACTCTTTTAAACTTTAACTGGGATTCTTAACGTGCGCAAGTGCACACATAAGCTCTTGTTTATAACCGTTATCCGAAAAGGCTAGACCTCGGATCTCACTATCAATGAGATCAGGTGAGGGTAACGTGATAAAGAAACAAATTTGAACCCGCGTCCTTCCTGTCTTAAGACCAACGTCGTACCTCTAGACTACACACCCCCCTCCCTCCCTCCCTTCCCGGTTATATATAGATAGCTGTTATCTATTAGCTTTAGCTTTTAAGAGGTGCGTGGAAGGAACGAAGGCTAATTAAGAGGTTGTAGCATCGAGGAGTGAGGTGAACAATGAACTTATCGTGAACAATGAACTTATCGTGAACAATGAACTTATCGTGAACAATGAACTTATCGTGGGCAATGAACTTATCGTGAGCAATGAACTTATCGTGAGCAATGGATTTATCGTGAACTGGGTGAAGTCCTAAAGTAAAAAAAAAAGTAAAGTACCCCCCCCCCCCCCCCGCGTCACGCCAAGTGGCGTATGGAAATATGGCGTTAGTGACCATAAATTTTACACACCTTCGACACATGATTTTTGGGGTAATGTGGTCGGTATTATGCCCGTGCCGCTTTACTTCCCCAGAAAAAAATCCGGTACCCATTAAAGGCTGGGTGAACCCGGAAGCCGTCGGTTTGGATCGAACCCTACCTCTTGTCTTTTGTAGTCCAGTTCACTAACCACTGAGCTATCGCGGCTCCCTAAATGCAATGGTAATGTTACATATATAGTATTTACGATTATTTAATTTATTCTTTTCATGTTTTAATTTATTATTCAGAGCATTTAATTGTGTTATGTTTACCTTAAATTAAGTGTATTTCCGCTTTAACTTTATCAAAATGTGTTTTGTTTAAGGTTTGGGAACGGATTAATTAAGTTTTCCCTAAATTTCTATTGAAAAAAATGGATGTGGGTTTCGAACAGTTACAGTTCGGGCATATAATAATAATAAGTTCGAAATACAAGGCACCACCAATTATCAAACCTACGAGGCGAGCATGAAACCTATGAGGAGAGCATGAAACATACGAGACTAGTATCAAACCTGTGAGGCGAGTATAAAACCTATGAGGCGAGCATGAAACATACGAGACTAGTATCAAACCTAAGAGGCGAGTATAAAACCTATGAGGCGAGCATGAAACATACGAGACTAGTATCAAACCTATGAGGCGAGCATGAAACATACGAGACTAGTATCAAACCTATGAGGCGAGCATGAAACATACGAGACTAGTATCAAACCTAAGAGGCGAGTATAAAACCTATGAGGCGAGCATGAAACATACGAGACTAGTATCAAACCTAAGAGGCGAGTATAAAACCTATGAGGCGAGCATGAAACATACGAGACTAGTATCAAACCTAAGAGGCGAGTATAAAACCTATGAGGCGAGCATGAAACATACGAGACTAGTATCAAACCTATGAGGCGAGCATGAAACATACGAGACTAGTATCAAACCTATGAGGCGAGCATGAAACATACGAGACTAGTATCAAACCTATGAGGCGAGCATGAAACATACGAGACTAGTATCAAACCTATGAGGCGAGCATGAAACATACGAGACTAGTATCAAACCTATGAGGCGAGCATGAAACACACGAGGCGAGTGTCAAACCTATGAGGCGAGTTTCAAACCTACGATGCGAGTTTCAAACCTACGAGGCGAGGTTCAAATCTACGAGGCGAGTATCAAACCTACGAGGCGAGTATCAAACCTACGAGGCGAGTTTCAAACCTACGAGGCGAGTTTCAAACCTACGAGGCGAGTTTCAAACCTACGAGGCGAGTATCAAATCTACGAGGCTAGTATCAAACCCACGAGACGAGTTTCAAACCTACGAGGCGAGTTTCAAATCTACGAGGCGAGTATCAAACCTACG
Organism: Megaustenia siamemsis; assembly: GCA_032433765.1. Lineage (NCBI taxonomy): Eukaryota > Metazoa > Mollusca > Gastropoda > Stylommatophora > Ariophantidae > Megaustenia > Megaustenia siamemsis. The sequence goes on from JAVIAB010000125.1 coordinate 21,648,727, forward strand.
AGGCGAGTATCAAACCTACGAGGCGAGTTTCAAACCTACGAGGCGAGTATCAAACCTACGAGGCTAGTATCAAACCCACGAGGCGAGTTTCAAACCTACGAGGCGAGTTTCAAACCTACGAGGCTAGTATCAAACCCACGAGGCGAGTTTCAAACCTACGAGGCGAGTTTCAAACCTACGAGGCGAGTATCAAACCTACGAGGCTAGTATCAAACCCACGAGGCGAGTTTCAAACCTACGAGGCGAGTTTCAAACCTACGAGGCGTGTATCAAACATATGAGGCGAGTATCAAACATATGAGGCGAGTATCAAACATATGAGGCGAGTATTAAACATACGAAGCTAATATCAAACACATGAGTCGAGTATCAAACATACGAAGCTAGTATCAAACATATGAGAGGAGTATCAAACATATGAGGCGAGTATCAAACATATGAGGCGAGTATCAAACATACGAGGCGAATATCAAACATACGAGGCGAGTATCAAACATACGAGGCGAGTATCAAACATACGAGGCGAGTATCAAACATATGAGGTAAGTATCAAACACATGAGGCGATTATCAAACATATGAGGGGAGTATCAAACATATGAGGGGAGTATCAAACACATGAGGCGATTATCAAACATACGAGGCGAGTATAAAACATATGAGGCGAGTATCAAACATATGAGGCGAGTATCAAACATATGAGGTAAGTATCAAACACATGAGGCGATTATCAAACATACGAGGCGAGTATCAAACATATGAGGCGAGTATCAAACATATGAGGCGAGTATCAAACATATGAGGTAAGTATCAAACACATGAGGCGATTATCAAACATATGAGGGGAGTATCAAACATATGAGGGGAGTATCAAACATATGAGGCTAATATCAAACATATGAGACGAGCATAAAACATATGAGGCGAGTATCAAACCACAATCAAATAGAATCACAGTAAGAGACACCTACGAATAAATTTGGAACTTGCAGAAGAATAATATATATATATTATATATATATATATATATATATATATATATATATATATATATATATCACAACACATAGAGTACACCACAAACAACTTATAGAATGCCTAAAAGAAATACATCTAGATGGCATGGACATACGACTAATATGTAATCTATACTTGGAGCAAACAGCAATAATAAAATATAACAAAGAGAACTCTACATCCATTGATATAAAAAGAGGTGTAAGACAGGGATGCATCCTATCATCAAGCTTGTTCAATCTATACACTGAGCAAATCTTTAAAAACATCATAGAGATGCCAGGCCTACAAATTAATGGAAAGATAATCAATAACCTAAGATATGCTGACAATACGTTACTACTAGTTGAAAATCCTA